>CM035276.1:36868712-36942327 GCA_020226075.1 Hydropotes inermis
TATATGTGTGTGTGTGTATATGTATATATATATATATATATATATATTTAGATTTATCTTTCAGGGAAATATATATATATATATATTCTCTTAGTTCATATGTATGGAATCTAGAAACATGGCACTGATAAACCTATTCACTGGGCAGCAATTGAGATGCAGATGTACAGAACAGACTTATGGACAGGGTAGGGGAAAGGAAGGAGAGGGTCAGATGAATGGAGAGAGTATCTTGGGAGCATAAACACTGGCATATGCAAAAGAGACAGCCAATAGAAATTTGTGTATGACACTGGGAATTCAAGCTGGTGCTCTGTAATAACTTAGAGGAGTGGGAAAGGATGGGAGGTTGGAGGGAAATTCAAGAGGGAGGGGGCATATGCACACCTGTGGTTAATTCATGATGATGTATGATAGAAGTCAAACCAAAGCAATCATCAATCAATTAAAAATAAAGAAATATACGTTCAAAAAAATTCAGCCTCAGCTAACTAAAAAGATTTCTGATTACCTTGAGATGGAAAAGGTGGGAAAAAATGTTTAAGTGTGAGCATATGTTCACTAATGTTGATTGTAAAGAAGCTCCCATGAGTGAATGCATATTATTGTTGTTATTCAATTGCTCTGTTGTGTCTGATTCTTTGTGGCCCCATGGACTGCAGCACACCAGGTTTCCCTGCCCTTAACCATATTCCAGATCTTGCTCAAACTCATGCCATCAAACCGACCTGTCTGTCGTTCCCTTCTCCAGTAAGTTATACCCCTTAAATGCTCATTATAATCCTATCACAGTCAGTTCACATTAATATGGCTTGTTTGGGGCCATGCAGAATATGTAGTTTAAAATTACAAATTACTGAAGTTCTGGAAAGAGAACCCCATTGGCTGAGACTGTCTGAGACAGTTGTACGAAGTTATAGGAAATTGAAATCTGTCTTGAATAAGGTACAAAGTGATAAAGGGGCAAGAAGACCAGTTCGTTTAATATATGGTATTGTTGTTGTCAACTTCGGTAAACATGAAAACCATGGACAAGCTTATTATAAATATGTATATTTGTTCCGTATAGCACTCTTATTTAGATTTGAGTTAGAGCCTATGGTTTTGGTTTTGCACTGAAAACAAAACAAAACAAAACAAAAATATCTTGACTCTGGATTATTCTGATAAACTTTCTATTTGGATCTTAGGCTGTATTCAGGGAGGGATTCTCTCAAATCATGCTTGAATTTGCTAAATATATAATGATCAGAAATGATTCAGAGTAATGTCAAAGTATCTACATATATAAAACTTCGAGGAAGGTGTAGTAACTGAAGTTTGATTTTGAATTTCTAAGTCCATTTTATCACCAATCAATATCTAATCTCATCATTTTTACTATAATGCTGGATGAAACTAATAGGTATTTTTTTAATTTTAGTTATTTATTATCAGTTAATACTTTTAAATTTTTTTATTAAATACTCAACTTTGCCTTTTCAAATGTTTTATTCCTAGAAAAGAAAAAAAAAAACTTTCATCTTTCTTGTTCTATAAACAAGATGGAAATGATTTGAAAAGATGTTTTCTAATCAGATTTTTGTAAAGAGATATTCTGCAATGCTAGACCTTACTGGGCAGCTCAAAGTCAATTTTGCAAGTAATGCCTTCTAAAGGAAAATAAAGTAGCAATCACATCTGGCTTAAAAAGTAGACAAATGAATTTCATTTTATTTGGGGTTGAATTTTTTTCTCAAAAATTACTGATTTATGTGACTGTCACGTGTGAATACATATAACACAACTTTCTCAGATTGAATCCAATTGATTTTCTATAACAATGTCAAACATTCAATTCATCACAGCAGCAGTGACACTGTGATAAATAATCTGTTCAAAAAGAAGGTGATTCTTTTCTCCTTAAATACATAGGTAAATATTGCTTGTTTTTGCTCTTTGTGTCTACAGATACTAAAGCGTTTTGAGTCCTCAGTTTTAGAATGTTCTTAATTACTAGCCATTTACCATGAAAAATTGTTTTCATTATGACCTTCCTTTCAGCATTACAGATGTTAGACCTGATTTAAGATCTGAGTTTAGAAGTGATATTATAGAATTGATTTCCAGACTACTTTGCAAATGGTAGGAAATATAAAATGCACCATGAAATTCTGGGAGTCTGCTCTGATTGTACTTAGAAATACAGCACAAGAGTTGCTTTGAGTCATACGACTCTTCCTGGAAAATGTGAAAAAGAAGGCTAACAAATTCTACAATTACATTGCTAAATTATACCTCTTATAAATTTCGCTATTATTATTATTTTTAATAATCATATTTTATGGTCACTTACTATTACTTATCTAAATGAAATAGGTAGAACATCATGACTAATTTATTCATTTCTGTTTTGTAAAGGAGGGTGGGTCAGTGGTAAAGAATCCACCTGTAAATGCAGAAGACACAGAAGAAGTGGGTTCAATTCCTGGGTCAGAAAGATCCCCTGGAGGAGGAAATGGCACTCCAATATTCTTGCCTGGAGAATTCCATGGACAGAGGATTCTGGTGGGCTACAGCCTGTGGGGTCTCAAAGAGTTGGACATGACTGAGCATTCATGCACATGCACAAGCTACCCAGTCAATCTATGTATTAAATACGTTACCCTTTGTATTATTTTATTCTATTTTTATTATATATAATTTGTCAGTACAAAATTTCAACTGTATGATTTGAAAGCAACTTTTAAATATTTGTGAAAAGATAATATCATAGTAATGTTTTAAAAGAATGCAGAAGTGTGGCAGATTTGGATAAGTGAAGGTGAAATACAGAAAGAAAGACAATTAATTCATATCCACATTCTAAGGATTACCATGATGTGACAAATAAATTATATGTTACTCTCATAAAATTTTCAATAATGTTACCAATAGTAATCCCTAATACTTAAGAGTGGTTACTATGAGCCATGAACTTTCTTAATGCTCTAAAATCTCTTATTTGTCACACAAGAACCTATCAAGAGATGCAGCAATTATACTCATTTTACAGATAAAGAAATTAAGATATAAAAATGGTAGATCACTTACCCAAAATAATAAAGTGTGAATAAGATATAACCTTAGAATTTGCCTCTCAGAGTGACATTTTTGAACACTATGTGTGTGTTTTGTTTCTTATCCACACAATTAGATATAAATCTGTGCTATATACATATGAATCAAATTGGCAATGTCTATTATCTTTCCTACTGGATATATCTAGCACATCATTTTCCTTTCCTTTCTCCCAGATCATTCAACATTAGATTCTTATATGGCAAATCTACCTCAATATTTTATTAGATTTCTTGTCTTTTAAATCTTTGTTGTCACTTACTTAATCTGTGTATCACAGTTGATGCCTAACTTGGCTTCACTTCTCTCCAACTATTCAAGGCTACTCATTGATAATAGGACCCTGCGTATATGGAGTTTAAAAGGTAGATTATTTCATAAAGTGGTCTATTATTTCCTTATCTTGTCTTGCATCCACTCTATTTCTTCCATGTTAGATATTTTAGGCCTTTCACTTCAGTCTGTCTCAAATCTATATTATTTGTCAATGACTGCATGAGGATATTAAAATATTTAAAGATGATCATAATAAACATCCACTTATGTAGGCTTAGCATTTAATGTCTTTCATTTTACTTTCATGAAACAGTTTACATGTGAAGGTCTAAATTTGTTTTTTATATTTGGTAAATATTTGCTATCACTTTATTTTCTTGGAATTTATTGAGTAAGAAACAGTAAAGAAATAAGAATGATGTAATTAAATTTTCAAATAATCAAGCTAAACTGCTCTTTTTCTCAAAGGATAGAAAAAGTTACTGCAAACCTAGTATAGTAATTTTACATGGTTTATTTCAGTAGTTGGAGAGAAAACAGTGATTCTGATTTCCTTGATGAAGTAAGTGAACTGACTGGATGTGGGTGGCTATTACTTGGACTTATTTTGATAAGTGTGCTTTCACTATTTGTCTGAATTAAACTGTCAATCCTTCAAGGTGAAATAATTGAATTTAATTTCATTCCACTGATGCAATACTTGAAGAAATGTGTGAATTATTTTATATGATAAAGTTCACTTCATAAGAGTCCTCCTTTTTGTATTGACTTTTTATATATGTTATTTAAATGTAAGAAAAGCATAGAGCATTTTTTAAAAGGACAAAATTGGGGAAAATATTTTGGAAATTAAATACATTGATAATGTTTAAATCAAACTATGACTAATAATTTCTGGTTATAATTTGTATGTTATATAATTAGCAAGTTTTTTGTTTGTTTGTTTGCTTTTTTATACACAGGGTGTTTAATATTGCTAACAGATAGGTAAAGTTGCAGTGGATCCTTCCTTGTGGGCCTCAGTTCTTGGTAAGGACACAAAAAGAATGTGATGGCTTACCTGTGGCAAAAACAAGTCTCTTGAAGAAAGAACAGAAAAAACACCTCAAGCAAGACATGGGCCAAGCCAAGAGAGACACTGATACTGGAATAATGAAGTTAGGGGTCTTCAAGACAGTGCTTTTACATATTCATCTAGGTAGGCATGGGCTGACAGTTTTGATTGGCAGTTGCAAGTTACACAACAACAGGCTTTACTGTGCATATCTTTCCCATAATTCAGTCAGTTATAATTAGATATATGTACATATAAAATATTTATGGGGCTTTTATAAGCTGTCCAAGGTCATCTGGTCACACTGAAATGCACATAGCTGTGTATCCAGGGCACATGTGCTGGAGTTTGAGAAGTCCCTGTGGTTAGTTTGTATCTACTGTGCCTAGAGCTCATATACCAGAGCGTGAAAAGTCTCTGTGGTTAATCTGCAGTGTACCTATGAGCTCTCCTGGGCTGCATTGGGGCATGTCTTGGGTGGGGTTTGGAGATCAGCTTGAATCTTTTTTGGCTAGGCCACCCCTCCTTACTCATGCTAACTTCCTACCTAGCATGCCCCCCTCAAGTGTGTGGACTTAAATTCATTGGCAAAAGAGCATCATTCATTCTGACTATTTTCTGCCACCCTAGGGCAAAGAGAGGCCTTGAGTGTCCATCATTTGCTAGCTGTCAATGAGAGGGGCTGGTAAGGACTGCTGATGTCCATTCAAGGGGAAATGGTATAAGGAATTTATTAGAGGGGTCAGGAGTTGGTGTTCGTGTTGTATAAGAAGTTAACTCTGAATCTGGCTGACAGGAGAAGAAATAAATCAAGCGAGTAAGTTTAGGAAATGGGCCTCCCTCATAACTCAGTTGGTAAATCATCTGCCTGCAATGCAGTAGACCAGGTTCAATTCCTGGGTCAGGAAGGTCCCCAGGAGAAGGAATTAGCATCCCACTCCAGTATTCTTGCCTGGAGAATTTCATGGACAGAGGAGCCTGGAGGGTTACAGTCTATGGGATCACAAGAGTTGGATATGACTTAATGACTAAGCTACCACCACCAAGTTTAGGAAACAGGAAGCAAACTGTAGAATTAAGAAGATTCATATGAGGGGAGTAATTATAGGCCATACCCACAGTAGGAGTGTATCCTTGATGGACTGAAGTATCCTGTGGTGACCTCATCCAGGATTTGATCAGTTTCAAATAATTTTTGGTGATCAGTCCTGGTCTATTGATATAAAAGCAATATGCATTTACTAAATAGGTGCATGTGACTCCTTTGGCTTTAGTCAAGCATTTGAGTGATCATATATTTTGGAGAACTATGCCTGACTAGGAGTCAATTTGGGTGTGTAGTTTGCCCAGGCTTGAAGACAACTTGGACATGGCCTGGGTGAATTGAGTGTATTGTGGTACTCTCTGTCACTGTTCCAGCAATGTTTGTTAGGACAGAGATGAGAGGAATGAAGATAGGTCCCTCTGGTCTGGTACCTTCCATGTTCTGGTTCAGAAATGGATCATTTTATGGGATATTGGGGAGTATCTGTCAACTGAGTTAACACTGAGTATGATGTAGCATAGAAAATATTTTCCTTTCCACTTCAGGGGCAGGCACATGTAATTGGAGGTCCCACAGATGAAAAATAGGCCCTGAGATGAGAGCAAGTTCAGTTTAGTCACTCATTAGTGTCCAACTCTTTGTGACCCCATGAATTGCAGCATGCAGCCCTCCCTGTCCATCACTAACTCCCGGAGTCCATCCAAACCATATCCATTGAGTCAGTGATGCCATCCAACCATCTCATCCTCTGTTGTCCCCTTTTCCTTCTGTCATCAATCTTTCCCAGCATCAGGGTCTTTTCCAATGAGTCAGCTCTTTGCCAAAGTATTGGAGCTTCAGCTTCAACATGAGTCCTTCCAATGAACACCCAGGACTGTTCTCCTTTAGGATGGACTGGCTGGATCCCCTTGCAGTCCAAGGGACGCTCAAGAGTCTTCTCCAACACCACAGTTCAAAAGCATCAGTTCTTCTGTGCTCAGCCTTCTTTAAAGTCCAACTCTGACATCCATACATGACCACTGGAAAAACCATAGCCTTGATCGGATGGACTTTTGCTAACAAAGTAATGTCTCTGCTTTTTAATATATTGTCTAGGTTGGTCATAACTTTCCTTCCAAGGAGTAAGCATTTTTTTTAAATTTCATTGCTGCAATCACCATCTGCAGTGATTTTGGAGTCCAGAAAAATAGTCAACCACTGTTTCCCCATCTGTCTGCCATGAATTGATGGGACCGGATGCCACGATCTTAGTTTTATGAATGTTGAGCTTTAAGCCAACTTTTTCACTCCCTTCTTTCACTTTCATTGAGAGGCTCTTTAGTACTTCACTTTCGGCCATAAGGGTGGTATATTCTGCATATCTGAGGTTATTGATATTTCTCTCAGCAATCTTGATTCCAGTTTGTGCTTCATCCAGGCCAGCGTTTCTCATGATGTACTCTGCATATAAGTTAAATAAGTAAGGTGACAATATAATGCCTTGACATACTCCTTTTCCTATTTGGAACCAGTCTGTTGTTCCCTGTCCAGTTCTAACTGTTGCTTCCTGACCTGCATACAGATTTTTCAAGAGGTAGGTCAGGTGGTCTGGTATTACCATCTCTTGAAGAATTTTCCACAGTTTATTGTGATCCACACAGTGAAAGGCTTTGACATAGTCAATAAGGCAGAAATAGATGTTTTTCTGGAACTCTCTTGCTTTTTTGATGATCCACTGGATGTTGACAATTTGATCTCTGGTTCCTCTGCCTTTTCTAAAACCAGCTTGAACATCTGGAAGTTAACGGTTCACATATTACTGAAGCCTGCCTTGGAGAATAAGTTAGCTCTATATGAATGGGAGTAGAGTGTGGTTGCAGTAGACTGCTACTGATTCACTGGAATCTCAGCTGACCTCCGTAGGCAAGAGAGGGTCCCAATTTGCCTGTGTAGACACTGAAAGCTGCATAGAACTTTAAAAGTGGTTTTGTTGCCCCAGACAAGTAATTGTGTGAGAAATGTAGAGTGATCAGGGAGGTTTATTGTTTCCCACCCCATGTAGATGGTAGGGAATGAGCAACTATTGGAAACTATAGTAAAGATGGCTTTATGTGGTACCTGTATTTTATGGACCAAAAAGCCATGATCCTTGTGAGGGGTAGTAGTTTTTTGTTTATTTTATCTGATATGAAATGACCTGGATATTCAGTGAAATCCTTTCATTGAACTTAATGTAGCTTCAAATTTACCAAAATTTGGAGATACTGCTTTAGATGGATGTTTCCAAGACATAATCATTCCTATAGAGTTTGCCAAGAAGTTGTTTTCCAGGTTATGTTTACATAAAATTTTAACTTTGTCAGGTTATGTTTCCTGTTGTCAAATTTCATAACAAAAGCAGCATGCACTTATTGACTATTAGTAACCCTGGGTATAATAAAAGCATTATACTTCATGTTGAGGACTGTATAGTTCTTGGGAATGCAAGGAGTCATACACAACTGAGAGACTTTCACTCTCACTTGAGTACCCTAAAGACTGGTCTGTATTAATTAAAACCCCAAAATTTAACCAGAGAAGCCAATTTCTATAGAATAAGAGATCTCATAGTTTTCCTGCTTTAATTTATCACCCCCGTCTTTTTCTTCAGTTTGGAAGATTGCAGATAAATCAGTTACTGAGAAGTGAAGTAAAGTGAAGTCGCTCAGTCGTTCTGACGCTTGTGACCCCATGGACTACTTGTAGCTTACCAGGCTCCTCCATCCATGGGATTGTCTAGGCAAGAGCACTGGAGTGGCCATTTCCTTCTCCAGAGGATCTTCCCCACCCAGGAATCGTACCCAGGTCTCCTCCATTGTAGACAGATACTTTACCATCTGAACCACCAGGGAAGTCTTCAGTTCCTGAGAACTCAGGCAGAATAGTTACATTGCAAAGACAAAGGGGAGAGATGCAAGCCCCTGGAGCTCAAAAAAAGAATTGTTACATTATAAAGATAGAGGAGGAGAGAAAAATTGTAAGCTACAGTCTTTTCTTTCTGTTTTTAAAAACCTCACTAAGTAAGCTAAGGCTGGAGTCTCAGCCAATGTAGGTTGTTTGTATTTCAAGACTTAAGCACTCCACTATGCCCACAATGTCAGCAGAGATTTGCTAGGGTAGTTGGACAGGCAGAACTCTACTATAAAAAGGATACCAATCATAAAACTTAAATTATATGAACAAGGGTTCTCAGCATAATGGGACCAGGAGGACAAGGGTGTCCCCTTGGTAACAGATGGCCCATTTTCCATCTGGAAGATAGCAGGAAAATTAGAGAGCCTGGTGTTCCAGGGTCATAATAGGGAGCCTGGTGTATGGTCTATCACCCTACAGTAGTTTGAGAGGATGTCTTTTGCTTGAACCAATCTAGAAATGTCCCAGAGACTTGGTAGCTAGTCAGGTTTTAGGATTTTCTTGTCCATATGGAGTGAAGGGCTTACTTGGAACTCCAAAGCTGGTCCAAAGGGAAGACTCAGAATCTGGCAATGTTCAGGTGAAGAAGAGTTAGGAAGCAGAGAGCTACTTGACTGATAAAACACTGAAAATAAAGCAAGAGTGAGTGAAGAAAAAAACAGGTTGGTCTTTTGTACCCAGGTAAAGCAAAGAAAGAGGAAGCCATATACTTACATGTATCCAAGTCATGGCACCAAAATGTAACCCAATAGGGAGAGTCAAAGAGGACTTTGAGTTAGAGGACTCAAAGAAGAACTCAAAGTTTTTGGTAAGGACTCAAAGTAGAATCTAAGATCTTACCTGTGGCAAAAAAAAATAGTTTATTAAAGAAAGAACACCTCAGGTGAGACGTGGGCCAAGCCAAGAGAGATACTGGTGCTGGTATAATGAACTTTGGGGTTTTCAAGACAGGGCTTTTACATATTCATCTAGGTGGGCATGGACTGAAAATTTTGATTGACAGTTGCAAGTTACTTAACAATAGGCTCTGTTGCATATATCTTCCCCATAATTAGATATATGTATAAAGAGAATATTTATGAATTTTTAATAGGCTCCTGGCTCTCCTAGGCTGCCTTGAGCAAGTTTATTAGCAACTTGTTTACTTGTGTTGTACATGTAGACAATTTTATTTATATTTGAGGTAGGGCCTATGGTTTTGCACTGAAAATAAAACAAAGCAAAAATATATTGACCCCTGATTATTCTGATAAAATTGCTCTTTTGATCTTAGGCTGTATTCAGGGAGGGATTCTCTCAAATCATGTTTGAATTGACTAAATATATAATGGTTAGAAATGATTCAGTGTAATGTCTAAGTATCTGCATAGGTAAACCTTCAAGGAAAACATAGTAATTGAAGCTTGATTTTGAATTTCTAAATCCATTTTATCACTAATAAATACCTAAGCTCAAAATTTTTTACTATAAACCTGGATAAGAGTAAAAGTAATTGTTTATTTTAGTTATGTATTATCAGTTGACTTTTTAAAAGTTTTCATTAAATATTCAATTTTGCCTTTTTTGAATGGGTTTTTCCCAGAAAAGAAAAGGGAAAACAAGCCTCTTCAACTTTCTTGTTATATAAACAAGGTCAATTCTTTGGTAGTCTGCCTTCTTTGTTTTCCAGCTTTCACATCTGTGCATGACTATTGGCAAGACTATAACCTTGACTATATGGACCACTGTCGGCAAACTGATGTCTTTACATTGTAACACATGGTCTAAATTTTTCATGGCTTTCCTGCCAAGTCAGTCGTCTTCTAATTTCAAGGCTGCAGCCATCATCTGCATTGTTTTTAGAGCCCAAGTAGAAGAAATCTGTCACTGCTGCCACTTTTTCCCTTTCTGTTTGCCATAAGGTGATGGGACTCATTCCCATGATCTCAGTTTTAAGAATATTTAATAAATATTGAGATTTAAAAAATATAGAGCTTTTAGCCAGTTTTTTTTCACTCTTCTCCTTCAGCCTCATCAAGAAGGTCTTTATTTCCTCTTTACTTTCTACCTTTAGAGTGGTATCATCTGCATATCTGAGGTTGTTGATATTTCTCCTGGCAATCTTGATTCCTTCTTGTAACTCATCCATCCCAGCATTTCACATGTGATCTATGTATAAGTTATATAAACAGGGTGGCAATGAATAGCTTTGTTGTGCTCCTTTCTCAATCTTGACACAGTCAGTTGTTCTATACAGGGTTCTAGCTGTTGTTTTTTGTCCTATATACAGGTTTCTCAGGAGACAAGTAAGACAGACTGGTATTCCCATGCCTTTAAGAGTTTTCCACAGTTTGTCATGATCCACAAAGTTAAAGGCTTTAGCATAGTTAGTAAAATAGAGGTAGGTATTTTGCTGGAATTTCCTTGTTTTCTCTAAGTTCCATTGAATGTCGGCAATTAGATCTCTAGTTCCTCTGCCTTTTCTAAACCCAGCTTGAATATCTGGAAGTTCTCAGTTAGTGTAATGCTTAAACCTAACTTGGAGGATTCTGAGGATAACCTTGCTAGCATGGGGGATAAGTGCAACTGTCCAGTGGTTTGAACATTCTTTTGTACTGTCCTTCTTGGAAATTGGGATGAAGGTTGAACTTTTCCAATCCTGTGGCCATTGCTGGGTTTTCCAGGGTTACTATATGATCCAGCAATTCAACTCTTGGGTATATATCCATAAAATATAAAAACTTTATTTTTTTTTAAATGGGTACTTTTACTTTTTATTTTTCCCCCAATTATTTTTATTAGTTGGAGGCTAATCACTTTACAATATTGTAGTGGTTTTTGCCATACATTGACATGAATCAGCCATGGATTTACATGTGTTCCCCATCCTGAACCCCACTCCCACCTCATATCATTGCTCTATTTTAGTTCCTTAAAAAAAAAAAAAAACAACTTTAATTCAAAACAAAAAAAACACATGCACCCCAAAGTTCATAGCGACACTATTTATAAAAGTCAAGATGTACACAAGTGTCAATGTACATCAACAAATGAATGGATAAAGAATATATGAATGGATACACACACACATATACACTGCATATATATATATATATGTATATGCACAAAGGAATATTACTTATCTATCTAAAAGAATGAAATAATGCCATTTGCAGCAACATAGATTGACTGAGAGATTATCATACTGAGTAAAGTAAGTCAGGCAAAAACAAATATTGTACAATATTCCTTATTTGTGAAACCTAAAAAAATACATAAAAATGAAATGATTTACAAAACAGAAATAAACTCCTAAAAATATAAGACAAATTTATGGTTACCAAAGGGGAAAGTTGGGAAGGAATGAATTAGGACTTTGGAATAAATAGACACATATTACTATATATAAAATAGATAAATAACAAGAACTGACTATAGGCAAAGGTAACTATATTCAATACCTTGTAATAAACCTGTAAAAGAAAAGAACCTGATAAAATAATATACATGTTTATATAACTGAATTGCTGTGTGGTATGCTTGAAACTAATATAGTATTATGTTAATTCTAAGACCCAGACGGATCGGGTGGAGAGGGAGGTGGGAGGAGGGATTGGGATGGGGAATACATGTAAATCCATGGCTGATTCATGTCAATGTATGATAAAAACCACTACAATATTGTAAAGTAATTAGCCTCCAACTAATAAAAAAAAATAAATAAATAAATACAATAAAACTAATTATGAAGAGCTAGTCAAAGAGCATAGTATCCAGGTTTTCTTCTAGGAGATTCATGGGTTTTTTTGGTCCTACATTTAAATATCAATCAATTTCGCATTTATTTTTGTACATGGTATAAGTAGGTGATCTAGTTTCACTCTTTTGCATGTAGTTGTCCAGTTTTCCCAAAAACATTTATTAAACAGTCTCTTTTCCCCACTGTATATTCTTGGTTCCTCAGTACCAAATTTGTCATATACAAGTATAGTGCATTTCCAGAATCCTTATTCAGTTCTATTGATAGATGTGTCTGTTTTTGTGCCAGTACTGTACAATTTTTTATTACTATGACATCATATTACATTCTGAAATCAGAAAGCAAACTACGTCCAACATTGCTTTTCTTCCCTTTTTCATTAAATTGTAGTATGTCTCTATTGAAGTATTGCAGTATTGTTTGCAGTATAGCAATATTTATTCCAGTGTTGTAGTATTTATTAATTGTATGGTTAATGCATTTTATAGCTATTTAGCATGTGTAAAATTATGCTGCCATTGTTTGTCATTTTTTCCCCCTAATATATTTTTAAAATGTGTTTATCACTTTTTAAAAATTCTTGTTGGTGTATAGTAGATTTACAATTTTGCATTAATTTCTAATGTATACTGCAGTGAATCAGCTGTACATATACATTTATCCACTATTTTTTAGATTATTTTCCCATACAGGCCATTAGAGGGTACTAAATAATAGAGTTCCCTGTGCTATACAGTAGGTCCTGATTAGTAATCTATTTTATGTTTAATATTGTATATATGCCAATTTTGTTCACCTAATTTATACAAACCTTCACTGCTTTCACTCTGGGAATCATTAGATTGTTTTCAACATTTGTAACTCTACTTCTGTTTTGTAAATAAGTTCATTTGCATCATTTTTTTTTTTAGATTCCACATATAAATGATCTCATATGATATGTGTCCTCTGTCTGACTTACTTCTTTCAGTATAATTTCTATGTTTGTCCATGTTGCTACAAATGGCATCATTTCATTCTTCATGGCTGAGTGATATTTCATTGTACGTATATACCATATCTTTATCCATCCTCTGTCAACGGATGGATTGCAGGTTGTATCCATATCCTGGCTATTGTAAACAGTGCTATAATAAACATTGGGGTGCATATATCTTCTTGAAATACAGTTTTCTCAAAGTAGACATCCATTAGTGGAGTTGCTAGAAGATATGGTAGCTTTATTTTTACTTTTTACTGAACCTCCATATTGTTTTCCATAGTGGCTTTAAGAATTTTAATTACCTTCTCTCTACATGCTCTCCAGCATTTATATTATTTTACCTTGGCCATTCTGATTAGTGTGAAGTAATACCACATTGTAATTTATATTTTCATTTTTCTAATAATTAGTGATGCTCAGCACATTTTCATATGCATTTTGGGCCTATGTATGTCTTTTTTGGAAAAATGTCTATTTAGATCTTCTGAACATTTTCTGATTTTCTAGATTGGTTTTTGTCATTGACCTACATGAGTTGTTTGTATAGTTTGAAGATTAATCCTATGTCAGTTACTTAGTTTTCAAATATTTTCTTCCTTCCTGTGGGTTATATTTTCATTTTATTTAGGGTTTCTGTTGCTGTGAAAAACCATTTAAGTTTAATTGGATCCCATATGTTTTTGTCTTTTTTTTTTTTGACAACTCTAGGAGGTGAATAAAAAGAGATATTGTGACTTATGTCAAAGTGTTCTGCCTATGTTTTCCACTGAGCGTTTTATATCATCCAGTCTTACATTTATATCTTTAATCTATTTTTGAGAGTTTTTTGTGAAGGATAGTAAAGAATGCTTTAATTTTATTCCTTTACAAGTAACTGTCCACTTTTACCTGCACCACTTATTGAAGAGAATGTCTTTTCTGTATTGTATGGCCTTGCCTCATTTGTTATAGACAACAGCACAGGAGAGGTGGCCAAGAAGAGCTATCACACTTCCGAGGTCAGGAGTGGCAGCTGAGAGGAACTACCCCACCCCAGAGGTCAGCAGCCCCGCCCGAGAGGAGCTACCCCACCTCCAAGGAGCAGCTGCTGTGGAGGGGCAGGAGGGCCTAGAGGAGCTACTCCATGTTGAAGGACAGCAAAGGCGGCCATGAGAAGATACGCCTCATCCAAGGTAAGGAGCAGCAGCTGCGCTTTGCTGGAGCAGCCGTGAAGAGATACCCCACGTCCAAGGTAAGAGAAACCCAAGTAAGACAGTAGATGTTGCAAGAGGGCATCAGAGGGTAGACACACTAAAATCATAATCACAGAAAACTAGCCAATCTGATCACAGGACCACAGTCTTGTCTAACTCAATGAAACTGAGCCATGCCTTGTGGGGCCACCCAAGAAGGACGGGTCATGGTGGAGAGGTCTGACAGAATGTGGTCCACTGAGAAGGGAATGGCAAACCACTTTAGAATTCTTGCCTTGAGAACCCCATGAATAGTATTGGAAGGCAAAATGATAGCATACTGAAAGAGGACTCCCTAGGTCGGTAGGTGTCCAATATGCTACTGGAGATCAGTGGAGAAATAACTCCAGAAAGAATGAAGGGATGCAGCCAAAGCAAAAACAACACCCAGCTGTGGATGGGACTGGTGATAGAAGCAAGGTCCGGTGCTATAAAGAGCAATATTACATAGGAACGAGAATGCTAAGTCCACGAATCAAGGCAAATTAGAAGTGGTCAAACAGGAGATGGCAAAAGTGAGTGTCAACATTCTAGGAATCAGTGAACTAAAATGGACTGGAATGGGTGAGTTTAACTCAGATGACCATTATATCTACTAGTATGGGCAGGAATCCCTTGCAAGAAATGGAGTAGCCATCATAGTCAAATAAAAGAGTCCAAAATGCAGTACTCGGATGCAATCTCAAAAACAACAGAATGATCTCTGTTCTTTTCCAAGGCAAACCATTCAATATCACAGTAATCCAAGCCTATGCCCCAAGCAGTAATGCAGAAGAAGCTGAAGTTGAATGGTTCTATGAAGAACTACAAAACATTTTAGAATGAACACCCAAAAAAGATCTCCTTTTCATTATAGGGTACTGGAATGCAAAAGTAGGAAGTCAAGAAAAACCTGTAGTAACAGGCAAATTTGGCCTTGGAGTATGGAATGAAGTGGGCAAAGGCTAGTAGAGTTTTGCCAAGAGAACACACTGGTCATAGCAAACACCCTCATCCAACAACACAAGAGAAGACTCTACACATGGGCATCACAAGATGGTTGACACTGAAATCAGACTGATTATATTCTTTGCAGCCAAAGATGGAGAAGCTCTATACAGTCAGCAAAAACAATACCGGGAGCTGACTGTGCCTCAGATCATGAACTCCTTATTGCCAAATTCAGACTTAAACTGAAGAGAGTAGGGATAACCACTAGACCATTCAGGTATGACCTAAATCAAATCCCTTATGGCTATAAGTGGAAATGATAAATAGATTTAGGGGACTAGATCTGATAGACAAAGAGCCTCATGAACTATGGATGGAGGTTCATGACACTGTACAGGAGACAGGGATCAAGATCATCCCCATGGAAAAGAAATGCAAAAATGCAAAATGGTTGTCGGAGGAGGCCTTACAAATAGCTGTGAAATGAAGAGAAGTGAAAAGGAAAGGAGAAAAGGAAAGATATTCCCATTTGAATGCAGAGTTCCAAAGAATAGCCAGGAGGGATAAGAAAGCATTCCTCAACTATCAATGCAAAGAAGCAGAGGAAAACAACAGAATGGGAAAGACTAGAGTTCTCTTCAAGAAAATTAAAGATACCAAGGGAACATTTCATGTAACAATGGGCTCAATAAAGGACAGAAATGGTATGGACCTAACAGAAGCAGAAGATATTAAGAGGAGGTGGCAAGAATACACAGAACTGTACAGAAAACATCTTCATGACCCAGATAATCACAATGGTGTGATCACTCACCTAGAGCCAGTCCTCCCGGAAAGTGAAGTCAAGTGGGCCTTAGAAAGCATCACTATGAACAAAGCTAGTAGAGGTCATGGAATTCCAGTTGAGCTATTTCAAACCCTGAAAGATGATGCTGTGAAAGTGCTGTACTCAATATGCCAGCACATTTGGAAAATTCAGCAGTGGCCACAATACTGGAAAAGGTCAGTTTTCATTCCAATCCCAAGGAAAGGCAATCCCGAAGAATGCTCAAACTACCACACAATTGCACTCAACACACACGCTAGTAAAGTAATGCTCAAAATTCTCCAAGCCTGGCTTCAGCAATATGTGAACCGAAAACTTCCATATGTTAAAGCCAGTTTTAGAAAAGGCAGAGGAACCAGAGATCAAATTGCCAACATCCACTGGATCATCAAAAAAGCAAGAGAGTTCGAGAAAAACATATATTTCTGCTTTATTGACTACACCAAATCCTTTGACTGCATGGATCAAAATAAACTGTGGAAAATTCTTCAAGAGATGGGAATACCAGACCACCTGACCTTCCTCTTGAGAAACCTTTATGCAGGTCAGGAGGCAACAGTTAGAGCTGGACATGGAACAACAGACTGGTTCCAAATAGGAAAAGGAGTACCTCAAGGCTGTATATTGTCACCCTGCTTATTTAACTTATATGCAGAGTACATCATGAGAAATGCTGGGCTGGAAGAAGCCCAAGGTAGAATCAAGATTTCTGGGAGAAACATCAACCTCAGATATGCAGATGACACCACCCATATGGCAAAAAATGAAGAGGAACTAAAAAGCCTCTTGATGAAAGTGAAAGAGGAGAGTGAAAAAGTTGGGTTAAAGCTCAACATTCATAAAGCTAAGATCATGGCATCTGGTCCCATCACCTCATGGAAAATAGATGGGGAGACAGTGGAAACAGTATCAGACTTTATTTTTTTGGGCTCCAAAATCACTGCAGATGTGATTGCAGCCATGAAATTAAAAGATGCTTACTCCCTGGAAGGAAAGTTATGACCAACCTAGATAGCATATTAAAAAGGAGAGATATTACTTTGCCAACAAAGGTCTGTCTAGTCAAGGCTATGGTTTTCTTGCAGTGGTCATATATGGATGTGAGAGTTGGTTTATAAACAAAGCTGAGCACTGAAAAATTTATGCTTTCGAACTCTGGTGTTGGAGAAGACTCTTGAAAGTCCCTTGGACTGCAAGGAGATCCAACCAGTTCATCCTGAAGGAGATCAGTCCTGGGTGTTCTTTGGAAGGACTGATACTGAAGCTGAAACTCCAATACGTTGGCCACCTCATGTGAAAAGTTGTCTCATTTGAAAAGACTCTGATGCTGGGAGAGATTGGGGGCAGCAGGAGAAGGGGATGACAGAGGATGAGATGGCTGGATGGCATCACCAACTTGATGGGCATGAGTTTGAGTAAACTCCAGGAGTTTGTGATGAAGAGCAAGGCCTGGTGTGCTGTGATTCATAGAGTTGCAAAGAGTCGGACATGACTGGACAACTGAACTGATTGAACTTAGTTGACTATAGGTATGTGAGTTTATCTCTGGACTTTTATCCTGATTCATTGTTCTATATTTCTGTTTTTGTGATAATACCATACTGTTTTGATTACTATAACTTTTTGGTATACTCTGAAGTCAGGGAGCCTAATTCCTCTTGCATTATTCTTGTTTCTCAAGATTGCTTTAGCTATTATGAGTCCTTTTGTTCCATACAAATTGTAAAAAATGTGTTCTAATTTAATAATTAGCATAAATTAGTACCAATTATATTGGTAATTTGATAGGGATTGTGTTGAATTTATAGCTTCAAATCTAAGAACATGGCACATCTCTTCATGTTTTGTGTGTTTCACCTTTGATTTTTTCATCAGTGTTTTGCTGTTTTTTTGTGTCTAGATCTTTTGCCTCCTTAGGTAGGTTTATTCTTAGGTATTTTACTTTTTGTTGTTGTTGTAATAGTGAATCGGATTGTTTCCTTAATTTCTATTTCTGATTTTTCATTGACGGTGTATAGGAATGCAAGGAATTTCTTTGTATTAATTTTATATCCTGCAGCTATACTATATTCTTTGATTAACTCTGGTAATTTTCTGGTAGCATCTTTTGGGTTTTCTATTTATAGTATCATGACATCTGCAAACAATGAGTTTTAGTTTAACTTTTCTTTTCCAATCTGAATTTTTAAACTTCTTTTTGTTTTCTGTTTACAGTGGTTAAGACTTCCAAAACTGCTGAAGAATAATGGCAAGAATGGGCAGTCTTGTCTTGTTCCTGATCATAGAGAAAATTCTTTATTTTTCACCATTGAAAATAATGTTTACTGTTGGTTTGTTTAAATGGCCTTTATTAAGTTGAGGTAGATTCCCTCTCTGGATAATTTGTATCATAAACATGCATTTAATTTTGTCAAAAGCTTTTTTTTTGCATCTACTCAGATGATCATGTGGTTTTTATCTCTCAATCAGACAATACAGTGCGAGACACTGATTGATTTGTGTATACTGAAGAATCCTTGCATCTTGGGATAAATTTCACTTGATCATGGTGTATGATACTTTTGATGTGTTCTTGGATCCTGTTTGCTATTATTTAGCTGAGAACTTCTGTTTCTATGAACTTCTCTCATATTTCAGTTGGTAAAGAATCGCCTGAAATGCAGGAGACATCAGTTTGATTCCTTGGTCAGAAAGATCTGCTGGAGAAGGGATAGGCTACCCACTCCAGTGTTCTGTCCTGGACAATTCCATGGTCTGTATACTCCATGGGGTCATAAATAGTTGGACACGACTGTGCAACTTTCACTTTTTTTCACTTTTCTGTTTCTATGTTCATTAGGGCTATTGCCTTGTAACTTTCTTTTATTTTTATTTTTTTCTTTGTGATATCTTTGATTTTGTATCAGATTGATGGCTTTGTAGAATGAGCTTAGATGTGTTCCCTTCTCTGCAATTTTAATAAGAGTTTGAGAAGGATAGGTGTTAAATCTTCCCTAGTATTTGATAGAATTCACTTGTGAAGCCATATGGCCCTGGACTTCTATTTGTTGGAAGATTTTTAATCACAGTTTCAAATTCCATACTTATTATTGGTCTGTTCATGTTTTCTACTTCTTCCTGTTTCTGTCTTAGAAGGCTTTACTTTTCTAAGAACTTATTTATTCTGGATTGTCCATTTTATTGGCATATAGTTTCTTTTTGTAGTCTCTTATGATTCTTTGTATTGATATTTATGTGGTTGCCATTGTAACTTCTTCTTTTCCTTTTCTAATCATATTCATTTGAGTCCTCTTCTTTTTTTCTCCTGATGATTCTGGCTAAAGTGAATGTGGTTCGTGTTACTGGCTTTGCAATCCCATGGAGTCCATGGACTTCTCCAAGCCAGAATACTGGAGTGGGTAGCCTTTCCCTTCTCCAGGGGATCTTTCCAACCAAGGTATTGAACCCAGGTCTCCCACATTGCAGGCAGAATATTTACTAGCTGAGCCACAAGGTAAGTATATTTGGCTCTTCTGCGCCTTCACTGTTGCATGTGAGCTGTCTCTAATTTTGGTGAGCAGGGACTACTCTTCACATTTCACTTTTATGAAACTTATTGAGGCTTGACTTGTCACCCAGAAGGTAATCTGTCCTAGAGAATGTTCTATGTGACCTTATTAACAAGAAACTGTATTCTGCTGCTTTTGAATGAAATGTACTATTAGTACCAATATAGACTACCTGGTCTAATGTGTCATTTAAGGCTTGTATTTCCTTAGTTATTTTCTATCTGGATGATCTGTTCATTAGTGTTAGTGATGTCTTAAAGTCCCCACTATTATTGGGCTACTGTTGATTTCCCCTTTATCTGTTAGTACTCAGCTTCTGTATTGAGGTATTCCCATGTTGAGTGCAAATATATTTACAATTGTTGTATCTACTTTTGGTTGGATCCCTTGATCATTATGTAATTTCTTTTATTGTCTCTTGCAACAATTTTATTTTATTTTATGGCCATTCCATGTGGCTTATGGGATCTTAGTTCCCCAAACAGGGATAGAACTTGTGTCCTTGTAGTGGGAGGGCAGATTATTAATGACTAGTCAATCAGGGAAACCCCTAATAGCCTTTATTTGAAAGCTTGTTTTGTTTGATATAAGTATTGCTACTCCAGCTTTCTTTTGGCTTCTATTTGTTGGAATACTTTTTTTCCATCCCCTTACTTTCAGTCTGTATGTGTCTACAGATCTAAAGTTAGTCTCTTGTATACAGTATATATCCATGTCTTGCTTTTTATCCATTCAGCCTGTCTATGTCTTTTGGTTGGAATGTTTAACCCATTTGCATTTTAGTTATCAATATTTATGTTTCTGTTGACATTCTCTTGATTGTTTTGGATTCAGTTCTTGTTAACCTTTTTTTGAGAGAAGTTCCATTAGCATTTTTGTAAGGCTGGTTTCCTGGTTCTGAATTGCATTAGCTTTTGACTATTTATAAAGCTTTTGATTTCTCCATTGAATATAAATGAGCGGCTTACTGGTAGATTACTCTGGCATATCATATTTTCCCCTTTCATTACTTTAAGTACATTGTGCCACTCCCTTGTGGCTTGCAATATTTCTGCTGAAAAATCGGCTGGTACTATTATAGGGATTCCTTTTTATGTTGTTACTTTTCCCTTGTTGGTTTTAATATTTTTTTTTTGCCTTTAATTTATGTCAGTTTGATTAATGTGTCTTGGTGTGTCTTTCCTTGAGTTCATCCTATATGGGGTTCTCTGTGCTTCCTGGGCTTGAGTGAGTATTTTGTTTCTAATGTTATTGAACTTTTCAGGTATAGTATCTTCAAATATTTTCTCAGGCTCTTTCTCTTTCTCTTCTTCCAGGACCACTTTGATTAGAATGTTGATGTATTTGATATTATCTCAGAGGTTTAGCGGGGCTTCCCTGATAACTCAGTTGGTAAAGAATCCAGCCACAATGCAGGAGACCCCAGTTTGATTCCTGAGTTGGGATGATCTGCCGGAGAAGGGATAGGCTACCCACTCTGATATTCTTGGGTTTCCCTTGTGGCTCAGCTGGTAAAGAATCAGCCTGCAATGAAGGAGACCTGGGTTCGATCCCTGGGTTGAGAAGATACCCTGGAGAAGGAAAGGTTATCCACTCCAGTGTTCTGGCTTGGAGAATCCCATGGTCTTTGTAGTTATGGGATCGTGACACAACTGAGCAACTTCCATTTTCACTTTCAGAGATTTCTAAGACTGTCTTCATTTCTTTTTATTTTTTTCTTTATTCTCTTATATGGTAGTGATTTCCATCACTCTATCTTCCAGCTCAGTGAGAGTTGGACCATAAAGAAGGCTGATCACCAAAGAATTGATGCTTCCAAAGTGTGGTGCTGAAGAAGACTCTTGAGAGTCCCTTGGACAACAAGGAGATCAAACCAATCAATCTTAAAGAAATAAACACTGAATTTTCATTGAAAGGACTGATGCTTAAGCTGAGGCTCTAATACTTTAGCCACCTGAAGAGATGACTCATAGAAAAAGACCCTGATGCTGGGAAAGATTGAAGGCAAAAGAAGAACATGACAGATGAGATGGTTAGATAGGATCACCAACTCAATGGATAGGAATTTGAGCAAACTCTGTGAGATAATGAAGGACCGGGAAGCCTGGCATGCTGCAGTTCATGGGGTCTCAAAGAGTCAGACAAGTCTTGGCGACTGAACTACAATATCTTTCAGCTCACCAATTTATTCCTCTACCTGGCTATTCTAATTGTTTCTTTCTTGCTTATTCTTCATTTCAGATATGGTAGTGTTTATCTCTTTATTTGTTCTTTAAATATTTTAGCTCCTTGTTAAATTTGTCTTGCTTCTTCTTGATATGGGCTTCCAACCGTTTCCTGAGATTTTGGTTCATCTCTACTGCCTTTAAATTCTTTTTAAAATAGATGTACTATATCCTGTTAATTTAGTTGTTTTTGTGGATTGCTATTTTGTTCCTTCATTTGCAACTCCCAAGAAATGAATAGGCTCTTTGCATCAGGAAGCCAAAATATTGGAGCTTCAACCTTAGCATCAGTCCTTCCAATGAATAGTCAGGGTTGATTTCCATTAGGATTGATTGCTGTCCAAGGGACTCTCAGGGTCCTCCCCAGTACCACAATTCAAAAGCATCAATTCTTCAACACTGAGCCTTATTTATGGTTCAACTTTCACATCTGATATGACTACTGGAAAAATCATAACTTTAACTATGTGAACCTTTGTCAGTTAAATGATGTCTCTGTTTTTCTGTTTGTTTTGTTTTTTGTTTTTAATACACTGTCTAGGTTTGGCATAGCTTTCCTTTTAAGGAGCAAGTTTTTATTAATTTCATTGCTGCCATCACCTTCTACAATGATTTTGAAGCTCAATAAAATAAAATCTGTCACTGTTTCCACTTTTCTCCCCTCTATTTGCCATGAAATGATGGGACTGTGTGCCATGATGTTAGTTTTTTGAATGTTAAGCTTGAAGCCAGCTTCTTCATTCCTCTTTCACCCTCATCAAAAGGCTTTTAGTGACTTCTTAGCACAGTGATCAGTGTGTAAATCTCATAATCTGAAGGTCCCAAGCTTTATAAGTTGCAGGTCTGTAATTCCTCTTGCTTCTCATGTCTGGACCCTAGTGAGTGACGCTGGTCCAGGAATTTGTGCAGTCTTCCTGAGGGAAGAGACTGGTGTCTGCCCTCTAATGGTTGGACTTAGATCTTTTCCCTCTGATGGTCAGAGTCATGACAAGAGGTATGCTTTGAGGCAGCTTTGGGCTCAGTAAGACTTTAGGTTGTATATCCTCTTATTTGTGGTGCTATGTTCTTTTCATTTTAGTTGCGTGGCCTGAAGTGTTCCAGTTCTGGAGCCTGTAAGCTGTTTTGTGGGCCTGCATCTTGGTGCTGAAATAGGGACCTGGAAGAGAACTCACATCTATCAATATTCTCTGGGGCCTCTGCCACTAGTGTCCTTGCCCCCACAGTGAACTATATCCAACCCCCAGTTTCCAAGGAGATACTCTGGAATCCCTAATTACATCTAGCCCTGGCACTTATTGAGTTATTGCTTTGCACTTGGTTCCAGTGCATGTGAAGTCTTGTGTGCACTTTCCAAAAATGAGATTTCTGTTTCTCTTAGCCCTGTAATGAGGCCCCAGTGGCCTTCAAAGTCAAATGCTTTTAGGGTTATTCTTCCCAATGCCTTATGCTCAGAGTATTTTGAAGGGCTATTTTTATGTGGAAACATCCCTGTATAGTCTCTGTTTGTTTAGTATTTTTTGATGTGAGGCCTATTTTCAGTATGGATGAGTATCACATCTTTTATCAGTGTATACAATGTATCATTAACCTGCTGGTTGGAAGTGTGACTTATGTTGTAGTGCCCTGAGCCTATAATGGATATTTATTTGTTTTCCCCCTTTGCTTTGTGTTTTTCTGTCCTGTCAAGGGTAGGATCTTATCCTTAATTGTTGGAGCAGAGGCCCCCAGATATGTTTCTGAGTTGTGTTTCTGATCTTTGGTTTGAGGTAGTTAGGACAGGGAACTTCCACTGGGAGAGAAGCCACTGAGTTTTCCTTCTCTGAAGTTGTTCATCTGTGAACAAGTGTTACTTTTCGCCTATTGTGCTGGCTTACAAATTATGCTGTTTTTGGAACTGCTTTCAGCCCCACATTAATTGTGGGTATGCCAGTACTTGGTCCTGGTGTCTCTCAGGCATTGTTTTCATCAGATTATCAGCATAGATCCACCAAAGTCCTGTTTCATACTCTAGTAATTGTGTATCTAGATCCACTGTGGGAGCTACGGAGACATCTCAGGTTCTGATCATACTCTAGTAATTGTGTATTTAGATCCACTGTGGGAGCTATGGAGGCATCTCAGATTCTGACCTGATCCAATCCCTACATGCACATACCTACAAATTCACACCTATTAAACTTAGACACATCCCATCTGTGGATGTTTGGTAGGTACTAAGTTTATAAACATAGACAGCAACAGGGGTATGAGTCTGTGGTTCCTGTAGATATAAGGAGAGATTTCAGCTCTTTTTGCTTAGCCACATGACCTCAGGAACTTAGTTGTGGTTTCAGCCCCATCTCTGTGTGCATTCCTCGTACTGGCCTCTGCTCCTGAGGCTTCCCCAGAACACATGTTCCTGCCCAGGTGGAAGGGTGCCAAGGTGTCAAGAGGCCTGGTAGATGAGCCCAATAGGGCTAGCAAATCAAAGGAGGCTCTGGTGGGAATAGGCATGCAAACCCACCTGGGCCTGGCAGAACTGAAGGACACTTAGCGGAGGAGCAGATGAGCCTGCTCAGATAAGTGCCTCTTCTAGCACATGATAGCAGGAGGGCCAGAACAAGGGGAAGGGGATGCAGTAGTGGTCCTGCCCCTTTTGTGCCACTAAACAATGCCACTCTGCTTGTATGACAGGTTGGGCTTCTACAAACCTCTCCATCCTGTCCCTGTAAAGCACCTTACTCTTGTTCCTTCAGGTTCTTTGTAGCCAGCAGTTGTCCTCTTCATGGGTCCACTCTTCAAACCCCACATTCCAGCACCCAACCTCTTTGCACAACAGCAGACATACAACTCATTCTGGAGGCCACAGGGTTGCAGCACAGAGAATCCATGAAGTTCTTACTCTGTCCTGTCTGCCACACACTGGTTGCTGCACTCTCCTGTTTGCTCCTGAAGCTCCCTCTATGTCCCAGCTGATCCTCCCAATGGTGGGAGGACTATCCTGAGTACAGCAGCCTGTTTCCCTTCAGCTATCCCCTCAGAGGTGCAGATTCCATCAGGGTTCTCTTTTTTCTTTCTTTCATCCTACCTGGTTGTACATGGACTTTTATTGTCCTTTGGGGTTTCTGAGATACCCTACTAGTGTGCAGCAAGTGTTTGATGAGTATCATTCTATATGTAGATGTACTTATAGAGAGAGTCAATTCCACATCCTCCTATTCCACCATTTGACTCGGTCCTGTTTTTCTTTCTTAAAGTTATTTTGGGTATTCAGAATCTTTTGATATTTGATACAAATTTTATGATTATTTGTTCCAGTTCTATGAAAAATTCCCTGGTATTTTGACAGGAATCTCATTGAATTTGTAGATTGCCTCTGATAGTACAGGCAGTTTAACAATACTGATTCTTCCAATCTAGAGGTATAGTATATCTTCACATCAATTTGTTTTATGCTTCTGACCATATTATATATCTTTTGTTTTGTGTATTGCTAAAATTACTGTTTTAGATGTGTATGATTTTACTACTTCATACTATTTTTAACTTTTATGCTAGCTTTATAGGTTGTTGGTCCACTAAGTTTATTATATGTTCAATGTTTCCAGTGAGATTTTTTCTATAATTTTCTTATTTCTGGTTATGACCTTTATTGTTCATTTAAATAAGTCCTTTTAATATTTCTAGTGAGATCAGAAATGTGATCTATTTTTAAGTTTTTTTGTTGTTGTTTGTTTTTTTGTTTAGCTTAACTGGGAAAATATGCTGTGGGTGTGCTTGGTCATGTCTGACTCTTCATGACCACATGGACTGTAGGCCACCAGTCTCCTTTTTCCATGGAACTGTCTTGGCAAGGATAGTGGAGTGGATTCCCATTTCCTTCTCCAGGGGGTCTTCCTGACCTAGGGATCAAACCCATGTTTCCTACATTGCAGGTGGATTCTTTACCACCTAAGCCACTTGCTAAGCCTGGGAAACTAAAGATCCTTCAATTCTGAATGATCATGTTTCTAGGTAGAGTTTTCATGGTTGTTTTTTTTTTTTTTTCTCCAATCAATTCTTTAAATACGACATTCTGCTCCTGTCTGGCCTGTGAAGTTTAGGCTGAGAAATCAACTGAAAGTCTCTTGGGATGTTTCTTGTTTATAAGTAGTTGCTTTTCTCTTCTTTTTAAGATTTTCTTTTTATCTTTAACATTTGTTGTTTTAATTATAATATGTATTGGTGTAGGTTTCATTGGGTTCAACTTCTTTGGAAGTCTATGTGATTTCTGGATTTGGAATTTGTTTCTTTTGCTAGACTAAGAAAGTTTTCAACCACTTCTTTCTTTTAATAGGTCTCCTGTACCTTTCTCTCCTTTTTCTGTGACTTCCAAGGAGGACTGATGCTGTAGATGAAGCTCCAATATTTTGGCCATCTTATGCAAAGACACAACTCATTGGAAAAGACCTTGACTGGGAAAGATTGAAAACAAAAGAAAGATTCGCAGAGGATAAGATGGTTGAAAAGCATCACAGATTCAATGAAGGTGAATTTAAGCAAACTGAGAGAATAGCAAGAAGATATAAGAAAGACTTTTTTAAGTGAACAATGCAAATAAATAGAGGAACGCAATAGAATGGGGAAGATAGAGACCTCTTCAAAAATATTAGAGATATCAGGGGAATATTTCATGCAAAAATAAACACAATAAAGGACAGAAAAGTTATGGGCCTAACAGAAGTTGAAGACAGTAAGACAAGGTGGTAAGAATTCACAGAACTATTAAAAAAAAAAAAACAAATGAAATCATAATGACCTGGATGGGTGGGATCATTCACCTAGAGCCAGACATCCTGGAGTGTGAAGTCAAGTGGGTCTTAAGAAATACCACTATGAACAAAACTAGGGAAGTGATGGAATTCCAGCTGAGATATTTCAAATCCTACAAGATTATGCTGTTACAGTGCTGCACTCAATATGCCAGCAAATTTGGAAAACTCAAAAGTGGCCACAGGACTGGAAAAAGTCAGTTTTTATCCAATCCCAAAGAAGGGCAATGCCAAAAATGTTCAAATTATCTCACAATTGTACTCATTTCACAAGCTAGCAAAGTAATACTCAAAATCCTTCAAGCAAGGCTTCAACAGTATGTGAACCAAAACCTTCCAGATGTACAAATTGGATTTAGAAAAAGCAGAAGAACCAGAGATAAAATTACCAGCATCCATTGGACTATAGAAAAACCAAGAGAATTCCAGAAAGAATATACTCCCTCTTCTTGAGTACACTAAATCTTTGACTGTGTGGATCACAACAAACTGGAAAATTCTTAAAGAGATGGAAATACCAGACCACCTTACCTGCCTCCTGAGAAATGTGTATGCGGATCAAGAAGCAACAGTTAGAACTGGACATGGAAAAATGGACTGATTCTAAATCAGGAAATCAGTACATCAAGGTTCATTTAACTTATATGCAGAGTACATCATGCAAAATGCCAGAATGGATGAACCACAGGTTGGAATCAAGATGGCATGGAGAAATATCAATGACCTCAGATATACAGATGACACCACCCCAATGGCAAAAGTGAAGAGGAACTAAAGAGTCTATTGATAAAACTGAAAGAGGAGAGTGAAAAGTCTGGCTTAAACCTCAACATTCAAAAAGCTAAGATTATGGCATCCAGTCCCATCACTTCCTGGCAAATGGATGGGGAAACAATGGAAACAGTAACAGATCTCATTTTAGGAAGTTCCAAAATCACTGTGGACAGTGACTGCAGGCATGCAGCTTGCTCCTTGGAAGAAAACCTATTATAAAACTAGACAGCATATTAAAAAGTGGAGACCTTACTTTGTTGACCAGGTCTGTAGAGTCAAAGCTATGTTTGTTTCCTGTAGTCATGTATGGGTGTGAAAGCTGAACAATAAAAGATGCTGAACACCAAAGAATTGATGCCTTCAAATTCTGGTGCTGGAGTAGACTCTTGAGATTCCCTTGGAAAGCAAGGTGGTCAAAATCAGTCAATCCTAAAGGAAATCAACTCTGAATGTTCATGGGAAGGACTGATACTGAAGCTGAAGCTCCAATACTTTGGCAACCTGATGTGAAGAGCCAACTTACTGGAAAAGACTCTGTCACTAGGAAAGATTTAAGACATGAGGAGAATGTGATGACAGAAAATGTGATGGTTAGATGGCATCACTAACTCAATGGACATGAGTTTGAGCAAACTCTGGGAATTGTGAAGGACAGGGAAGCCTGCCATGCTACAGTTCATAGGGTCACAAAGAGACAGACATAACTTAGTGACTGAACAACAAGAACACAAATCTTTCCCACCTGTCTCCAAATCATTCTAAGGGAGAGTTGTCCTATATGTAGTTGTAGTTTTGTGTGTCTATGTCTGGAGGTAAGCTCAGAATCTTACTATTCTGCCATCTTGATACAGATTTCCACAAACATTCTTGAATAGTTTAAATATGCCTTTTCTGCCCTCTTATTTTTTCTTGTCTGTTGTTGGTCTTCATTTCATGAAACAGATCATTTTCCTGTACATAATTTTATGCATTCTGTATTCTTTAGCAGACTCTCAACTCCTCTCTGTTGTGTATAGACAGTTATTCTCACAATATCTTGAAATATTACACTCTGATTGATATTTGGCTCTTTAACATACTGCTTCATTTTAACTGGTTTATTGAGACATAGTATATCATACAGTTCATTTAATGAGCCATTCAGCATTTTTATTATGTTTAAATATTTGGCCATAACAACAATAAAATCTAGAACGTTTTCCTCAAAAAAAGTATTGCCCATTAGCAGTTAAAATCTATCCCCTACCCCTAACTAACTTTAACTCTATGCAATGACTAATCGATTTTTGTGTACTGTTTTATTTTGAGAAAAAAAAGTTCTTTAACTTTCAAATTTAAAATATTTTCTTTTATTATTTTTTATTGAAGTATATTTTATTCAGAGTGTTGTGTTAGTTTCAGGGTACAACACTGTGATTCAGTTTTATATGTGTCTGCATGTGTATATGCATTTGTTATGAATACATATATGTTATTTGAATATATGTATATATTCTTTTTTAGGTTCACTTATATTGCTGCTGCTGCTGCTGCTGAGGCTGCTGCTAAGTTTCTTCAGTTGTGTCTGACACTTCACGACCCCATGGACTGCAGCCCACCAGGCTCCTCTGTCCATGGGATTTTCCAGGCAAGAGTATTGGAGTGGGGCACTTGTATTGCATGTTATTGCAAATATTGTGTACTGTTCTCTGTGCTTTACCATAGGTCTTTGTTGCTTACATATTTTATTTATAGTGATATATATATAATATATAATATGTTTATTAACAGGTGTTACCTGTTAATCTCAAACTCTTCTTTTACCCCTCCCTCCCCCACCATTCCATTCATGTTGGAAAAGTTCAATTCAGTCGCTCAGTTGTGTCCAACTGTGACCCCATAGACTGTAGCATGTCAGGCTTCCCTGTCCATCACCAACTCCTGGAACTTGCTCAAACTCATGCCCGTCGATTCAGTGATGCCACACAACCATCTCATCCTCTGCCGTCTCCTTCTTATCATGGCTTCAATCTTTCCCAGCATTAGGTTCTTCTCCAATGAGTCAGTTCTTCACATCAGGTGGCCAAAGTATTGGAGATTCAGCTTCAGCATCAGCCCATCCAATGAATATTCAGGACTGATTTCCTTTAGGATTGACTGGTTTGATCTCCTTGCAATCCAAAGGGCTCTCAAGAGTCTTCTCCAACACTACAGTTCAAGAACATCAATTATGCAGTACTCATCTTTCTTTATAGTCCAACTCTCACATGCATACATTACTACTGGAAAAACCATAGCTTTTGTTGGAAAAATTGCTTGATATTATTTCAATTTCTTAAATTTATCCAGGCTTTTTTTTTTTGGTATAGCATGTAATCTATCCTAGAAAATGTTTTATGCAGTTGAAAAGTATATGCATTCCTCTACTTTCAGATGGAATGTTTTGTATATATCAATCAAGTTCTTTCAGTCTAATGTGTGACAGTAATTATGGCCTGTGTTTCCTTATTGATTTTCTGTCTTGAAAAGTTGTCCACTGTTGTAAGTGGAGTGCTAAAGTTCCCTACTATTATGGCATCATTGTTGATTTCTTCTCTTGTGTCTGCTAATGTTTGCCTTATGCACTGTGGTGCTCCTAAGTTGGCAACATATATATTTGACATTGTTATATCTACTTCTTGGATTGATTCTGAGATCATTAACTACTGTCCGTATTTGTTTTTTCTGACAGTCTTCATTTTAAAGTTTATTTGTCTTATATAAATAACACTACTTTTTCTTTCTATTTATGTCCACTTGCATGGCATACTGTGTTTCTTGGAGGCAGCATATATGTTTTTCTCTATCCATTCAGCCACTGCATATATTTTGGTTGGATCATTTAATCTATTTACATTTAAAGTAATTATTGATATGTTTATTCTTACTGTCATTTTGTGAATTGTTTTGAATTTGTTTTTGTAGTTCTTTCTTACCCTTCTGTATTTTTTTTCTCTTACATTTTGATGACCATATTTAGTATTATGTTTGGATTCTCTTTACTTCCTTGTGTATCTATTATAGATTTCTTGGTTTGCTGTTACCATGATTCTTTTTTTTTTTGTATAACAGTCTATATGTGTGTGTGTATACACACACACACACACACACAAACATGCACACATACATGATTGTTTTCAATTGCTGATCACTTAATTTCAAATGCATTTAAATAACCCTTCATTTGTCCTCCCCTCATGACAACTGCTTTTAATATAGTTTACATCTAATTGTTTTATATATTCCTTAACTGCTTATTGTGGACATAGGTCATTTTACTTCTTCTTCTTTTTTTTTTTTCATTTTACTTCTTTTGTCTTTCACTCTTCCTACTAGCTTTGTGTGTGAATAATTTCCTACTTTTACTGAATGTTTGTTTTTAGTGGTGAGTTTTTCTCATTTTATAATTTCATTGTTTCTAGTTGTGGCCTTTTCTTTTTCACCTAGAGAATTTACTTTAATATTTGATGTAAAGTTGGTTTGGAAATGTTGAAATATTTTCTCTTTTGTCTCTCTGTAAAGCCTTTGATTTCTTCATCAGATGAACAAATGGCAGAATTGCTGGGTAGAGTTTACTTGGTTGCAGATATTTTTTTTTCCTTTTTATTACTTTAAATATGTTGTGCTACTTCTTTCTGGCCTGAAGTTTCTTCCAAAAAATTCAGCTTATAACCTATGGGAATTCCCTTATATGTTATGTGCTGCTTTTCCCTTGCTTCTTTTAGCAATCCATTTATTTTCATTTTTAGTCATTTTCATTACAATGTGTTGTAGTTTATTCCTCTTTTGGTTAATCCCATATGGAAATCTGAACTTCCTGAACTTGAGTGACACTATCCTTTCCCAAGTTAAGGAAGCTTTCAGTTATTATGTCTGCAAATATTTTTCTTAGGCACTTTTTCTTTTCTCTTTTCTTCTGGAACCTCTATTTTAATGAGAATATCCAGGCACTTTATATAGTCTCATCTGTCTCTTAAACTGTCCTCATTGCTTTTCTTTTCTCCCCCCCCCGCCCCCCTGTTCATCATCAGTGATTTCAACTAGTCTGTCTTCCAGTTCACTGATTTATTTTTCTGAATCATTTCATCTACTATTGATTCATTTCCATATATTTGGCATTTCAGTTATTGTATTCTTTATCTCTGTTTTTTCTTTATAGCTTCTCTTTGTTAAAAAAAAATCTGACTTCTCACTCTGTTCATTTATTCTCCTCCTGAGTTCTTTGATCATTTTCACAAACATTACTCTGAACTCTCTCTCAGTCAGACTGCCTATCTCTATTTCACTTAGTTCTTCTGGGGTTTTATCTTGTTTCATTGTCTGAGACATAATCTCCTACCACTTCATTTTGTCTAAGTTGCTATTTGTATTTTTATATATGTAGTAGCTTAGTTATCTTTCTCAACCTTGGGGAGATGTCCTACTGTAAAGCACATTCTATACATCCCAACACTGTACTGCCCTCTTGCTGCCCAAGGTACATGCTCCAGGGATTCCCCCTTAAAAGACTGTGAGAGTTCTTCTATTGGGGTAGGCTGACTATGTGGTTATGTTATGGTTGGCTTCTAGTCTGGTTGGTTGCTGGACCATGCCTTGTGTGGATCCTGCTGTCTGTAGGGTAACCAGGGCCTCATCATGAAGTGGCTGGTTTCAGAAGCTCAGTAGTGCTGGGGTTAGTGCTAGTTTACTGATGGTCAGAGTCAGGGTCCCAAAGGCTGCTGCCCACTCACTGGGCAATTAGAGCCAGGTCCTCATTTAGTGGTGGGCTACTGGCAGGCAGAGCTGGTTCCTAGATTCTGGGTGCAGGGACCAGGGATCCTAGAGTTTGTTTCAGATTGTTTGTTGGGGTGCAGTTCCTAATACAGTTGAGTATGGGAATTGGTGTGTCCTTAAAGTTGGGTTGGTTTGCTAGTGGCCAAGGCCAGGGTCCAGCTGGTCTCAGCATAGGGTCTGGGATGCTGTCACTGGGCTTGGTCTGCAGGCTGTAGGAACATAGTTTACTTGTGTCTTTTTTCTGGTACCTAGTAAGGCTGGTTTAGAGATGAATGCAGGCTTCGTGGATGGAAGGGCCAGTGCCTACCCACTGGTGGGTGGAACTGGGTCTTGGGCTTCTGGTAGCCAGGATCATTTCTAGATGAAATGGTTGTTCTATTTCTAGAGATGGTTGTGGGCTCAGAAAGTCTCCAGGCAGCCTACCTGCTGGTGAACAAAGCTGTATCTCCACCCAGTTAGTTGTTTGCCTGAGGTTTTTCTACACTTGCACCTACAGGCTGATGGAAGGGGCCAGGTCTTGACACTAATGGGTCAAGAGGGAAGCTTCCAGCAGAAGTGTTGATATAACTGAATTTTCCCAAATATGTCTGCTACCTTGGGGGAGCCACAACTTGCCCTGACTTCTCCAGGAGATTTGCCAAGATAAGTATTTAAGTCTGGCCCAAACTCCTATTAAATTACTGTTCTTGCCCTAGGTCCCTGTGCATGTGAGGTATTGCGTTTGCCTTTTAAGAGTAAAGTATCTATTTCTTCCAATTCTGTGGGGCTTCTGTGGTTAAGCCCCATTGACCTTCAAAGCCAAATGCTCTGCGGTCTCATTCTCCCAGTGCTGGATCCCCCAGGTTGGGGAGCCTGATGTGGGCTTTAGAACTCTCACTTCTGTGGGAGAATTAATGCAATGCAATTATTCTCCAGTTCATAGATCACCTATCCAGGGGTTATAGGATTTTATTGTATTATAAACCTGCCTCTTACCTGTATCATTGTGGCTCTTTATGTCTTTATTTGTAAAAAAAAAAAAAAATCAGTTCTGGTAGGTTCTAGTGTTTTTCATCAATTGTTATTTTGCAGATAGTTGTGATTTTTGTGTGCTTCTGAGAAGAGGTAAGCTCAGGATACCTCCACCATCTTGGTTGCTCTCTGCAGTAATTTTAAATTTCAGCCTCCTTAGGCAAGGGAAACAAAATACAAAAATAAACAAATGGAACTGCATCAAACTAAAATTTTTCTGAATAGTAAAGGAATTTTTCAACAAAACGAAGTGGCAGTCTACTGAATGGGAGAAAATATTTACAAATGATATATTTGATAGGAAGTTCATACCCAAGATATATAAAGACTTTGCACAACTCAAATGGCAACCCACTCCAGTACTCTTGCCTGGAAAATTCCATGGATGGAGGAGCCTGGTAGGCTATAGTCCATGGGGACTCAAAGAGTCGGACATGACTGAGTGACTTCACTTACTTCACTTACACAACTCAACATCAAAAAACTGAACAATCCCATTAAAAAGTGGGCAGAAGTCCTGGATAGACTCTTTTTTTTTTTTTTTTTCCACAAAGAAGACATTCACATAGCTATGTGAGACCTATGAGAAGATGCTCAGCATTTCTAATAAGGGAAAGGCAAATCAAAACTACAAAGAAATATTACCTCACAGCTGTCAGAATTGCTATACTCGAAAAGACAACAAATAACAAATGTCAGTGAGCACGTGGAGATAAGAAAATCCTTGTACACTGCTGATGGAAATGTAAATTGTTATTAACAGAAGAAAATGAATACACTAATTTTTAAAGATACCTGGTCTTCACGTGTGTCTTATAAGCCCAGTTGTGTCTGACTCTTTGCAACCCTATGGACTATAACCTACCAGGATCCTTATCCATGGATTTCTCTAGGCAAGAATACTGGAGTGGGTAGCCATTTCCTGCTCCAGGGGACCTTCACAGTCCAGGGATCGAACTTGATCTCCTGCATTGCTGAGAGATTCTTTACTATGTGAGCAACCAGGGAATTCCCCAGTGCTCATACATACAAAGGATCATGTGAGGTCATATCCGACTCTTTGTGAACCTGTGGACTGTATGTAGCCCACCAGGCTCCTCCATCCATGAGATTTTCCAGGCAAGAATATAGGCGTGCTTTGCCATTTCCTTCTCCAGGGCATCTTCCCATCCCAGGGATCAAACCTGCATCTTGTGCATTGCAGGTGAGTTTTTTACTGCTTGAGTCATTGGGGAAACCCATATGGTCAATTATACTCCAATAAAAGGACAGAACAAACAAAAAACATTCATGAATTCAAGCTAAAATTTGAGGAATGGAGTAATTTCTCAAAAGAAAAGAATGGAGTTCACAATAATTTGATAAGATTTACTTTGTCTAATTCTGATTAACCTTTTCTGTTGTTGTTGTTTGTAATCTAATATTGATTGTTTACTATGAAAGGCAATATATCAGTGGCAGGGAGGACATTTGCAATTCTCACAAGAATAAAATTTTAATTTTTTTTCATTTATTTTTATTAGTTGGAGGCTAATTACTTTACAATACATGTAAATCCATGGCTAATTCATGTCAATGTATGACAAGAATAAAATTTTAAAATGTCATAAGAATACTCATTTTTCTTGATTAAAAGTGAAATGAAGTCGCTCGGTCATGTCCAACTCTGTGCAACTCCATGGACTGTAGCCTGCCAGGCTCCTCTTCCATGGGATTTTCCAGGCAAAAATACTGGAGTGGGTTGCCATTTCCTTCTCTGGTCTTGATTAAAGATGAGGTTAAGTAAAGTTCGAAAGTAAGAGAAATATAATTCATAAAAAAGAAGAAATTTTGATACTTAAAATTATTGCTAATAAAAATAAATGTTCTTTTTAAAAGTGATTGTGATTTGATAGTACACTTTTATTTTCTACACTTTTCAGACCATATAAAGAACTTTCTATTAAAATTTGGTACTTGAAAATAATTACTGATCAAAATTTTATTAACTAAGTAAAAAAAAAATCAGTATAATTTCTAAGAATCTTATAATTTAAAAAAATTAGTTTTTCCTAGGTACAAGGAATTTGGAGTTTAAAGTAATATCAGCTACAGCTACTTTAAAGCAATGTAGAATAAAACATGCTAGAGATGACAATTGGGAATAGTAGGACTCAAGAGCTGTTACTGGCATTTTATGTGTTTACAAAGCTGCAAACAATTGGCATTTAATTCCATATTTACTGTCTCTTGTGTCTCATTGCACAGTAAGACATGGAATGAGCAATAAACATGTTATCATAAGTATTGTACTGAATGAAAATTTAATTAAATCATAACTTTAAAAAAGTCTTTTCTGTGTCACCCTTGGGCTTGATAGATTCAACTAATATATTCATTTGTTGATTTATTCACAATGAATTATAAAAATATAGTAAAATAATTTAATGCACAAATATTTTCAGAATAAAGATTATTTGTAATATATTAGAGTTATTTGATCTGTAACTTGAACAATTATATAAATATGTATTTTAATATGTGAACTGACTGTTTTACTTATAATCTTAGTGAAGTTACATAGCAAGAATATCAAAGAAATAATATAAATATTTCCTTTAAGTTTCATTTAATACATGTATATTTTAATTATTCTTTGAATATACATTATCAAATGATTTTGTCTATGGCTTAAGAAGAAATGTTTTTCATTGGCAATCAGTCATATAATTTATACACTTGTCAATGAATGGTTGTGTAAGTAATGCATTCCTTAAAAGGGAATAAAATTATGGTAGTTGTTCACCTTAAATTGCAAGAATGAAGTAAAATTATAAAATTATAATTGTGAGCTTTTTCTATATGTAGGTGTGTAAGGGAAGATGGGAAAAAGTTAAAAGAAAATATATAGAATTTTCAAAGTTTATGCTGTTTAACATGAATAGAACTTCTTGTGGCATTTTATTCATGATAAAAATGAGAAGAAATTTAACAGAATCATTGATTAGTCACAGAGGAAATCTAGATGTTCCTCCAAATTTTACCTGATAATAGTAATAATGGAAGGCATGGTATGACAAAGGAGTGGAGCTCAAACCTAAAGAATTTATACGAAAATGAGGAAAATATAAGAGGAAGTTCAAATTATGAAAGCGGTTATATACTTAAATAAGCAAGATCTCAGGTTGAAGAAATTTAGCTAAGATAAGGAAAAGATACATGGATCACCTGAATACAGTTAAGAATGATAATCACCTGAGATAAGGAACCCCACCTATCTTGGGCAGAAGAAGTAGGGCTATAGACAAAGGGTTTGAATAACAAAATGAAAGCACAAGTAATAGTAGCTTGATAATTAGCTCAAGTTTTAAGGAATCTTTATATACATCTTCCAAACTTTAGAAATGGTCTCAAGTCCCGGTAGTCCTGAGCATATGAGTGAGTATTTACAGTAAAATATGTATGAGGAAGACAGTTTTGATAGAGATAGGGAATTACCATTTGTAGGTCAAGGCTTTTTACTATAAAATCTGTGGTTAATTTTGGGAAAGTATAGTTTAATTAATATGAACATATAGACTGGAGGCAGGAAAATTTGATTTTCAATTAGTTTTGTGTCCTTTAGTAAAGTATCAAACATCTTTTGGGTTAACTGACCAGAAAAATGTACTTAATATTTTCTGAGAGAAACTTTTAATGATCGAATCAAATAATATGCTAAAATACTTATCACAATGCTAATGGCATTTTCTTTTAATGTGCTGCTTTCCTTTAATTAGTATTACTTCTGCTTATGTTTATGCATGTTATGTGAAACATTAAACACATTTACAAATATAAAGAATGATCAAGGCATCAACTGTAGTTTTCAAATAATGAGGTATTTGAAATATTAAAAACACTTGTTACAAAATTTTTTGTTATTATTCTGAATAATGAGATATTTACTTATCCTTTATTTTAAATAATCTTATAATATACAGAAAAAAATCAGCTTGAAGAGTGACTTTGTAATTTAATATGAATATTGTATAATCCTGAAGGAAGATGAGATGGTAGCATTATTTATAGTATACTATTGGTATCTAAAGTCTTGTTCTTCAGACATGATACTGGATTAAGAGATATCCAGTCTTTAGTTTTTAAGAGGACTTACTTCAAAAATTTTGGTAAAATGTTACTCAGTGGCTAAAATATCAGATAAAATAAGATTTTTTATAATTTATTTTACAATCAAAGAAGAAATAAAGGAGATTTTAGTATCAGTTTGCTGTACAATTTATCTTAGGTTAGTAATACCATGAGCCTCTCTCTCTCACTCATTCTCTTTCCCCCTCATTCACCTTCCTTTCTCCCACTTTCAGCAAAATGAAATCAAACTGATATTCCTTGAAGTGTTTTATTGTCTCAATTTGACACTTTTAAAGCCTCAGAGAATGTTTTAATTATCTGGGTCCCATATGAATAAATGTGATATAGAGCAAACTATATATCTATAAACTGGGGATGATGAGATGGAACTTTCAAAAGAGTTGGAGTTAAGACTTTAAAGTTCCTGATATTTACAGAAGGAAAAATTCCCTAATTGCATTTCTATCTCTTTAACTACTCATCTTCATTTCAGTTCAGTTCAGCTGCTTAGTCATGTCAGGCTCTTTGCAACAACATATACTGCAGCTTGCCAGGCTTCCCTGTCCAACTCCTGGAGCTTACTCGAACTCATGTCTATTGAGTCGGTGATGCCATCCAATCATCTCATCCTCTGTCGTCCCCTTCTCCTCCCACCTTCAATTTTTCCCAGCATCAGGGTCTTTTCTAATGAGTCAGTTCTTGGCATCAGGTGGCCAAAGTATTGGAGTTTTGGCTTCAGCATCAGTCCTTCCAATGAATATTCAGGACTGATTTCCTTTAGGATTGACTGGTTTGATCTCCTTACCGTCCAAGGGATTCTCAAGAGTCTTCTCCACACCACAGTTCAAAAGCATCAATTTTTTGGCACTCAGCTTTCTTTATGGTCCAACTCTCACATCCATACATGACCATTGGGAAAACCATAGCTTTTACTGGACAGACCTTTGTTGGAAAAATGAAGTCTCTGCTTTTTAATATTCTGTCTAGGTTGGTCATAACTTTTCTTCCAAAGAACAGGCATCTTTTAATTTCATGGTTGCAGTCACCAGCGGCAGTGATTTTGGAGCCCCTGAAAAATAAATCTGTCACTGTTTGCATTGTTTCCCCATCATTTGCCATGAAGTGATGGGACTGAATGCCATGATCTTAGTTTTCTGAATGTTGAGCTTTAAGCCAACTTTTTCACTCTCCTCTTTCACTTTCATCAAGAGGCTCTTTATTTCTTCTTCGCTTTCTGCCATAAGGGTGGTGTCATCTGCATATCTGAGGTTATTGATATTTCTCCTGGCAATCTTGATTCCAGCTTGTGCTTCATCCAGTCCAGCATTTCTCATGATATACTCTGCAGATAAGTTAAATAAGCAGGGTAACATTATACAGCCTTGACATACTCTTTTCCCTATTTGGAGCCAGTAGTTGTTCCATGTCCAGTTCTAACTGTTGCTTTTTGATTTGCATGCAGATTTCTCAGGAGGCAGGTAAGGTGGCCTGGTATTCTCAACTCTTAAAGAATTTTCCACAGTTTATTGTGATCCACACAGCTAAAGGCTTTGGCATAGTCAATAAAGCACTGTATGAATACATATAAGGATAGCAAACTTAGTTAATATGAAAGAGTCATGACTGTGTGGAAAAATCTCAAATGTTTTTCAGCTTCCTAAAGTGGAAATTTCTTTTTTGTAATGAAATAGAAACCTGTGTTTGAACTCTCCTGCAATGAACTACATTATTATTTAAAGCTTTCCTATAATAATCCAGCATATATAAACTTAACATTTTAGAGAATCTGTTTAAAAGAAAAAAAATTTTATTTTATTTTATTGTTATATATAGGTTGATATGTGAAAAAATCAAGTTTCTTGAGATTTTTCTGTTCTATGGATACTGAGAAAGAAATAAGATACGTTATAGAAGCATACAAAAACTTTCCACTATCAAAACTGTTGTGAATATGCAAGTTACTTCAGTTTCTTTAAACTCTTCTCATTTAAGTATGTCTAATTTCCAATATGTGATATATATAATAAAGGAATAAGCCAAATAAAAATTAAAGACTTCAAAATATCTGAAATAAAAATACATACTCTTTAAAAGCAAGTTTATAGATAGTCAATAGCATAGTGATTTCCTAACCATACTTCAGTCCTAAGTCGATACTTAGAGGGCACAAAATACAAACCAACTTCAATATTTTATATCACATGTGCTAACTGTTTAATGAATGCTTTCAAACTGCTAAGTAGGAAAGAAAACAAGGTATGCATTTATCTTCATTTATCATCGAGCATCTTTATTGATAAGTTGGAATGCTCATACATCACTGCTACCTAAATTAAAGTCAAGTTGAAGACACTTGCTAAGTAGGTTAGTTATATCATTTTTGCAATTTAAAACTCATGAATCATTAACACTGTGGCTGCTACTGCTGCTGCTAAGTTGCTTCAGTCGTGTCTGACTCTGGGCGACCCCATAGATGGCAGCCCACCAGGCTCCGCCATCCCTGGAATTCTCCAGGCAAGAACTCTGGAGTGGCTTGCCATTTCCTTCTCCAATGGATGAAAGTGAAAAGTGAAAAGTGAAAGTGAAGTATCTCAGTCATGTCTGACTCAGCGATCCCATGGACTGCAGCCTACCAGGCTTCTCCATCCATGGGATTTTCCAGGCAAGAGTACTGGAGTGGGGTGACATTGCCTTCTCAGATATGATATATATGAAAGTTGTTAAGAAAATAAATCCTAAATCTTGTTATAAGAATATTTTTTCTGCTTCTTTAATTTTATACCTACATTAAATAATGGATATCCAGTAAGCTTATTGTGATGATAAATTTGTGATGTATATAAATCAAATACTATGCTGCATGCTATAAATTTATGCAGTGTTGTATGTCAATTACATCTTAATAAAACTTGAAGAAAACCAATAAAACTGATATATTTTAGAATTTTAGAATGACTGTTGTCCGTTCTTTATCTGAAAGTAAAATTTCTATGATTTATTTTGATTTATGGAAATATAATTGAAAATTAAAATTGTGACATAAATTGTGAAAATTATTTGATATATATATACCTTGTTAAAAAAATTCCATCATTGAGTTAACATATCAATCCCTTTATCATTTCACATATTTACTTTTCATTGTTGTTGAGAATACAAGTACTATCTTAGCTACCAGGAACTGCAGCCATGAAATTAGATGATGGTTACTTCTTGGCAGAAAAGCTATGACAAACCTAGACAATGTGTTGAAAAGCAGAGACATTACTCTGTCAGCAAAGGTCCATATAGTCAAGGCTATGGTCCTCCCAGTGGTCACATATATTGTGAGCACTGGAAGGTAAACAAGGCAGAACACCAAAGAATTGAAGCCAGAGAAGACTCCTGAAAGACCTTGGAAAGCAAGGAGATCAAACAAGTCATATTTAAGGGAAATCAACCCTGAATACTTATTGAAAGGACTGATGCTTAAGCTGAAAATCCAATATTTTCATCATCTGATGCAAACAACTGACTTATTGGAAAAGTCCCTGATTCTGGGAAAGATTGAGGATAGAAGGAGAAGACGGCATCAAAGGATGAGATGGCTGCATGACGTCACTAATGCAAAGGACATGAACTTGAGCAAACTTTGGGAGATGGTGAGGGACAAGGGGGCCTGTTGTGTTGCAGGCCATGGGGTCACAAAGAGTCAGACATGACTGGGAGACTGAACAATAATTTACATATAACACTGCATGAGTTTAAGGTGTGTAGTATAATGATTTGACTTAAATACATCATGAAATAATGAGAAAAAGTTTGTTGTCACTATCCATTATCTCATATTGTTCAGCCTCTCAGTCATGTTCGACTCTTTGAGAATCCGTGGACTGCAGCACGCCAGGCTTCCCTGTCTCACCATCTCCCAGAGCTTGCTCAAACTCATGTCCATTGAGCCAGTGATGTTATCCAACGACAGAGGACAAGATGGTTGGATGGCATCATCCATATAGATACAAATGAAAGGAAAATAAAGACTATATTTTTTCTTTGTGATGAGAACTCTTGGGTTTTACTCTCTTAACTTTGAAATATAAGATAGAGCAGTGTTAATTATATTAATAATGTTGTACATTACAACTTCATGACATCACTTCATGTCAAATAGATGGGGAGACAGTGGAAGCAGTGTCATACTTTATTTTTTGAGGCTCCAAAATCACTGCAGATGGTGACTGCAGCTATGAAATGAAAAGATGCTTACTCCTTGGAAGGAAAGTTATGACCAACCTAGATAGCATATTAAAAAACAGAGACATTACTTTGCCAACAAAGGTCTGTCTGGTCAAGGCTATGGTTTTTCCAGTGGTCATGTATGGATGTGAGAGTTGGACTGTGAAGAAAGCTTAGTGCCAAAAAATTGATGCTTTTGAATTGTGGTGTTGGAGAAGACTCTTGAGAGTCCCTTGGACTGCAAGGAGATCCAACCAGTCCATCCTAAAGGAGATCAGTCCTGGGTGTTCATTGGAAGGCCTGATACTGAAGCTGAAACTCCAATACTTTGGCCACCTGATGCCAAGAATTGACTCACTGGAAAAGACATTGATGCTGGGAAAAATTTAAGGTGGGAGGAGAAGGGGACGACAGAGGATGAGATGACCAAATGGCATCACCGACTCGTTGGGCATGAGTTTGAGTAAACTCTGGGAGTTGGTGATGGACAGGGAGGCCTGGCATGCTGTGATTTATGGGGTTGCAAAGAGTTGGACACAACTGAGTGACTGAACTGAACTGAAGTGAACATTACAACTTTATTACTGGAAGTTTGTACCTTTTGACCACCTTTATCCAACTCCTTCACTCACTCTTTAACTCTGGTAAATACAAAATTCTATCCTTTTTTTGTGTGTAAATTAATGTAGTCACTACAGAAAACAGTACAGATATTCCTCAAAATATTAAAAATAGAACTATCATATGATCCAGCAGTTCCACTCCTGAGTATTTACCCAAATAAAATAAAAACACTAAATTATACAAGATATAGCACAATGAAATATTACTCAGCTATAAAAAGAGTGAATTCTTACCATTTGTGACAACAGGGATGCACCTAGAGGGTATTATGCTAGGTGAAATAAGTCAGCTAGAGGAAGACAAATATTATATGATTTCAAGTATATGTTGAGTCTGAAAAACAAACAAATGAACAAACATAAGAAAATAAAAACAATCATAGATACAGATAACTAGCAAGAGGCTACCAGAGTGGGGGATTTAAGAAATAGGCAAGATATATTAAGATGTACAAACTTCTAGTTTAAACATAAATTACTCACAATCTGAGATGGAGAATGTGAGTAATATAGTCATTAATATGCAATATCTTTATATGTTGTTAGAAGGGATAACTCATTATGGTTATTTTTAATATCTTTCATAAATGTTTTATAGTTTTCAGTGTAAATTTTTTTTTTACTTCCTTGATTAAATTTTTCCCTAGGCATTGACTATGATGCTAGCTGTGGACTTGTCATATATGACCTTTATTATGTTTATGTATATTCCTTCTCTAACCACTTTATTGAAAATAAAATTTCTATTTTTTAAAATTTATCATTTAAACTATAATATTTAATTAAAATATTTATTGAATTTCCTATTTAAGATGATGTCTTAAAAGAAAATTTATTGGAGTGTAGTTTATTTATATTTTTGTGTTAGTTTCTGATGTTCAGCATAGTGAGCCAGTTATAAATATACATATGTGTGCATGCTCAGTCACTCAGTTGTGTCTGACTCTTTGTGACCTGATGGCCTTTAGCCTGTAAGCCTCCTCTGTCCCTGGGATTATCCTGCCAAGAACATTGGAGTGGGTTTCCATTTCCTCCTCCAGGGAATCTTCCTGACTCAAGGATTGTGCCCATGTCTCCTGTGGGACTTGCATTGGCCATCAGACTCATTACCATTGAGCAACCTTAGAAGCCATATATATAAATCTCTAAATATATCTCTAACATTTTCAGATTCTGTTCCCATATAGTCATTGCGTGTCTCAGGTGGTGCTAATGGTAAACAACCTACCTGCCAATTCACAAAACATGAGATGCAGGTTCAATACCTGGGTCAGGAAGATACCCTGGAGGAGGGCATGGCAACCCGCTCCAGTATTCTTGCCTGGAGAATCCCATGGGCAGAGGAGCCTGGTGGGCTACCGTCCATAGGGTCACAGAGAGTTGGACATGACTAAAGCAACTTAACACATCCACATAGTCATTACAGAGTATTAAGAAGAGTTATCTGTGCTATACAGGAGATCCTTATTGGCTACCTATGTTATATAGAGTAGTGTGTATGTGTCAATCCTAATCTTTCAATTTATCCCTCCCCAGTCTGTTTCCCTTCCAGCAACCAAAATTTGTTTTCTATATTTGTGACCCTATTTCTGTTTGTAAATAAGTTCATTTGAATCAATTTTTGATTCCACATATAAGCAATAGCATATGATATCAGCCTTTCTCTGATCTACTTCACTGATTTACATATACTTCATTCAGTATGATACTCTCTAGGTCCATTCATGTTGCTGCAAATGGCATTATGGCTGAGTAATATTTCAAAGATCATTTCTGGCTGCTGTTTTACACAAAGTAGATATAAAATTTTCTGATAAATATAAATGTATTAATTAAAGTACTATTCTTATATTAATGTTCTTGTTTTTAAATATTCAAAAATATTTTCATTAGTAAAAGTCAGTGGTATTTAACTCACATTTTTAAGCACCATATAATGAGCATAATAAATTCATCTTAAATATTGTCCAAACTAACCTACTTGCTACTTAGTAGTCAGTAGGCCCTATTTCTAGATCAAAATATGTCTTTTTGAGAGAAATAACACATGTTATAATTATGGGCATTAGTATTATGTCATTGGATTCACTAATCAACCTATGAATTTGAAAACATTATATGTGATTTTGTGTTAAATTTGAGAAACACTAATAAAATTAACTAGACTTAAATTAGGAAAATACAGTTTGAAAATTAGTAATGAAGAAAAATGTGTTCGTTTCAAATGCATTATTCAAAAGCAGTTGCTTTCATGATATGAAATTAACTTTGTAATTGAACTAATAAACCTCATAAAATTCAAATTTTACAGTTGTTAGTATGTTGTCACATAACTTTGTGGGAATCTTCAGTATCTGAAAAGAGCATTGACAACAGTAACATTTAGTATGAGTTAAATACTTGACATACATCATCTTATTAAATCTCTATAAGAAAAATATTGTTATATTTTTATATAACAACTATATATATATATTTTTTATATAGCTGAGTCCTATAGAGATTAGATATTCACTTAAGGTTAGAAACTTTGTAAGTAGCAAAACTAAACTTCAAATTTAGCAGACTTGTGTGAACTTAAAAGTTATTCTCTTGACTACTGTGCATCAACTTGACACAGTGTCGATATTGATCAGATAAGTTATCTGTTGTCACTATATACATATCAATATAACACAAAGCTTGTGCTTTGCTAGTAATTGTCAGAATCTTCTATTGTCGGGGTGTTATATAGTATTTTTGAAACTTGAGCCAGTTACATTAGATTGGTTCTTACAAACAAAGACATAAAAAGAGATATAGTATCTAATATATTTAAAATGTGATTTAGTCTAATATTCTCTCTTTTGAACAATTTTGAGTTGCTACCATAGCATTTTTTACTATAATGTCCATGGTTTTAATTTTTACTGTCACTTTTTATTCAGATAAGTTATTTCAAGTTCTAGTAACATCTTAGCCTGAGACTTCAACTAAGCTAAAATATAGTTACTTTCTAAGGACCTTTTTCTTAGAGGTTTTTCTTAGAGCATTTTTCTTAAAAGTTCAGGTGGTCATTTTAGAAGGTTTATGCTGCTGCTGCTGCTAAGTCTCTTCAGTCTTGTCCGACTCTGTGTGAACCCGTAGACGGCAGCCCACCAGGCTCCCCTGTCCCTTGGATTTTCCAGGCAAGAACACTGGAGTGGGCTGCCATTTCCTTCTCCAAGAAGGTTCGTAGTTAAATTAATTTTTAATCAATGTCAGTCACCTTCCAATAACACAGTTAATCTCCAAAACACAAAGCATTTGGGACTTGCAAAACAACAACCATTTTATCATTGATTGCTTGATGCAGTTTGAAAATTGTTACACACAACCTCCTTCCTCATGTGTGAGGTGACACATCTCTTTGCTTTTGAATTATATTTTACTTTCATCCTGTGATTCATGGCAACCCACCCCAGTATTCCTGCCTGGATAATCTCATGGACAGAGGAACCTGGTGGGCTACAGTCCGTGGGGTCGCAAAGAGTCAGACTTGACTGAACGACTGACCCTGTGATTCATAGTCATAGCTGGGATAATGTTCTCCAGTCAATAAAATCCTGAAACACTTGTATTTTAGCTATTTCTGCCTTACTTAGTAATGTGCTTAGCTCATTCTTTTGTACCTTATACATAAATTAACTACAAATATTTCTATATTCTCAAATTATTTGAGAAAACTTTACTCTTTCAGTTAAAGTGAAATACCCCTTTTACTTGAAAATATAAAAATTCTTTCTGTAACTGTAGTTTTCTGATATTACTAAGCCAACAATTTGGGCATTTTCTCATTCTCAAGTGCTACTTTCTCACCAATTTTCTAACACGATATTCAACAATCTGTCTTCACTCTAAATTTATACCAGTTCTTATCATTTGTAAACTTAGACACCACTCCAAAAATTTTCAAGGATTTTTATTTTCAAAAATATTGTTCAAGAACCTGATTTCACTCTGCACACTTTTCTATCACTATTTAATAAAACTGGATAAACAGATGGAAGTCATAAGAAAATTTGCAGGCAGTAACAACTCAACTCTTAAGCTTATAACTTAAGAAATGTGTGCCCCAATCCCTGATCCAGTTTTCATTCTTTAATGTTTAGCTGCCTTTATATTTCCTTTGTCATTATTCTGTTCTCTAATAAAATAACTATTTTCCCCAATAACTATCTTCTTTAAACATTCTCCTTAACAAGGTACATTCAATAATCTTTTCTTTGATTAAACTAATACTAGTATTTTAATGATTACATCACACTCACACTGACAATTCCAAATTTGATATAAAATTAAAAACCTACTTTGTTTTCTGCATTTTAAGTTTTGAAGAAAAGGGTTCACTTTTTCTGAGGAAACATTGCTTAAATGTTTTTTATGCATTGAATAAGAAGGTCACCTTGCAATGTGGACTATATTAAAAACAAACACAAAAATATCCCTCTAATTAATTCAAGTGCTTCTCCTAGGATTTGATTAATCACTTTATTCAAATCAAATTAATTTTGTTCTCATCAGAGAGAGAATTCCAAATATTTATTACCTTTCCAGAATGGAATAGGGTGAGATATCTAAATAATAAAATGACTTTGATTAAATTCTTAATTCCAGATAAACTATATATATATATATATATATATATATATATATATGTATAAGCACATTCCGTATGGTACATATGTTACATATGTTATATAAGTATACTTAACTTTATATGTATATATATGTATATATACATATATGGGTATATATATGTATAAGCACATTCCATATGTTACATAAGCATACTTAACTTTATATATAAATAATGAATTTATAATTCAATATATATTTGTGTATATATGTATATATTTGTTATTCATGTGAGTCAATTTAACTATGGATCCTATATTTTCCTTTGCTATATATGGCAACCCTAAGTGGGAAGAACTCCAATTTTAATCTCAGAAAATGAGCTCATCGCCTATTTTATTATGAAGATTAACATAGCCTCTTTCGATGTCTTTATTGTTCTTGGTTTCGTCTTCAAATATTCTCTAAAAGGCAAAGCTTGCTATTTATTCTGGGAGTAAGGATCACCCTCCCATATATACATATTTTTAGATCTTTTCATGGCATTTGGAAATATATGAAAACTTGGAAATTTTTCCTTTCCACAAACGTGTGTGTGTGTGTGTTGTTTTTCTCCTGAATTTGCTATAATATTTGTATTTTCTCTGTATTTTGTATTCTGGATGAAAACCATGTTTTTGAATTGGTTTTAATTTTTACACCAAAGAATTGCTGAAGGAAGTCTGGTTTCAAATTATCTATGTTTACATGATCTATGAGTTTATATACAATGAAAAAATTGCATTTAGAGAAGTATTGAAATTCTCCAGTTTAAAAACACGAATGTTTAAAAACACTATGTTTCCTTTTAATTAACTGCATATCAAATTATTGGTGTGCAAATTAATATTTAGAATAAAATATAACCATATACCCATAAGTCTATGTAAAATAAATGTAAATATAAATGTAAGTATAAAATAAATGTAAAAATAAATGCTTGTGCTATGAGTTTTAGGTCAACTTTGGTTGCAAACTATTTCAAGCCTGAAACCATTAAAAGTAGTTTTTTGGGAGGAAAAGTACATTTTAGCATCTTAGAACTTGAATTAAAAATAAATCTAGACTTTGTTGTTAGCTTTGTAAGGAAAATATTTCATAAAAATATTATTATGTAAATAAAGCAAATTTGATTCCTATTTCCTTCTCTCTTAGATTGCATAGTTAGCTATATGATTGGATGTTGACTTGGAATAGTTAGTGGATATGGAGATATAAATCTTATGTAACATATAGTTTACACTTTCTCTTAGGTCTTCTCAGCCCATCACACCTTTTTAGACTCACCTCTGTATCCAGCTCAGTATAACTTTATAACTTAATCTCAAGCATTTTGGCCCATAATAAGAAATATATCATGCATCAAAGCTATTAAATATAAACATATACATACACAGACAATTGGAACAAGTTTTGTCTAATAATTATTCTTACCATATTCATGTATTTTGAAACTCATTTAAACCTTATTTTATTAATTTGTCATTCTTTGCAGCTTGCCATTGCAAAAAGAACATTGAATCTCCAGAGAAGATATGTCTAACTCTCCAGACACCTAAATGCACCGCATTTCTCAAAGGCTGCACTTCCTAATATTTGCTTTATATAATGTCCAAATAATAAAAGGAAGGCCTTTAAGAGCTTTGCTGTTAAATAAGACTTCTCCAAAGGAAATTCTCTGCTAAAACTTAATTACTAACAGTTCCGTGGGAGAATGATCCCCTGGAGAAGGGAAAAGCTACCCATTCCAATATTCTGGCCTGGGCAATCCCATGGACTGTATAGTCCATGGGATTGCAAATAGTCGGACATGCCTGAGTACCTTTCACTTTCACTTTTTCCTGGGAGAAATATTACTCAGTATATAAGCAATACTCCCTTGTTAGTGACATCACAAAAGGCAAAAGCTTGATGGGTCCCTAAAAGCCATAACAGTGACTGCTATATTTTACATGCTCAATAGTTTTGGTTTTATAAATTTTCTGGCTTAATTTGCCTTCTTTTACACTGGCCTAAAACTGTGGCAGGTGAATGTCAGCTATGGCAAGGAAATGTCAGCCCAAAGGAAGAATAAAGTAATGATAGAAATTTTTAAGTATTTTGGAGGGATGCCTTGGAATAGGAACTATGATCACTTGTGACATCACAGATTGATGCTCTGAAATATGACATAATTAAAATAGAATGAAAATGAAAGATGTAGAGGCCAGACTCCATAGCTAAGCAAGAAAATTAAAGCTAAATATGTAAACACTTACAAAACAGGATGGTATTATAGAATTTTGAAATGAACTTAAGATACAAGGGGTGAATGTCAACAGTAATAAATGCATAACCAAATAAATTTTGAAAATTTGAAACCTCTAGAAGTGATGATCTTATATGTGCTGAAAATACTAGGCAGGTTATTATTGAAAATGTTAGTATAACAGGATCAGAAATTTTGGTGCAAGGCAAGGTCATTATTTCAGTGTCCCTAAAATATTATGCTAGCAGTTACCTACTTATGCTTATGAGCATGATCAATTCTTCAAATAAAGCATTCAAATAATAGGCCATGTTTATCGTGGGTAGAAGTCAAGAAATTGGCACAACTTTTGCCACTTATTTGATGAAGTTTTGAAAAGTTAAAAAAAAACAATAATAAAAAGAAAAACTGTTAATAATTTTACTGTCTTATTGTCAATAGATGCAAATTAATAGTGAAATAATTACATATTAAAAATGAAAGTAGAAATCATATTTCTATACCTTCATATGTATCAATAAAGGAAATATAAATAACAAAAAAAGGATAAACAACATGTTGAAACTGTAGAATTGTACAAGCATTATTTGGAAGTAGAGGTGAAATTATAATTGTGAAAATCAGTATTTTAACACAACTTATGATGTGGAAATAAAATTTAAATGTCAATGTATCACATTAAACAAAGTTATTTCTTAGTTAAAATGCTTAAACTTTTGTTAAATTTATTAAAGTCTGCATATATTTACTGTATCAATGAATATTGTTCTATATAAAGTATTAATATGAACCAGTTTAAGTATTTTTAAATAACTTTTTTCTTAAACAAGTTAGTTATATATTTTGTATAAAAAAGACATTGATATTATATACTTGAAAACTAAGCAGGGAAACAGCAATAACAAAACCCTTAATAAATGTAATTTCATCATCTTGCTGATGCTGTTTATATTTCCTTGGACATCTTCTCTTTTTTGATTTGTGGAATCACTTTTTACTTCTGCATTAATCACAACTACTTGTCTTCTCTCTCTAACATACAACAGTTTCCTGAATGGTTACTTCTTCACTGTCAACTGAAAATAGAAAAATACTAGAAATTAACATATTGTGTCTAAATGTCACACTTTGATATAATCCAAAAAGCAGAACAACCTAGTTGTTATATGATTATATTTATAGAAGCAGAAGAGGCACTTGACAATTAACCAACATCCACTGATGATAAAACTTCTAGAAAAATGAAACCAAGAGGAATTTCCTTAGCTGGATAAGTTGGATCTATAAAATATCTGCAGCTAACAGCATACTTATTGCTGAGAAACTCGATGCTTTCACCCCAATACCAGGAATGAGATAAGGATATCCCTCTTACCAAATTCATTTAATGTAGATGTGAAAGCAAATGCAATAAGATAAAAAAGAAAATGAAAAGCAAAAATTTTAGGAAGAAAGATATACAACTATATTTGTTTGCAGATGACATGATTGTTTATCTAGAAAATGACAAATAATAAGGAAAAACCAACCAAGCAAAAACTTCTGGAAGTAGTAAGTGGTAATAGAAAGTTGCAGGATGTAAAGTTTATACAGCAAAAGTCATTTGATTTAAGTGGTAATAGAAAGTTGCAGGATGTAAAGTTTATACAGCAAAAGTCATTTGATTTTTTATGTACCAGCAATGGAAAAGTGGGATTTGAAAGAAAAAAAATACAATTTACATGAACACCGGACCCCCTCTCAAAGTAACTTACATACTTTTTGTGAAAAATATTGTATAATTGCAAGGAAAATAAACAATATCAGGTGTATGGGTTGGGACAAATAGACAGGCAGCAGAGAGAAAACTGAAATTTGTATGGTGTGCAGGAGAAACATGGAAGCTTGTTTGAGTGATCCAGGAAAATAACAGTGAAAGAGAAAGAGGTGAAGAAAAAGTATTTCCTCAGGAGCAAGGTTGCCATACCTGACAAATAAAATTACAACATGCCTTATCAATGTGAATTTTAGACAAATAGCAATTTTGGGGGGGGTCAGACACAGATATAAGTGTATATACAATTTTGGGGGCATATTTATATTAAAATGTATGCATTATTTAAGTGAAATTCAAATCAAATGGAAGTTATCTGGCATTCCTGCTCAGGAGGGAAGCCTCTCATTTTCACTATTTACATGTTTTTGTGTTTGTTTTTAAATCTGGTAAATGTCTTTAGATGCTCAGAGAGTATAAAAGCCTCAAAACCTGGTCATTAAATCTAGAAAATTGCTCCATCTACAAAGTAAGACTGCATTTACATAGTACAGACTACAAACTGACAAAGGTGTGCGGTATCTAACTTGCTTCACTGGTCTTGATTCTGATCTGTGATTGCTGTGTATGTGTGTGTGTGTGTGTGTGTGTGTGTGTGTGTGAAGTCACTTCAGTCATGCCTGACTCTTTGCAACCCCATGGACTATAGCCCACCAGGCTCTTCGGTTCATGGGATTCTCCAGACAAGAATACTGGAGTGGGTTGCCATGACCTCTTCCAGGGAATCTCTCTGACCCAGGGATTGAACCTGCGTCTCCTGTGACTCCTGTATTGCAGGTGGATTCTTTAAGGTGGATTCTTTACTGCTGAGCCACCGAGGAAGCCCTCTGTGACTGCTATGAAAGTGGAAGTGAAAGTCTGCTCTTTCTCTTTGCGACCCCATGGATTATACAGACCATGGAATTCTCCAGGCTAGAATACTGGAGAGGGTAGCCTTTCCCTTTTCCAGGGAATCTTCCCAACCCAGGGATCAAACCGAGCACTCCCTCATTGCAGGCGGATTCTTTACCAACTGAGTTATCGTGGGACTGCTGTAGCTCTTTAATGTAGGATAGGAGAGAAGGGACAGGCATTCTCACTTCCTCAGTTTTTAAATGATAACTGCAAATAGGTCTGCCACTATCAAGAGCAGGAAGCCCTTTTAAAATGTGGATGAAAAGAGTTTTGATAAAATAAACTGCAATATTAGTTATTAATAAACAAAAAGAAATTACTTTGTCCTGAGAGACCCCGTCATTCAGTCATATTGAATGTTAAGAATCACGGTACTGAAAGTATTATCCAAAGGTGGTATTGCATTCCCCTCCTATGTATAGATAAATCAAGAGGTAAGCTGTGTGTGATAATGTTTAACACTATGAAAACAAAATGAAAAGACTGTGAGATGCATGCTAGAAGATAGATTGGCTATCTCAGAGGGAAAAGGATAATTACAGTATGGTATCTATTAACTGTCTTTTTACATATTTTTGCCTCGTTTTATTTTTAATTATGCCCACATAGTCCTTTTTGGAGAAGAAAATGGCAACACACTTCAGTATTCTTGCCTGGAGAATTCCATGGAGAGAGGAACCTGGTAGACTACAGTCCATGAGATGGGAAGAGTCGGAAACCACTTAGCAACTAAACCATCACCACCACATATTGCTTTTATGGGCTCCCCAGGTGGTGCTAGCAGTGAAGCACTCACCTGCCAATGCAGGATGATACACAGGTTCAATCCTATGTCAGGAAGATTCCATGGAGAAGGAAATGACAACACACTCCAGGATTTTTACGTGGAAAACCCCTCGGATAGAGAAGCCCGGTGGGCTACAGTCCATGGGGTCATAAAGAGTCAGACATGACTGAAATGACTTAGAATGCACATTCCTTTTACAATTTAAGAAAAAAAAATGAAATTCCTTCTGAAAATCCAATTCAAAAGTAAGTGCTGTATATATGTGTACATGAAATAACAATGGTTTATAACTTTGCATTTCCATATGTGTTATAATGCAAAAAATAATTTTAAATTAAAAATTGACTGTGTCCATTTTCATAAGATGTCAAAGAAATCTGGGAATTTTAAAAAAAATTACATGATGCCCAGGCATTGTGTTATTATAAGAAAAGGAAAGTACCAGATAACGTAATTCTATTTTTGAATGGGGAGCACTGTTCTCAATGCTCTTCCATTAGAATAATATCAATATACAGGGGTAGATTAAAAGTTAATTATATAAGGGAATCAGACAACCTTGCAACAATTAACTCAAATGTCAGTATATATAGTTTAAAGACAATAGAGAGATAAAACTTTTAAAATACTTCACATTTAAATCAAGTTATTCTTGGTTTTTATTTTTTCTTTATTTCACACCTGATATTTTATAACTCAGTAGTCTAATTCTACCAATTAATTATTAAACCTCAGAATTATGATGCCTACATGAAGAAGTGTGACAATGAAAGTATTTTTGAGTTGGCTTTTAGATAATGGAAGGAAAGAGAGAAAGAAAGAAAGAAGGAGGGAAGGAAAATAAGATAATACAGAGTAAAAATAGAAATTTTACTAGGCATAAAGGAAAAGAACGTTTTCTGGTCATTGTATCTTACTTTGCATAAAGACTATATTGGATGGTCAAATAGCATTCAGCAATATGTTTCATTAGCAAGTAACAAGTCATGAAGAATAATTATTCTGAACTTTTAATATAATTACTTCCTTTTTTTTCTCCCAAAGAATTAGAATCCTAACCATTTTGTCTGACTATGTTTCTTAGAAAGTGCTGTAGCTACACTGATAAATCCCAATTCTTTAAAATCTTCTTTGCAACTCCTATTGAAAAGTGTCATCCTTCCATTAATCTAGCATTGCTTCAGAAAGCAAGGTTACAACAAAATTGATTAGGCAAGCACTTTCTTTAGTTACATCGCAGATGATAAAATCAGGTTGCCCTAATTGGATTCAGGTTTTCAAAAGACTCCACAGGAAACATATACAAACCATTTCTTAAAGTGGTTTTCTATATATTACCATTGCCACTCACTACGTGCTAAATGTTATTATTTTCAACATTAAAGAGTGACTTTCCACTGACATTGTCCCCAGTTTTTCGCATGAAATGTGTTTCTGTAGTCCTTGTTCAAGAATAGATACTCCAATAAGTGATGAGCAATATGCCCAGTCTTATGTTTCAGTAATAACTTCTTAATATTTAGTAATAAAAATTGACATAGATTCATTGACTCATACACTTTTGATTTCTGCAAATTTCTGAATGTGCATTTTCTTCCAGAAGAGATAAACTGAAAATTAAAAATAAATGAACTGGAAGACTATGTTCTTTATCATAGTTTTCCTCACAATTGTTTCACACATGTGTCACATATTAGCTCTTTCCAGATTTCTGAGGTTATATTACAATGATAGCATCCATCTGTTTATACCTAAGTATAAGTTTAAGGTTTTTGCTTTTACTGAATTGAAGACAATGGCTTATCCTTTAATTTCTACTGAAGTAACTGAGACTAGTCAATGCATAGCTGAAATAATCTCCCAAGAACTTTTCCTGAAGGTTATCTTTGGTTGGACATGGTTGCAACAGGAAGTCATCTTAAATCTCACAAGTTTTTGGTATTAAATTTTGCAATGCATTCAGCAAAAAGTATAGAAGTGTCTGTTTAATTATCTGACTTAGATACCTATATTCATGAAGTTTATAAATGGACACCAAGATTGAATAATGGACCAACATCAGTTGCTCCAGAAGGACTTCTTGGGGATAAATCTAAATTTCATATGTGGGTCTTAATTCAGACTGAGCAGTTACAACATGCAAGAGGCTCAGGAGTGAGAGTTAGAAAGAAAAGTTCTTCAGTAGTTCAAAGAACTGTAACCAGGATCATATTCAACATAATGGTTTTGCTTCCAAGTTAACTTTCCCTGCAACTGTAACTGATTCTACTAGTTTTCCCAATCTCCCAGTGATGTACTTGCCATCTGGAGATGCCACATACAGTAAAAGTGTTAGCTCTGAGCATAATAAGTGAGTAGAAATTGTGCAGAACTTAGTTTCCTCATTTATTATATAAATGTCATTTTAAAATAAAGAAATGACCTTTGATATTCAAGTCATGGTGCTTCCCTGTTAGCTCCATTGGTAAAGAATCCACCTACAATGCAGGAGACCCTGGTTCAATTCTTGGGGTGGGAAGATTGGCTAGAGAAAGGATAGGTTACCTACTCCACTATTCTTGGGCTTCCCCTGTGGCTCAGCTGGTAAAGAATCCACCTACAATGTGGGAGACCTGGGTTCGATCCCTAGATTGGGAAGATTCAATTAATATATTCAATTAGAAAAAATATGTTCAGAGAGCTAGTGTTAGTAGTACATAATTTTACTTACCAGTTATTTTTAAAACTGCCAATAGTCAATAAATATTTATGAAGCTTAATTGCAATAAATGTTTTCCTTCAACTACTAATATTCTATAATAGCTTGAGATTATTATACAAATATATATTTCTAAAAGTTTTCATTTCTTTTTGAACAATAAATTTGTTATACATGTGTTTATTCATTCTTGACATAACTAAAAGATTAAATAAGCCACATGCTTCAATTTTAAAGAGAATTTTGAGGTGAAAACAATCACTGTTAGATAAAAATTTCAAGATAATTATTAATAAACTCTGTTGTTCCTCAGTATTATTTGAGTGTGACAATTTAGTATAAATATTATATTTGAGTGGGGCAAGACAGCCATCTTTTCAAAGGGTTCCCTTTTTAAAGATTTCTACATGCTAAGTTGTAACTAGAGACTTATGCTTGAACTCCTTGTGAATGTTTAATGATCCATGGGGCTTCCCTTGTGGCTCAGCTGGTAAAGGATCTGCCTGCAATGCGGGGCACTAGGGTTTAATCCCTGGGTTGGTAAGATCCCCTGGAGAAGGTTTGACTATCCACTCCAGTATTCTGGCCTGGAGAATTTCATGGACTGTATAGTCCACGGGGTTGCAAAGAATCAGACATGACTGAGCGACTTTCACTTAGAATGATCCATGATGCTGAATTAAATGTCAGGTAAGGCACTAACATACTCAAATCAACTATCTTCTCTAAATGAGATCTCAGTTTCAATGATTCTTATGAATATCACTTCCAGGCTAGATCATAAAGCACTTTTAAACGCTCTGCATGAATTTTCACTAATGTAGTACATGTAAGTTGAAGAGAACATGATGTCGATTCATAATCGAGTAAAAACTTTGAAATTTCCATTTTGAGTCTGTGGTAACTGAAATTTGTTTTAGTCTATTTTGTACCATTTAACAAAACAGCTAAGATTAGTTGAAAGATTCAGTGCAGTCACTGGAATTTCAAGGGAAGTGCTGCATCAAAATACACAGTACAATATAATGAATGACATGTTTCTGGAGTTTCTAATAATATTAATGTCATAAAAATACACTACCCAAATGTGGCACATATATAGAATGATGTTCACAACTCATTTTCAGTAATATAGTCTAACTTTGTTTCTAGTAGCACTGGTTAAATATGAAGAGGGGAAAAAAAATCCTACCTAATGGACTATAATGAAAAAGACTTAAAATTTTTTTTTGCATATTTTGGAGTTTCTACAGTACCGATGAGAATAATTGTTTTTCTAAAAAAAAAAGTAAATCTCCAATTCATGAGAACAGTTAAGGAAACATTCTAAAACTTGTCTCCATTTTTAAAATAATAGCATTGTTTTAGGCCATATTTGATATTTTTTGCCACTGATTTCTTATGTCTAAAATGGATATGGTGCTAATACCTTTTAATATACATTTTTTAAATGAATGTGTTTCAAAGAGCATGGATAAATTGATCTTTATAGTGAACATTCAATGTTACTTGCTAGATGTTATTCAGCATTTTCTCTTAAAAGGAAACATTCAAGTAGATTTTATACTGAGTAGTATTTTTTTCCAAATGCATTCAGTGAGACAAATTACACATTTCTGAAGATTTTTCCATTAGTAATTTTTACCTTAGCTTTAATTTGATTTGAAAAACTGGAGAATAATGTGAAATAAATATAATTTTATTTTATCTCAGTCTGTTATAGTACACAGTAGTACTTTCTGTATAAATTGATTATATAAAGTGAATCACTCTTGCACCAATTATTTCTATGTGAAAAACTCCTGTATCTTCAGTGAATAGCCAGTAGACAATGGTTGCACCAACAGATTACTTAGATAAAAATATTCTATTAAATGTGACCATTTAAATTTCTTCACCAGTGTTGTTCTGCATATAAATGAGAAAATAAAGAGAAACTAAATGAATGGACATTTTGTAATCTCTTTTATAAATAAATTAGTCTTATAGACTAATACCAACATGTTTGAAAGGTCTAAAATGTAATTTGCTCAAAGAGCTTAATACTGAATGGGAAATATAGAATGACTCAGTCAGTCAGTTCAGTTGCTGAATCATGTCCAACTCTTTGAAACCTAATGGACTGAAGCAAGCCAGGCTTCCCTGTCCATCACCAACAACTGGACCTTGCTCAAACTCACGTCCATCAAGTTGGTGATGCCATTCAACCATCTAATCTCATCCTCTGTTGTCCCCTTCTCCTCATTCAATCTTTATCAGCATCTGGATTTTTCCAATGAGTCAGTTCTTCGCATCGGGTGGCCAAAGTACTGGAGTTTCAGCTTCAGCATCAGTTCTTCCAATGAATATTCAGGACTGATTTGCTTTAGGATTGGTTGGTAAGGATCTCCTTGCAGCTCAGGGAACTCTCAACAGTCTTCTCCAACACCACAGCTCAAAAGCATCAATTCTTCAGTTCTCAGCTTTCCTTATGGTCCAACTTTCACATCCATACATGACTACTGGAAAAACCACAGCTTTGACTAGATGGACCTTTGTCAGTAAAATAATGTCTCTGCTTTTTAATATGCTGTCTAGGTTGGTCATGGCTTTTCTTCCAAGGAGCAAGTGTCCTTTAATTTCATGGCTGCAATCACCAATCTGCAAAGATTTTGGAGCCCCCAAAACTAAAGTCTGTCACTGCTTCAATTGTTTCCCGTCTATTTGCCATGAGGTGAAAGTGAAGAGGAACTAAAAAGCCTATTGATGAAAGTGAAAGAGGAGAGTAACAAAGTTGGCTTAAAGCTCAAAATTCAGAAAACTAAGATCATGGTATCTGGTGCCATCACTTCGTGGGAAATAGATGGGGAAACGGTGTCAGACTTTATTTTTATGGACTCCAAAATCACTGCATATGGAGATTGTAGCCATGAAACTAAAAGGTGCTTACTCATTGGAAGGAAAGTTATGACCAACCTAGATAGAATATTAAAAAGCAGAGAAATTACATTGCCAACAAAGGTCCATCTAGTCAAGGCTATGGTTTTTCCAGTGGTCATATATGGATGCCAGAGTTGGATTGTGAAGAAGGCTGAGAGCCGAAAAGTTGATGCTTTTGAACTGTGATGTTGGAGAAGACTCTTGAGAGTCCCTTGGACTGCAAGGAGATGCAACCAGTCCATCCTAAAGGAGATCAGTCCTGGATGTTCATTGGAAGGCCTGATGCTGAAGCTGAAACTCCAATACTTTGGCCACCTCATGCAAAGAGCTGACTCATTGGAAAAGACCCTGATGCTGGGAGAGATTCTAGTCAGGAGGAGAAGGGGACTACAAAGGATGAGATTGTTGGATGGCATCACCGACTCAATGGACATAAGTTTGAGTAAACTCCAGGAGTTGGTGATGAACAGTGAGGCCTGACATCCTGCGCTTCATGGGGTTTCAAAGACTCGGACATGACTGAGTGACTGAACTGAACTGAACTTATGGGACCAGATCCTATGGTCTTAGATTTCTGAATGTGGAGTTTTATGCCAGCTTTTTCACTCTCCTCTTTGAATTTCATCAAGAGGCTAATTAGTTTCTCTTCACTTTCTTCCATAAAGGTGGCATCTGCATACCTGACATGATTGATATTACCTCCATGAGTCTTGATCCCAACTTGTGCTTCATCCAGCCCAGCATCTCTCATGGTGTAATCTGCAAGTAAATTAAATAAGCAGGGTGACAGTGTACACCCTTGATGTACTCCTTTCCCAATTTGGAATCAGTCTGTTGTTCCATATCTAGTTCTAACTGTTGCTCTTGACCTGCATACATGTTTCCCAGGAGACAGATAAGGTGTTCTGGTATTCCCATCTCTTGAAGAATTATCTACAGTTAGTTGTGATCTATACAGTCAAAGGTTTTGGCATAATAAATAAAGCAGTATTAGTTTTTTTTTTCCTTGAAATATCTTGCTTTTTCTATGATCTAACAGGTGTTGGCAATTTGATTTTGGTTTCCTCTGCTTTTTCTAAACTCAACTTGAATATCTGAAAGTTGATGGTTCATATACTGTTGAAGCCTGGCTTGGAGAATTTTGAGCATTTCTTTGTTATTATGTGAGATGAGTGCAATTGTGTGGTAGCTGGAACATTCTTTAGCATTGACCTTCTTTAGGATTGGAATGAAAACTGATCTTTTCCAGTCCTGTGGCCACTGCTGAGTTTTCCAGATTTGCTTTTACATTCAGTGCAACACGTTAAAGATGTCATCTTTTAGGATTTGATATTGCTCAACTGGAATTCCATCACCTCCATTACCTTTATTCACAGTGATTCTTCCTTATACCCATTTGACTTTGCATTCCAGGATATCTGGCTCTAGGTGAGTGATCCTACCATCATGGCTATCTGAGTCATGAAGATCTTTTTTTTATAGTTCTTCTGTTGATTCTTGCCACCTCTTCTTAATATCTTCTGCTTCTGTTAGGCCTATACCATTCTATCTTTTATTGTACTCATCTTTGCATGAAATGTTCCCTTGGTATCTCTGATTTTCTTGAAGACATCTCTAGTTTTTCCCATTCTAATGTTTTCCTCTACTTCTTTGCATTGATCCCTGAGGAAGGCTTTCTTATCTCTCCTTGTTATTATTTGGAACTCTATATTCAGATGGGTATACCTTTCCCTTTCTCCTTTGCCTTTAGGTTCTCTTCTTTTCAAAGCTATTTTTAAGGCCTCTTCAGAGAACCATTTTGCCTGTTTGCATTTCATTTTCTTGGGGATGGTCTTGATTACTGCCTCCTGTACAATGTCACAAACTTCCATCTGTAGTTCTTCAGGCTCTCTGTCAGATCTAATCCTTTGAATCTATTTGTCACTTCCACTCTATAATTGTAAGGGATTTGACTTAGGTCATACCTGAATAGTCTAGTGATTTTCCCTAGTTTCTTCAGTTTAAATCTGAATTTGGCAATAAGCAGTTCATGATCTGAGGCACAGTAAGCTCCTGGTCTTATTTTTGCTGACTCTATAGGTCTTCTCCATCTTTGGCTGCAAAGAAATTAATGAATCTGATTTTGGTGTTGACCATCTGGTGATGTGACTGACCTTCTGAGTATATCAGAGATGATGGATTATGTTATATGGATATAACTTTAGATAGAAAAATGGCATTTTATGACACTTTCAGATATTTCACATCCCCAAAATTGAAATAAAATGAATTTTTATTTGTTATAAAATTATGAAAAACTTACCAATTATCACATCATATTTTATCTCTATATGGAAGATAAAATATTAAATGATACCTGGAAAGTTTACAATAATAAAGTGTAATAAAATTATTCAAGTGTGAATATCCAGTGTGATAAACATATAGTGTAATAAAATGACAATAATATAATTTATTATTGTTTTTTTATTGAAACATAATTCACATCCCATGATATTCACTATTGAAAGTGTGCAATCCAGTGATTTTAAATACATTCTCAGAGTTTTTCATCCATCACTGCTATCTAGTTTGAAAATATTCCTATCATCCTAAGTGAAATTCTGTACATAAGAAGTCACGCTTATTCTTTCTTTCCCCTAGCCTCTGGTAATCACCAATATAATTTCTATATCTATGGATCTGGGTATTCACATGGGCTTCTTTTCCCACTGTGTCTTCTCTTTCTTCCTCTCTTGTTATAAGGACGTCACTTATTGGATTTAAGGCACACTTTAAGTCACACATGGTTTCATCTCAAAAACCCTTAACTAATTACAGCTTCAGATACTCTACTTCAAAATATTTTATTATATGTTCTGGACTGGGTGGGCATGAGTTTTTGAGAGGATATAATTTGATTTACTACATTGGCTGAACCATTTCATATTCCCATATGCCAAGTTTGAGGGGTGGTGGTTCTAATGTCTCTACACTGCTGTTAACACTTATTATTGTATGAAGTTTTCATTAAAACTATTCTAGTGAGTGAGAAATAGAATCTTGTGGTTTTTATTTTTGATGTCTGATAATACTGAACATTTTTCATGTGTTTATTGTGTACTCTATGCTTTGAGGAGTGTTTTATAGATGTATGTTTTGTCTAGTTAGTTTACAGTATTGTTCAAGTGTTTTATTTCTTTTTTCATTTCCCATGTAGTTTTTCTATCCATATTGAAAGTGGAGGATGTTGGTGCTCTGTTGCTAAGTGGTGTGCAACTCTTTGTGACCCAATGGGCTGCAACACACCAGGCTTCCCTGTCCTACAATATCTCCAGAAGTTTGCTCAAACTCATGTCCATTGAGTCTGTGAAACCCATGTCTCTTGCATCTCCTGCATTGACTACAGTCTTTATCACTGTGCCACCAGGGAAACCATCTAAATAACCCAACAGGCAGATTCTTGAAGTCAGTTTTTCCCTCTTCCTCAAGAGCTGTTTTTAAGTTATTTATTCTTCTTATTTTGTAAAGTGTCTATTCTTTGTTATGTGCAATCTCTTTGTTTCTGCTCATTAAGCTTAACAGTTAGTTAATAACTGAAGAGATTTCTTTCAATTCCTGGAACCAGTAAGTCTCTTAGCCTTTGCTGAGGACTTCTGTCTGTGTTAAAGAATGCTCTCAGTTCTCAGACAGGAATTTAGTTCTAACTCTGTGTTAGCATTCAGTTCCTTTTTGTACAGACCCTCAAGGAGAGCCTGAGCTGAGAGTTTAGGGCCACCTCATATATTTTCTGAACATGCATGCAGCCTTTCACATGTTCATGGACTTCCTGATTCCCAGAAATAGCTTTTATTTTCGAAGTCTCCTCTTGTTCAGTCACTCAGTCATGTCCAGCTCTTTGAGACCCCAGAGACTGCAGCACACTAGGTTTCCCTGTCCTTCACCATATCCTGAAGCTTGCTCAAATTTATGTCCATTGAGTTGGTGATGCCATCCGACCATCTCATCCTCTGCCATCCCTTTTACCTCCTGCCTTCTATCTTTCCCAACATCAGGGTCTTTTCCAATGAGTGAGCTTTTTGCATCAGGTAGTCAAAGTATCAGTGCTTCAGCTTCAGCATCAGTCCTTCCAATGAATATTCAAGACTGTTTTCCTTTAGGATTGCCTGGTTTGGTCTCTTTGCAATCCAAAGTACTCTCTAGAATCTTCTCCAACACCATAGTTCAAAAGCATCAATTCTTCAGTGCTCAGCCTTCTTTATGGTCCAACTCTTATATTCATGCATGACTACTGGAAAAATCATAGCTTTGACTAAGCAAACCTTTGTAAGCAAAGTGATGTATCTTCTTTTTAATATGCTATCTATGTTTGTCATAGTTTTTCTTCCAAAGGGCAAGCACCTTTTAATTTCATGGCTGCAGTCACTGTCTGCAGTGATTTTGGAGCCCAAGAAAATTAAATCTGTCACTGTTTCCATTGTTTCCCCATCTATATGCCATGAAGTGATGAAACTGGATGTCATGATCTTAGTTTTTTGATTTCTGAGTTTTAAGCCATTTTTTTTCACTCTCTTCTTTCACCTTCATCAAGAGACTCTTTAGTTCCTTTTTCCTTTTCTGCCATGAGAGTGGTGTCATCTGCATATCTGAGGTTATTGATATTTCTCCTGGCACTCTTGATTCCAGCTTGTTTTTCAAATACTGGACCAGTATTTCACATGATACTTTGCATATAAGTTAAATAAGTCAGTTTAGTCACTAAGTCATTTTGATTCTGCAACCCAATGGACTGAAGCACACCAGGCTTCCCTGTCCATCACCAACCCTTGGAGCTTGCTCAGAGTCATGTCTATCAAGTCGGTGATGCCATCAAACCATCTCATTCTCTGTCATCCCCATCTCCTGCCCTGAATCTTTTCCAGCATCGGAGTCTTACAATAACATCAAAAAGAATAAAATGCTTAGCAATTAATATAAATGGGAAAAGAGACTTGTATTCTAAAACTTACAAAACAATACTAAAAATATTAAGGAATACACATATAATGAAAAGACATTCTGTGCCCATGATTAGAAGACTTAATATAGCTAAAATGTTCATATTACCCAAAGTGATTTACAGTTCAATGAAATCACTATCAAAATCATAAAAGTATTATTTTATAAGTAGGGAAAAATTATAAAGCTTACATGGAATTTCAAAAGATCTGAATAGCTAGAATTTGAGAAAGAAAAACAAAGCTGGAGGCCTCAAACTCCTTGATTTCAAAATACATTACAAAGCTATAGCAATCAAAGCAACATAACAATGATATAAAAGCAGATATATTCACTAACAGAACAGAATAGAAAGTCTAGAAATAAACTTTTTCATATATATTCAAATTATTTTCAGTAAGAATTCCAGCACTACACGATGGGGGAAGAAATACTCTTTTTTACCAATGTCACTGGAAATACTGAATACCCACATTCCAAAGGGGAAAAAAAAAAGGCCATTATCTTACATAAAATAACTCAATGTGAATTTAAAACCTAAACATAAAACCTAAACTAATAAAAACTTAAAAAGCAAACATAGAGGAAAACTTTATGACTTTGAATTTATTAGTGACTGTTTGTATATAACACAAAAAGCAGAAGTCATAAAGGCAAGAATAGATGAGTGATAAAACATTAAAGCTTCTAAACAACAAAATAAACAATCAACAGAGTGAAAAACCTATAAAATAGAAGAAAATATTTTCAAATCATATATCTAATGAAGAGTTAACATCCATAATATACAAAGAACTCTTACAACTCAACAACAAAAATCCAACTCATTTTTAAAATGATCAAATGAATAGACTGCCCCCCCCAAAAAAATTATATATGTATATACAAATGGCCATCAAGCATATTAAAAAATGTATAACATCATTAAATTTTAGGGAAATGAAAATCCAAACTACAGTCAGATATCACCTTTAACCCACTATGGTGACTATTAGCAAACAAAATGAAAATCTTTACATAGTTTTTTTTTTTTTCATTTATTTTTATTTGTTGGAGGCTAATTACTTTACAATATTGTAGTGGGTTTTGTCATACATTGACATGAATCAGCCATGGATTTACATGTATTCCCCATGCCGATCCCCCCTCCCACCTCCCTCTTTACCTGATCCCTCTAGGTCTTCCCAGTGCACCAGGCCTGGGCACTTGTCTCATGCATCCAGCCTGGGCTGGCGATCTGTTTCACCACAGATAATATACATGTTCTGATGCTGTTCTCTCCAAACATCCCACCCTCACCTTCTCCCACAGAGTCCAAAAGTCTGTTCTGTACATCTGTGTCTTTTTTTCTGTTTTGCATATAGGGTTATCATTAACATCTTTCTAAGTTCCATATATATGTGTTAGTATGCTGTAATGCTCTTTATCTTTCTGGCTTACTTCACCCTGCATAATAGGCTCCAGGTTCATCCATCTCATTAGAACTGATTCAAATGAATTCTTTTTAATGGCTGTGTAATATTCCATGGTGTATATGTACCACAGCTTCCTTATCCATTCGTCTGATGATGGGCATCTAGGTTGCTTCCATGTCCTGGCTATTATAAACAGAGCTGCGATGAACATTGGGGTGCACGTGTCTCTTTCAGATCTGGTTTCCTTGGTGTGTATGCCCAGAAGTGGGATTGCTGGGTCTTATGGCAGTTATATTTCCAGTTTTTTAAGAAATCTCCATACTGTTCTCCATAGTGGCTGTACTAGTTTGCATTCCCACCAACAGTGTAAGAGGGTTCCCTTTTCTCCACACCCTCTCCTGCATTTATTGCTTGTAGACTTTTGGATAGCAGCCACCCTGACTGGCGTGTAATGGTACCTCATTGTGGTTTTGATTTGCATTTTTCTGATGATGAGTGATGTTGAGCATCTTTTCATATGTTTGTTAGCCATCTGTATGTCTTCTTTGGAGAAATGTCTGTTCAGTTCTTTGGCGCATTTTTTGATTGGGTCATTTATTTTTCTGGAATTGAGCTGCAGGAGTTGCCTGTATACTTTTAAGATTAGTCCTTTGTCTGTTGCTTTGTTTGCTATTATTTTCTCCCAATCTGAGGGCTGTCTTTTCACCCTGCTTATAGTTTCCTTTGTTGTGCAAAAGCTTTTAAGTTTCATTAGGTCCCATTTGTTTATTTTTGCTTTTATTTCCAATATTCTGGAAGCTTTTCATGTATTGCTGAAGCCTTGCTTGGAGAATTTTGAGCATCACTTTGCTAATATGTGAGATGAGTGCAATTGTGCAGTAGTTTGCGCACTTTTTAGTATTGCCTTTCTTCAGGATTGGAATGAAAACTGATCTTCTCCAGTCCCATGGCCACTGCTGAGTTTTCCAAATTTGCTGGCATATTGAGTGCAGCACTTTCATAGCATCATCTGTCAGGATTTGAAAGAGCTCAACTGGAATTCTGTCTCCTCCACTAGCTGTGTTTGTAGTAATAGCACAGCAAAGCTATTAAAAATGAATTCGATATTTCCTTTAGCATACATTTGGTTACTGATAAACCCAATCTAGCCTTCATTATTGTCACTACAATCTATCATATCTTCCCTTGATACAACTGCTTTCTAATTGCTCTCCCCGGTACCACCATTGCTTCCTTGCCATTGATTCCCACAAGTCTAATCCTTTGAAAATGTAGGTCAACTCATGACCTTTCTTTCCTCATTACTCTCTTTACCGTCTCACGTTTTAATGGTCTAGAAAATACTTTCATTGATATTCTCATTGTTCATTTTCAATATATACCACAGGAAAGTTATTTAACTAAATTCTCTACCTCCATTCTAGTCTCAATGGCCTCCTTACTAACTTGGATCTCCTAGATAGCCATTCTGATATTGCACTGTTGTATTCATCTGCCTACATTGATATACTTTGAAAATCACTATGATTTTAACTTTCTTAGGCTATTGTTCAAGTTATATCTTCTCAGTGAAGCCTGCTTTGACCTCACTATAACTGCAAAGTCCCACCTATAGACTTTCCCAGGGTCCTTTTTCTTCATATTATTTGTGATATTATAATATAACATATAATCACATGGTTAAAATATCTACTTTATTTCAACTTAAACATAAAATATGTGTAATCATACCCTTTGTATTGTTCACAGCTAAGCCAAAATTTTATTCAATGATTTTTCTTTGTCTGTGGATACACAAAGTGAGGGTTCTGTGACAAGATTTTTTTTTAACATGTTTTGAAATAATTTGGGGTATACAGAAAAATTGTCAAAATATTTGTCAAACACTCAGACTCTGCATGTTTGTATTTTACCACATTTGATTTCTATGCTTCCCTCTGTACTTCTCTCTTCTCCACATAAATACACAGAGATATTCTGATCTGAGGGAGTAAGAGGCAAACATGGTACCGCTTTTTCCCTAAATTCTTGTTTGCTTTTTTATTCTAAAATCAAGGATATGCTCTTATGTAACCACATTAAAATTGTCAAAATTGCAAAACTAACATTGAGACCATGCTGGTATCAAAGATACATACTAAAGGCATTGAAATTTCATGTTTATGCCAGTAATGCTGTCTATTAAAAAAAAAGAAAAAAAGAAAAGAACACCACCTCCATGCCATCGCAATCTGGTGACCTAAATTGGAAACCTTTGTCTACTTTCATTGACTTTCTTGACTTAACATTATCCTTGAAATTTTGCGGAGCACCAATGAGTTATTTTATGGGAAAATCTACAATGTTGGTTTGTCTGATGCTATCTCTTGATTAGATTCTTTTTATTCACATTTTACAGGAGACTCACAGATACTACTATTTCAGTGTATTAGGAATTATCTTCCATTTTTAAAACACATTGCTTTGTATTGGAATACTGTTTATTAACAATGTTTTGTTAGTTTCAAATGTACAGCAAAGTGCTTAAATTATACATATACATATGCATTTATTTTTCAAATTCTTTTCCTAATTAGGTTATTTCAAAATATTGAACAGAGTTCCCTGTGCTGTTGTGCTTGCTAACAAGTTGGTTATCTATTTAAATACAGCAGTGTGTATATGTCAAGCCCCAAATCTCTAACTATCCCCCCCCCCACTCTTCTCCACTGACAACCATAAGTTCATTATCTAAGTCTGTAAGTCTGTTTCTGTTTGGTAAAAAAGTTTATTTGAATCGATTTTTTTAATCAATTTTTTTATTCCAATATACAATTGAACACAATATAGAAAATATTGTATGATACTTCTCTTTCTCTGTCTGACTTACTTCACTCACTACGACAGTCTGTAGGTGCCTCCATGTTGCTGTTAATGGCATTATTTCATTCTTTTTAAAGGCTGCATAATATTCATTGTGGTATATATGTAAATACTGCATCTTCTTTATCCATTCTTCTGTTGATGGACATTTAGATTGCTTCCAGGTCTTGGCTGTTGTAAAAAAATAGTGCAATGAACATCAGGATACATGTATCACTTTGGACCATGCTTTTTTTCCAAGTATATGTTCAGGAATGTGATGGTAGCTCCATTTTCAGTATCTTAAGGAGCCTCCATATTGTCCTCCATACTGGATGCACAAATATACATTTTCACCAACAGTGTAGGAGGGTCCCATTCTCTTCACACCCATTCCAAAATTTCTTTTTTTCAGATTTTTTGATGATAGTCATTCTGACTGGTGTGAGATGATGCCATATTATAGCTTTGATTTGCATTTTGTTAATAATAAGTGATTTTGAACATCATTCAATGTGCATCTTGGTCATCTGTCTGTCGTCTTTGGAGAAATGTATGCTTAGGTCTTCTGCCCATTTTTTGATTAGGTTTTTGTTTTGATGGTATTAAGTCACATGAACTGTTTCTTAAGTTTGGAGGTAGTTCCTTGTCAGTCAAATCATTTTCAAATGTTTCCTGTTCCATTCTGTAGATATCTTTTCATTTTTTTTTAATGTCTTCATTTGCTGTGAAAAAGCATATGAGTTTAAATAGGTACCATTTGATTACTTTGGTTTTTGTTTTCAGTACACTAGGAGGTAGGATCATGGCCTCCTGTATGTTTACTTCAGTGTTCTTGCCTTGAGAACTCCATGAATAGTATGGAAAGGCAAAAAGATATGGCACTGAAAGATGAACTCCCCTGGTTGATAGGTGCCTGATATGCTACTGGAGATCAGTGGAGAAATAAATCCAGAAAAAATGAAGCCAAAGCAAAAACAACACTAAGTTGTGGATGTGACTGGTGATGGAAGTAAAGTTCTATGCTGTAAAGAGCAATATTGCATAGGGACCTGCAATGTTAGGTAAATGAATCAAGGCAAATTTGAAGTGGTCAAACAGGAGATTTCAAGAGTGAACATCAACATTTTAGGAATCAGTGGACTGAAATGGGTGGATTTAATTCAAATAACCATTATATCTACTAATCTGGGCAAGGATCCCTTAGAAGATATGGAGTAGCCCTCATACTCAACAAAAGAGTGATAAATGCAGTACTTGGGTGTATTCTCAAGAAAGAAGGAATGGTCTCTTTTCATTTCCAAGGCAAACCACTCAGTATCACAGTAATCCAAGTCTATGCAACAACTAATAGCTGAAGAAGCTGAAGCTGAATGTTTCTGTAAAGAAGAAGACCTTCTAGAACTAACACCCCAAAAGGTGTCTTTTTCATCATAGGGGACTGGAACGCAAAAGTAGGAAGTCAAGAGATGCCTGGAGTACAAGGCAAGTTTAGCCTTGGAGTACACAATGAAGCAGGGAAAAGGCTAACAGAGTTCTGTAAGAGAATGCACTGGTCATAGCAGACACCCTCTTTCAACAACACAGGAGAAGACTCTACATGTGAACATCACCATATGGTCATTACCAAAATCAGATTGATCATATTCTTAGCAGCCAAAAATGGAGAAGCTCTATATAGTCAGCAAAAATCTGATCATGAATTCCCTATTGTCAAATTCAGACTTAAATTGAAGGAACTAGGGAAAATCACTAGACCATTCAGTTATGACCTAAATCAAAACCCTTATGATTATACAGTGGAAGTTACAAATAGAATCAAGGGATTACATCTGATAGACAGATTGCCTGAAGATATATGGACAGAGGTTCATGACATTGTACATGAGGCAGTGATCAAGACTACCCCCAAGAAAACAAAATGCAAAAAGGCAAAATGGTTGTCTGAAGAGACCTTAAAGATAGCTTAGAAAAGAAGTTAAAGGCAAGGGAGAAAAGGAAAGATATATCCATTTGAATGCAGAGTTCCAAAGAATAGCAAGGAGAGATAAGAAAGACTTCCTCAGGGATCAGTGCAAAGAAATAGAGAAAAACAATAAGGATGAGAAACACTAGAGTTATCCTCAAGAAAATCAGAAGTACCAAGGGAATGTTTTATGCAAGATGAGTACAATAAAGGACAGAAATGGTATGGGCCTAACAGAAGCAGAAGATATTAAGAAGAGGTGGCAATAATCCACAGAAGAACTATACAAAAAAAGATCTTCATGATCCAGATAGCCACGATGGTAGGATCACTCACCCAGAGCCAGACATCCTGGAAGTATGGGTCTTAGGAAGTATCACTGTGAATAAAGGTAATGGAGGTGATGGAATTCCAGTTGAGCAATAGAAAAAGTGAAAAGTGAAAGTGAAGTCACTCAGTCATGTCCGACTCTTTGCGACCCCGTGGACCCACCAGGCTCCTCCGTCCATGGGATTCTCTAGGCAATAATACTGGAGTGGGTTGCCATTTCCTTCTCCAGGGGATCTTCCCAACCCAGTGATTGAACCACAGTCTCCTACATTTCAGGCAGATGCTTTAACCTCTGAGCCATCAGGGAAACCCAATATAAAATCCTAAATGACAATGCTGTTAAAATGATGCATTCAATATGCCAGCCAATTTGGAAAAAATCAGAAGTTGCTACAGGAATGGAAAAGGTCAATATTCACTCCAATTCCAAAGAAAGGCAATAAGAAAAAATGCTCCAGCTACCACACAATTGTACTCATCTCACATGCTAGCAAAGTAATGCTCAAATTTTCCAAGCCAGACTTCAACTGTTGGTGAACCATGAAATTTGAGATGTTCAAGCTGGAGTTAGAAAATGCAGAGGAATCAGAGATCAAATAGCCAACATCCGTTGGATCATAAAAACAAACAAAACAAACAAACAAACAAAAAAAACCAAACTAGAAGAACATCTAATGCTTTATTGATTATATTAAAGCCTTTGCCTGTGTAGTTCACTATAAACTGTGGAAAATTCTTCAAGAGATAGGAATACCAGACCACCCTACCTGTATCTTGAGAAATCTGTATGTGGGTCAAGAAGCAACAGTTAGAACTGGACAGGAAACAACCGACTATTTCCGAATTGGGAATTGAATACATCAGGGCTGTATAGTGCCACCCTGCATATTTAAATTATATTCAGAGTACATCATGTGAGATGCCAGGCTGGATAAAGCACAAGCTGGAATCAAGACTCCTGGGAGAAATATCAATAATGTCACATACACAGATGACACCACCATTATGGCAGAAAGCAAAGAGGAACTAAATAGCCTCTTGATGAAAGTGAAAGAAGAGAGTGAAAAAGCTGTCTTAAAACTCAACATTCAGAAAACTAAGATCATGGCATCCAGTCATATCACTTCATGGTAACTAGATGGGGAAACAATGGAAACAATGACACTATTTTTGGGGGCTCCAAAATCACAGAAGGATGGTGACTGCAGCCATGAGATTAAAGGACACTTACTTCTTGGTGGAAAAGCTATGACCAACCTAGACAACAGGTTAAAAACCAGAGATATTACTTTTCCAACAAAGATCCTTCTAGTCAAGCTATGGTTTTTCCAGGAGTCATGCATGGATGTGAGAATTGGATTATAGAGAAAGCTGAGCACCAAAGAGTTGATGATTTTGAGCTGTGGTGTTGGAGATGACTCTTGAGAGTCCCTTGAACTGCAAGGAGACCAAATCAGTTAATCCTGAAGGAAATCAGTCCTGAATATTCATTGGAAGGACTCAAGCTGAAGCTGAAACTCCATTACTTTGGCCACCTGATGCAAAGAACTGACTCTTTGGAAAAGACTATGATGCTTGGAAAGATTGAAGGTAGGAGGAGAAAGGGACAATAGAGGATGAGTTGGTTGCATGGCATCAGTGAATCAATGGACAAGAACTTGAGCAAGCTCCAGGAATGATGCTGGTCAGGGAAGCATGACATGCTGCAGTCCATGGGGTTTCAAAGAGTCGGACATGACTGAGCAACTGAACTGAACTGAATTGAGAAGGTAGGAGGTGGGTAAAAAGATCTTGCTGTGATTTTTGTCAGAGAGTTTTCTGATTATGTCTTTCCCTAAGACTTTTATAATATCTACTCTCTCATTTAAGTCTTTAATCGATTTTGAGTTTATTTTTGTGTATGATGTTAAAGAGTTTTGTATTTTTACTGTTTTTTTATTCTTGTCCAATTTTTCCAGTATCATTTATTGAAGATACTGTCTTTGTTGCCTTGTATAGTATTGCCTCCTTTGTTGTAAATTAATTGACCATAGGTGTATTGATTTATCGCTGGCCTTTCCATCCTGTTCCATTTATTTATATTTCCATATTTGTGCAAGTAGCTTACTGTCTTAATTACTGTAGTATTACAGTAAAGTCTGAAGTCAGGGAGCTTGACTCCTCTAGCTCCATTTTTCTTTCTCAAGATTGTTCTGGCCATTGGGGATATTTTATGTATTCATATAACTTTTTAGATTTTTTTGCTCTCATTAAGTGGAGAATGCAATTGATAATTAAATAAGGGTTGCATTAAATCTGCAGATCTCTTTGGGTAATATATTCATTTTCATAATATTGATTCTTCTAATCCAAGAACATAGTGTATCTTTTCATGTTCATGTCATCTTCAGTTTCTTTCATCACTGTATTGGAGTACAGATTATTCCAAGTCCTTTATTCTTTCTGACGTGAGGGTAAACTGGATTGCTTCTTGAATTTCCCTTTCTGTTCTTTCGTTGTTAGTGTATAGAAATGCAACACATTTCTGTACATTAATTTGAAACCTGAAACTTCATCAAATTGATTGATGAGCTCTAGTAGCTTTATAGTGGTGTCTTTTGGATTTTCTATGTATATAGTATTATCTTATCTGCAAACAGTGGGAGTTTATCATCTTCTTTTCCTATTTGGAACACATGTATGGCTTTTTCTTCTCTCAGTATTGTAGTTAAGACTTGCAAGCTATGTTGAATGGAAGTGGCAAGAGTGGACATCTGTATCTTGTTGGTGATTTTAAAGGAATGCTTTTAGTTTTTCACCATTGAGTATGTTAGCTGTAGGTTTGATGTATATGACCTTTATTATTTTGAGTATGTTTTCTCTTTGTTCACTTTCTGGAGAGGTTTTGTCATAAATGGTTATGAATTTTCTCAAAAGCTTTTTCTGTAAGTATTGAGATGATCATTTTTTTTATTGTTAAATTTGTTGATATGGTATATCACATTGATTGATTTACAGATATTGAAAAATCCTTGCATCCCTGGGATAAAACCTACTTGATCATGATGTATGAGCCTTTTTAATGTATTTTTGAATTTGGATTTCTAATATTTTATTGAGTGTTTTCATCTATGCTAATCAGTGATATTGGTCTATAATTTTCTTTTTTATGTAGTGTTTTTGTATGATTTTGATATCAGGGTGATGATGGACTAATATACTAAGTTTGGGAATGCTGCCTCCTCTACAGTTTTTTGGAAGAGTTTCAGAAGGCTCGATTAAACTCTTTTCTAAGTGTTTGATGGAATTCAAATGTGAAGTCATCTAGTCCTGGACTTTAATTTGTTAGAGATTTTTAATCAGTTTCAATTTCAATATTTGTGATTAGTCAGTTCATATTTTCAATTTCTTTCTGGTTCAGTCTTGGCATACAGTTGTTTGTAGTAGTCTCATGATTTTTTTCTATTTCTGTGATGTCATTTGTAACTTCTCCTTTTACATTTCTAATTTTATTTATTTGAGTCCTCTTGCTATTTTTCTTGATAGGTCCAGCTAAAGGTTTATCAATTTTGTTTATATTTACAAAGAAGCAGCTTTTAGTTTCATCGATCCTTGTTATCATGTACTTTGTGTCTATTTCATTTACTTATGCTCTAGTCTTTGTTTTCCTTCTGTTGACTTTAGGTTTTGTTTGTTTTTCTTTCTCTATTTGTTTTATTATTTGTATTATTTATAATATTAGGTTATTTAAGTGTTTTCTTGCTTCTTGAGGTAAAATTGCACTGCTGTAAGCATCCCTTTTAGAACTGTTTTTGATGCATCCCATCAGTTTTGGGTTGTGTTTTCATTTTCATTTTTATGCTGGAATTTTTTAAATTTCCTCTTTGTTCTCTTCAGTAACCCACTGGGTGT
>CM035276.1:36942337-37010406 GCA_020226075.1 Hydropotes inermis
TTAGTAGCATATTGTTTATCCTCCTAGTTTCATGTTTTTTTTTTTTTTTTTCTTTTTCTTGGAGTTTATTTCTAATCTCAAGTGTTGTGGTCAGAAATGATGTTTGGAAAAAAAAATGATTTTTGACATCATTAAAATTTTCTTAAATTTCCTGAGTTTCTTTGTGGCCCAGGATTTGGCCAGTCCTGGAGAATGTTCCACGTGCACATGAGAAGAATATGTATTCTGCTGTTATCCACTGCTCTCTATATATGCATCAGTTAAGGCCAACTGTGATAAACGTGTCATTTAAGACTTGTGTGTCTTTATTGATTTTCTGTCTGAATGACCCGTCTATTGATGAAAGTGGGGTATTAATATCTCCTACTATCATCGTGTACTGTTGTGTGTGCTCAGTCACTTCAGTCATGGCTGACTCTTTGCAACCCCATGGACTGTAGTCTGCCAGGCTCCTCCGTCCATGGGTTTCTCCAGGCAAGAATACTGGAGTATGTTGCCATGCTTACTTCCAGGGGGTCTTTCCTATCCAGGGCTTGAACCTGCATCTTCCATACTGAAGTCAGGTTCTTTACCAGTGTACCACCAGGGAAGACCAATTTGTCTTTTTATGGCATAGTTTTGTCTTATATATTAAGGTGTTCCTATGTTTGGTTAATATATATTTATAATTGTTTTAGCTATTTCTTGGACTGATCCCTTGACGATTACATAGTGTCCTTCTTTGTATCTTATAGCAATTGTTATTTTAAAGTCCCTTTTCCTGATAGGAATACTGCTACTCCACATTACTTTTGATCTCCATTTGCAAGGAATAGATTTTTCCATTCTCTCACTTTCAGTTTGTATGTTTCCGTAAGTCTGATATATGTCTCTTGCAGACAGTATTTATATGGATTTTTTTTTTTTTTTTTTTTTTTTTTGGTATTCAGCCAATCTATGTCTTTGTGTTTGGACATTTAATCTATTTACATTTAAGGTAACTATCAATATGTAAGTTCCTATTACCATTTTCTTAATTGTTTGGGGTTTGTTTTTGTAGGTCTCTTTTCTTCACTTCCTTTCTTGTTCTCCTGTGGTTTAATGACTGTTTTAGACTTGTTTTGGGGTTTCTTTGTGTGTGTATGTTATGCATTTTGTGAGTTTGTTGTTCCTATGAAGTTTTGATATAGCAATGTATATATATAGGAGTTTGAGTTGGTGGCCTCTTACACTCTTAGAGAAATTCCTTTAGCATTTATTGAAAAACAAGTCTGGTGGTGCTGAATTCTCTTTTGCCTGTTTATGAAGCCTTTATTTTGTTCATCAAACCTGATTGAGAGCCTTGCTGGCTAGAGTGTTTTGTTGTAGGTTCTTCCCTTTCATCACGTTCAATATATCATGCCACTAGATTCTGGTCAGCAGAATTTCTGCTGAGAAATGAGCTAATAAACTGATGGGAGTTCTCTTGTGTGTTATTTATCAGTTTTTCCTTGTTACTTTAAGTATTTTTTTCCTTTGTCTTTAGTTTTTGTCAGTTTGATTACTATGTGTAATTATTACACATTACATCATGTTCCTCCTTCAGTTCATCTTTCCTGGGAGTCTCTACCCTTCCTAGACTTGGGTTTCTTTTCTCATGTTAGCCAAGTTATCAGCAATTATCTCTCTCTTCTTTTCCTGGCACCTCTATAATGTGAATTTTGGTGTATTTAATGTTGTCCCAGAGATCTGTTAAACTGTTTTCAGTTCTTTCCATTCCTTTTTCTTCATTCTGTTTCATGGCACTGGTTTCCACCATTATGTCTTCCAGGTCACTTGTCCATTCTTCTACTTCAAATATTCTGCTATTGATCCCTTCCAGTGTATTTCTCATTTCAGTTATTATATTGTTTATCTTTGCTTGTTTTTGAGTTGTTCTGGGTTGTTGTTAAATCCTTCTTGCATCTTCTCAGTTCTTGGTGCTCAGATGCTCAGTTGTGTCTGACTCTTTGTGACTACATGTACTGTTGCCAGCCAAACACCTGCATCCATGGAGTTTTCCAGGCAAGAATACTGGAGTGGGTTGCTATTTCCTCCTCTTCTCAATTCTTGCCTCCATTTTCCCCCAAAATCTGGATCATCTTCACTCTCATTCCTCTGAATTCTTTTTCTGAATGATTGCTTATCCTCAATTCACTTAATTTGATTTCTGGAGTTTCATGTCGTTTCTTCATCTGTGACATATACCCTTGCCATTCCATTTTGTTTAATTTTCTGTAATTGTGGATACTGTTCCACGGACTGCAGCATTATAGTTCTTCTATCCTCTGCTATCTACACCCTGGTGGATCAGGCTTTCTAAGAAGTTTGTGCAAGCATCCTGATGGAGTGGGTAAGGGTGGGTCTTGTCCCTCTAGTGGGCAGGGCTATGCTCAGTAAAACTTTAATCCTCTTGTCTGCTGATGAGTGGGGTTATGTCCCCATTCTTTTGGTTGTTTGGCCTGAAGTGACCAAACACTGGACCCTAACAGCTGTTTTCTGGGGTTAATGTCACCCTCAAGGAAGGCTCACATCAATAGGCACCTCCCTGAATTGTTGCTGCCAGTGTCTTTGAACCGTCAGTGAGCCATCGTTTCCCCACTCTCCTGAATGAGGCCTTTCAATACTGGCACATAGGTCTGGCACAGTATCCTATGGGCTCACTACTTTTTTCCCATGGATCCTGGTGCTCATGAGACTTTGTGTGCACCCTCCAACAGTGGAGTCTTTATTTCCCTCAATACTGTGGAAGTCCCACTGGCCTATAGATCTAGCTTCTCTGGGGACTCCTCAACATGTTGCCAGACCTCCAGGCTAAGAAGCCTGACATGGAGCTCAGAAGTTTCACTCCTATATGATAACCTCTGTGGTATAATTGTTTTCCAGTTTGTGAGTTGCCCACCCAGCAAGTAAGGGATTTAAGTCCATTGCAATTATGCCCCTGCAATGAACTGAACTGAACCATTTCACTATAATCTTCTGTTTATATTTGAATGTAGAGTATCCCTTTTTGGTAAGCTCTAGCATTTTTTGTTGCTGTTGTTCTTGTTGATTTTTGTTCAGCAGTTAGTTGTGATTTTGGTGTTTTTATAAGAAGGAAGCAATTTCATGTTCTTCTACTGCATCGTGTTGATATGATCAGAATCATCTCCTGAGCATCAGTGAGAAGATTCTTAATAAAGTCTCTGGTCAAGACAAATCTTAATGAGTAAATAGTTGCAAAAAATAAAACTTGAACCACTGAGCAAAAATTATCAGACAGAGGCTGACCTATCAATTAGGCAACCTACTTTCCTGATATTTTCAGATAAATGAATTTTGAAGAAGTTTCTAAGGCAAATACTGAAGCCATTTCCTGTTTTTCAATCAATATTTTCTGAGAATGGTCTAGATTTTCAACTTTTTTTTAAAAACTTATTTATTTTAAATGAAGAAAAGATAAATATTTCTAATGATAAAAGGTACAATTCACAAAGAAAATCATCACATTGTAAACCATTAGACACTTAACAACAAAAAACAAAGACACATAAAGCAAAAATCAGAAGGAATATAATGGAAAAGAAAAAAATATATAATCATAGTGACATATTAACATTTCTCTGAGAATATTTTATCAAGTGCAGAAAAAACAAGAATGGGTACATTTTGAGTGATGTCCTAATAGTTTAAATATAATAGATTTATATTTAATTAACCTATATTAATCATATCCTACAAAAATATATTTAAAATTATTTAAATCCAACCATCTCATCCTCTGTCCTTCCCTTATCTTCCTGTCCTCAATCTTTCCCAACATTAGGGTATTTTCCAATAAGTCAGTTCTTCACATTGGGTGGCCAAAGTATTGGAGCATCAGCTGAAGCATCAGTCCCTCTAATAAATATTCAGTATTGATTTCTTTAGGATTGACTGGCTTGATTTACTTGCAGTCCAATGAACTCTCAAGAGTCTTATTCAACACAGTTCAAAAACATCAATTCTTTGGTGCTCAGCTTTCTTTATAGCCCAGCTCACACATCCATACATGACTACTGAAAAAAAAAAAATAGCTTGGTCTAGATAGACCTTTGTTGGCAAAGCAATGTTTCTGCTTCTCAATATGCTGTCTAGGTTGGTCATAACTATCCTTCCAAGGAGCAAGCATCTTTTAATTTCATTGTTGCAATCACCATCTGCAGTGATTTTGGAGCCCCCCAAAATAAAATCTGTCATTCTTTCCATTGTTTCCCCATCTATTAACATGAAGTGATGGGACCAGATGCCATGATCTTCGTTTTTTGAATGTTGAGATTTCAGTCAGCTTTTTCACTCTCTTCTTTCATTTTCATCAAGAGGCTTTTTAGTTCCTCTTTGCTTTCTGTGATGAGGGTGATGTCATTTGAGTATTTGAGGTTATTGATATTTCTCCCAACAAGCTTGATTCCAGCCTGTGCTTCATACAGCCTGGCTTTTCACATGATACACTCTGCATATAATTTAAATAAGCAATGTAACAATATACAGCCTTGATGTACTTCTTTCCCAATTTGGAACCAGTCCATTGTTCCATGTCTGGCTTTAGCTGATGCTTCTTGACCTGCAAGCAGATTTCTCAGGAGGAAGGTCAGGTGGTCTGGTGGTCTGCTATTCCCATCTCTTTAAGAATTTTTTTTTTTTTTTTTTTTTTTCAGCTTGGTGGTTTCCTACACAGTCAAAGGCTTTGGTGCGATCAATAAAGCAGAAGTGGATGTCTTTCTGGAACTCTCTTGCTTTTTCGATGATCCAAAGGATCCTGGCAATTTGATCTCTGGTTCCCGTGCTTTTTCTAAATCCAGCTCAAACATCTGGAAGTTTTCAGTTTGTATATTGTTTAAGCCTAGCTTGGAGAATTTTGAACATTACTGTGCTAGCATGTGAGATGAGTGCAAGTGTGTTGTGTGATAGTTTGAACATTCTTTGGTATTGCTTTTCTTTGGGATTGGAATGAAACTTACCTTTTCTAGTCCTGTGGCCACTGCTGAGTTTTCCAAATTTGCTGGCATATTTTTGTTGTGATCCATGCAGTCAAAGGCTTTAGCATACTCAATGAAGCACTGCTTTTTCCTGTGTCCTGAAGCACATGAGGTTTTATTTGTTCTAGGGATAATATTAACTAAAATTGTTTATAGATTGATTCTTGAGGCATAAGTCTTTTAAAAAGCCTTTGATCAATAGGCGTGATACATTTATATGTATTATCTTGACTTTTTTTTTTTTTAATTCAGGCTGAGGTTATTTCATTGTGGTCTAGCAGCCCAGCATAGAGGAAAATTTAGTCTAATGATGTTTTATAGAAACAGATTATACGTATTGAGCACTTACTATGTGGCAGATTATGCATTAAATGCTATCTAACTCAGTCATTGTAGCAAGTTTCTTTGGTAGGTTTCATTATTATCTTTATTTTTAAGTTATGGAAGTTGAAGCTTAGAGAAATTGAATACCTTGCTAAATTTGAAGTAACTTGAAACAGCTTTCAAATCCATACCTGTCTGATTCCAGACACCAAGTTATTATTAAGTAATGTGTATGGCTTCTCAAATCAAGCATTACAAAAAGTATATGTTTAAGTATGAATTTCTATAATTTCTAAGGGAAAATTAATGAAGCATTAGTTTTCCACAAAAGCTTCATTGTGAAAATATTCAACCTCAGTCTTCTGTTTTGGAGAATTAAATGAAGTCATTTGTGTAAATTGCTAGACTTAATAAAAGTGTTATAAATATTTTAACCCCTTCATTGCATGATTAGAAATGTTAGCATTAGAAACTCTTTGGGCTTATAGGGGGAAATTAAAGATAGAGACAAACTATTAAAAGTAGCAAGTGAAAATGATAAATGCCATACAAGGGAACTTTCATCAAGCTATCAGCTGATTTCTCAACATAAACTCTACAACCCAGAAGGAAATGACATGACATATTTAAAGTGATGAAAGGGAAGAAACTACAACCAAGAATACTCTACCCAGAAAGGATATCCTTCAGATTTGATGGAGAAATCAAAAGATTTCCAAACAAGCAAAAGTTGAGTGTTACTCTTGACCTAGAGGTAAAATGTGCTACAGAACATTTTTTCTGCCTTTAAGAATTAAAAATTGAATCATAAAATAAAAACTTGTAAAGAATAAAAAGAGAAATAATAAAGTTTGTATATGACCAATTGAAATACTTGTGTCAGACGAACAATTCCAGAGATGGAATTGAGATTGAGGAAAAGTATGGAGACATGGAGATCAGCTGACACTTCATTAGCATTCATTAAAAGTGGATTTATATGGACAAAATAAAATGATAAAGATAAATTGTTTATTATCTTACCTGCATTTGTTTTAAATTTTTGCCCTACATGTCAATTTTTATATATCTCTTGTTTCTTATGGGTACATTTTTTTTTAATTTTACTATAATTATTCTGGTTTACTGATACTCTCCTGTTGCTGAGTCTTTTCCAATGAGTCAAAAGTTAATAGAATTTAGCACCACCAAACCAGTTTTACAATCAATGCAAAAGAAGCTTCTTTAGGCAGAAAACAAGAAAAGGACAAGACTTACCTACAGAATATAAACCCAAAGCAAGTAAAAAAATGATATAAGATCATACATATTGATAATTACCTTAAATGTACATGGATTAAATGCACCAACCAAAAGACATACACTGGCTGAGCAGATGAAAACACGTGTATATTTGCACTTCCACTTATCACATCACTCTGCTTGATCCCCAAATCATATGTAATTATTTTACATTGCTAGTTAATCATGTACTGTTAGGGCTTGCAATTGTAATTATCTTTTATTTTTTGTTGGCTATTGATAGTGAAAACTCATATACATCTTTTACTATTGTGATTAGGTAACTAGTACTCAATACCATTGTATCACAGTTGGTCAACAGAAAAGATTATAGAATTCTATATCAACCAAACTATCATTTAATAGAAAAACCTGTAATAACTTTTCAAAATCCATATGCATGTCAGAATCACCTTGAAATGTTTTGAAAAATACAAATGCCCAGATATTACATTTTCCTTTTTTTTTTTTTTTGGCCAGGGCTTAAGATACATTTCTAATGAGCAGCCATATTTATTTATTTATTTTTTCCATTTATTTTTATTAGTTGGAGGCTAATTATTTTACAATATTGTAGTGGTTTTTGCCATACACTGACATGAATCAGCCATGGATTTACATGTATTCCCCATCCCAATCCCCATTTCCGCCTCCCTCTCCATCCCATCCCTCTGGGTCTTCCCAGTGCACCAGCCATATTTGAAAACAACTGGACTATATGAAAATATTTTATGTGTATCTAGTTTTATTTCTAACTTTTGCTATTTCATATTCAGTACTCCCATTTCATTTAGTTTATGTTTTGCAATTTGTCCATCTCTTCTTCTTTTTTTTTTTGATGTTCTTTCCCAACCTTTATCAAATGTATCAAGGCATACAACATATGCCTTTGCATGCATATATATAATAATATACATAATATATATTATGCTATATATACATATATATATATACACTATATATGCTATATATCCATATATATGCTATATATATATATATATATATATATATATACTACACAAGCAGGAATCAAGATTGTAGGGAGAAATATCAATAACTTCAGATATGCAGATGATAACACGCTTATGACAGAAAGTGAAGAGGAACTAAAGAGCCTCTTGATGAAAGTGAAAGAGAAGAGTGAAAAAGCTGACTTAAAACTCAACATTCGAAAAACGAAGATTATGGCATCTGGTCCCATCACTTCATGGAAAGTGGATGGGGAAACAATGGAAACAGTGACATATTTTATTTTCTTGGGCTCCAAAATCACTGTAACCATGAAATTAAGACACTTGCTTCTTGGAAGAAAAGCTATCATTAACCTAGACAGCATATTAAAAAGCAGAGACATTGCTTTGCTGACAAAGGTCCCTGTAGGCAAAGCTATGTTTTTTCCAGTAGTCATATATGGATGTAAAAGTTAGACCATAAAAAAGCTGAGTGTTGAAGAATGGATGCTTTTGAAGACAGTTTGGAGAAGACTGGTGTTGGAGAAGACTGTTTGGAGTCCCTTGGACAGCTGGAAGATCAAATCAGTCAATCCTAAAGGAAATCAGTCCTGAATATTCACTGGAACGACTGATGCTGAAGCTCCAACATTTTGGCCACCTGATACAGAGAACTGACTCATTGGGAAAGACCCAGAAACTCAAAAGTATCAGTAATCCAGAATACTTGGAGTAAAACATAAGAAATGTACCCACAAGAAACAAAAGACATGTAAGATTTGACATGTAGAGCACAATATAAAAACTAATGCAGATAAGGTAGTAAACAATTTATTTTTATCATTTTGTCCATATAAACCAACTTTTAATGAATGCCAATGAAGTGTCAGCTGACCTCCATGTTTCTATACTTTCGCTCAATCTCAATTCCATCTCTGGAATTGTTAGTATGACACAAGTATTTTAATTGGTCACATACAAACTTTATTATTTCTTTTTTTCTTCTTTACAAGTTTTTATTTTATGATTCAATTTTTAATTCTTAAAGGCAGAAAAAAATGTTCTGTGACACGTTTTGCCTCCAGGTCCAGAGTAACACTCATACTGATTTCTCAATCAGAGAAAAAAGAAAAGAAATAAAACATGCTTTGAAAACAAATCATTAAACAATGCTTAGGTACACTGAGTTGATGACTGATACAGCTGCAGAATGATACCCCAGCTATTTCTAAGTTCATTGGTGGCTGTAGAGAATATAACATATGTAGAAAAGTATGAAGGAAATATATACAATTTACATATGCATATATAGATAATTATACAAGGTTATATATGGTCAATTACGATTATATTATAATCTTACTTCTGAAGTTATTTCAATGTAGTTAGGAAAAAATACGTATTTGTTTGCTTGTTTGTTTTCACAATAACTCATTCTCTTCATCACCAGGCTTACAGTCATTCACTTAGGCCCCCCAGCAGGTGCTGATGTCACTATCTATGAGAGCCAGTGTACGTGACCATGGACTTTTTTCTTCAAAGATAAACAAAGATATCCAATGTTGCTGTGTTTTACATTAATGTATATTCTGCTTGCCTTTCTGACTTTCCTACTGTTATAACACCAACAATAAACTTATTCTCTATGAAAGAAATGTTTTAAATAGATTTGAAAATAAGGAATTAAGAATTTGGCACAATGTGGCTGAACCAGAACTCAGACTCAGGCTTGCTTCCTCAATATTTATGGCCTTTCCTCTGTGCAATCTACTGCTTCTTATAACAAGAAAATATTTGCATCAAATTGTGAAACAGAGTAAATACTTTCTATGCTATCCTTGGATACTTATTGGAATTGAAGGTTAGATGACTACAGCTCTATCCAGTTTGATAACTTTAAAATTCATTTTATATGAATAAAGACTTATTGCTTTATTCCAGATTATAAAATTATTATCATAATAATTTTTAAAAGTTATTGGAATTACTAAAAAACAAAAGCTCATTTAAGTAAATAATTAATCATTGTACTTGGTCTGTAATTAGTGTTCAATCAATGGAAGCTATTATTATGGTAGTTTTCACTTTTATTATTATTTTCATCATTGAAGTTATAGTGGCTATTATTCTCTATATTTAGATTTAATACCCAATGGTTAAAAAAGTAAAAATGTGTCAAACACAGAGAATAGTGTATTTCTTTTCATTTGGCACACTACAAACTACAGATTAAAAAGTTTTCTTACATTTGCCTTATAGAAGTAGATGGTGTCGCATTTGACCCAATTGCATCTTAAATAATTTTTTCACCTATTTAAAAAGAATAAGGTAAAGAGTTAAATATTGAACATATAGCTTTAAACATTTATTTTCCTAATAAATAAGATTGTTTTGTATTTAAAATTATATTTCTATAACTCAGATTTTAAAGCTATTTTAAAAAGAAAAAGACATTGAAGATAACATAAGTTGTTGATAATACATTTGACTCAGGAGGCAAAAAAAAAGTAATAATAATTTAAATTATGCCATTAAAGGTAGGGAGTACTTTTAACTGTGTTTTCATATGGTTTCACTGAAAAGTAAAAATGAATACTACTCCATCATTTTTTAAGACACTTTAATGTCAGCCTTTAACTATCTTCCTAAAATGGAATGCTGCCTAACCTTTACTCTTCTCACCAAAGAGAAATTGCAAAAGCCCAACAAAAATGTAACTTTCTGCCTTTACAGTTGGTGAAGAGAGAGAAGAAAAGACTATAGTAGAATCCTAAATTATGGTAGAAAAATGTAGTATGAAGAGGAAGATGTTTTTAGATATATCTGAGAGAAACAGAATATTTTGATTGATAACATATTTTGGCCAAAATTCAGTTTCAGATTGTATACAGAAAGTGATAGTGTTTAAGAGAAAATTAGAACTATATGACGAAAATTCTTATTTTATCAAAGGTACCCATATAATAAGAGTAATTAGTCAATTATCACAGATCATTTCGGGGTCATCATATATCAATTAAGTGATTTGGCATTAGGAAATCTTTTCACTTTGCAGGTCAAATGTTAGGTTACAATAGCTTGTTTTAGATCCTAGTTTATTAAAATAATGATAAATGCTGCTGCTTCAAAATGTCACTAAATGTAACTATGAATCCTATATAATTATCTATGAAATTTGAAAGCTATGACTGAGTAAACATGACATATGATAGACAATTTGAGTTACTATTAAACCATCATAATCCTTATAATTTTCTCAATGTGATTCATTTAACTCAACACACTTCAGGTAAGTTTAAACAAAGGAAAGTGGGAGAAAGTATTTGTATAGTTATTTAAATGCCAGTAAGTTAATCTTCTCTAAAATTAGATCAGTGACTGTTGTGAAATAAGAATAAGATAAGGATTACTATGTTTATTTCCAAATAAGTAGATGATGAAATTTCATAGCTTTTAAATTGGACAATTTCCTTGTATTTAATGCAGGCTTTTTTTTTTTTTTTTTTAGTCCATTCCATTTGTTACACAGCCAAAGTTGTGAAAGTTATTCAGTCCTGTCTGACTCTTTGTGACCTCATAACTATTCAGTCCATTGAATTCTCCAGGCCAGAATACTGGAGTGCGTAGCTTTTCCTTTCTCCAGGGGATCTTCCCAACCCATGGGTTGAACCCAGGTCTCCCGCATTGCAGGCATATTCTTTACCAGCTGAACCACAAGGGAAATGGACTCAAATTCTTAATATATCTTCCAATTTGTATCTATGACCTTAGTATTTTAAACAGGTTTAACTGTGCTTTTTAATATTCCTAGAGAAAGTGAGCATTTTATTTGTTTTTTTAACAACTGTAGCTTTCAGTTCAGTCACTCGGTCGTGGCCGACTCTTTGTGTCCCCATGAACTGCAGCACACCAGGCCTCCCTGTCCATTACCAACTCCTGGAGTCCACCCAACCCATGTCCATCGGGTCAATGATGCCATCCAACCATCTCATCCTCTGTTGTCCCCTTCTTCTCCTGCTCTCAATCTTTCCCAGCATCAGGGTCTTTTCCAATGAGTCAGCTCTTTTCACCAGGTAGCCAAAGTATTGGAGCTTCAGATTCAACATCAGACTTTCCAATGAACATCCAGGACAGATATCCTTTAAGATGGACTGGTTGGATCTCCTTGCAGTCCAAGGGACTCTCAAGAGTCTTCTCCAACACCAGAGTTCAAAATCATCAATTCCTCAGTGCTCAGCTTTCTTTATAGCCCAACACTCACATCCATACATGACTACTAGAAAAACCATAGCTTTGACTTGACAGACCTTTGTTGACAATGTCTCTGCTTTTTAATATGTTGTCTAGGTTGGTCATAACCTTCCTTCCAAGGAGTAAGTATCTTTTAATTTCATTGTTGCAATCACCATCTGCAGTGATTTTGGAGCCCAGAAAAATAAAGTCAGCCACTGTTTCCACTCTTTCCTCATTTATCTGCCATGGAGTGATGGGATCAGATGCCATGATCTTAGTTTTCTGAATGTTGAGCTTTAGGCCAACATTTTTACTCTCCTCTTTCACTTTCATCAAGAGGCTCCTTAGTTCTTCCTCACTTTCCGCCACAAGGATGATGTCATCTGCCTATCTGAGGTTACTGATATTTCTCCTGGCCACCTTGATTCCAGCTTGTGCTTCCTCCAGCCCAACATTTCTCATGATGTACTCTGCATATAAGTTAGATAATCGGGATGACAATATACAGCCTTGACATACTCTTTTTCCTGTTTGGAACCAGTCTGTTGTTCCATGTCCAGTTCTAACTGTTGCTTCCTGACCTGCCTAAAGGTTTCTCAAGAGGCAGATCAGGTGGTCTGGTATGCCTATCACTTTCAGAATTTTCCACAGTTTATTGTGATCCACACAGTCAAAGGCTATGACATAGTCAATAAAGCAGAAATATATGTTTTTTTTTTCTGGAATTCTCTTGCTTTTTTGATGATCCATCAGACGTTGACAATTTGACCTCTGGTTCCTCTGCCTTTTCTAAATCCAGCTTGAACACTTGGAAGTTCATGGCTCACTTATTGCTGAAGCATGGCTTGGAGAATTTTAAGCATCACTTTACTAGCATGTGAAATGAGTGCAATTGTGTGTTGTTTGAGCATTCTTTGGCATTGCCTTTTATTGGGATTGGAATGGAAACTGACCTTTTGCACTGCTGAGTTTTCCATATTTCCTGGCATATTAAGTGCAGCACTTTCACAGCATCATCTTTCAGGATTTGAAATAGCTCAACTGGAATTCTATCACCTTCACTAGCTTTGTCCATAGTGATGCTTCCTATGGCCCACTTGACTTCACATTCCATGATGTCTGGCTTTAGGTGAGTGATCACACCATCATGATTATCTGGGTCATGAAGCTCTGTTTTGTACAGTCCTTCTGTGTATTCTTGCCACCTCTTCTTAATATCTTCTGCTTCTGTTAGGTACCTACCATTTCTGTCCTTTATGTGGAGAGTAGCAAATTGGAAAAAGAATAGCAATGAGATCTTGTTTCATGATTATAGTTTTTTTCTGAGCATCTTGAAGTGTAACTCCATAAATTACCTCAGTTTGCCTCAAAATAGTCCTGCTTAAAATAATTGGAAGAAGTTTGTGCAACTTCTCAAAGATGGGAAATCTGAAAGAGTTCAGTTGTTATTTGTTTGGTCTTTAAAAATGCATTAGTCTTCCAGTAATTTGCTTTTACCAGACTAATACTTCTACTGGTAGCAACAGTAAACTCAGGAAAACACAGGAAACAATTTTGAAGGTATTTAAAAAATAGATAAAAAATAAGCAGTACTTTACTGAATATAATCTTTCTAAGAAGGAAATCCATTGGATGAGATCCACATGTATATGTCTATTTTCATGAGAGCCCTTCTAAGTTCACAATGTGGAACAATGACTAGATTTGAAGCAGAGAGTCAGAGAGATCAGAGGATTTGTTCTGAGAAGTCAGAGGATAGAGTTTTGTGCCATCAGAGTGACTGGAAATTAATACAGAACTGTCAGAAGAGAAAGCCCCCAAATGGACCCAAATCTGTATAAAACTCCACTCAGTCTTTCACTTGCCACTAAACTAGAACTGCAAGAGCTCAAGGGACTGTAAGAGCAGATATGTAAGTAGCTGTCCTCCATAAGGAGGGTGTTTCAGATAGCAAAGTATCTGCTTGCAATGCAGGAGACTCAGGAAGATCCTCTCAAGAAGGGAATGACTACCCACTCCAGTATTTTTGCCTACAGAATTCCACTGACAGAGGAGCCTGGCAGCCTATGCTCTATGGGGTCACAAAAAGATGACCATGACTGGGTGACTAACACTTTCATTTTCACTTTTTCCACCCTAAGGACATAGATACTTGGGAGTTAGTGTCCCAGAAAGTTAAAAGGGCTTGATGGCATTCAGGCTTTTTATAAAAACACTGAAAACTTTGAAATCTAGAAATAAGAAACTGAGACATGTATAAGAAAGAATAAAACTAAGCATACATAGGACAAAGCTGAGGACTAATAAAGTATTCACCAGAACAAATGAAACTCTCTAGGGGAAGACAACAAAACCCACTTTATTACATATCCATTTCTAAATACTGGTGAAATGGCATACGTTTATTAGACAAAACAAGAAAATGTGACCCATACAAGATAAATGAGTCAATAGAATAAAGCAAGAGACTGACCAAGACTTGCTGTCAGTGTCCAGGAGTCTCCAGCAGAGACATGGTTTGACAGTGGCCTGCTGCAGGGTCAGGGACCCTGAATGCAACAGTGCCAGTACAAATACTTTTGAAGAAGCTGACCATTATCTTCATTACCCCTACCATAGTTTGGTATAAGGTCAGAAAAGGAGGGAACACAGCCCCATCCATCAATAGAAAATTGGATTAAAGATTTACTGAACATGGTCCTGCCCATCATAACAAGACCCAGTTTCAGCCACAGTCAGTCTCTCCCATCAGGAAGCTTCCATAGCCTCTTATCCTTCTCCATCAGAGGGCAGACAGAATGAAAACCACAATCACAGAACACTAATAAAGCTGATCACATGGACCACAGCCTTATCTAATTCAATGAAACTCTGAGCCATGCCATGTAGGGACACCCAAGATGGACTGGTCATGTGGAGTCTTCTGACAAAAAGTTGTCCACTGGAGAAGGGAATGCTAAAAACCCCTTCAGTATTCTTTCCTCGAGAACCCCATAGACAGTATGAAAAGGAAAAAAAAAAAAAGATATGACACTGAAAGATGAACTTCCCAGGTTGGTAGGTGCCCAGTATAATACTTGAGAAGAATGGAGATATAACTCCAATAAGAAGAAAAAGATGGAGCCAAAGCAAAAACAACACCCAGTTGTGGATGGGACTGGTGATGGAAGTAAAGTTTGATTCTGTAAACAACAATATTGCATAGGAACCTGGAAGTTTAGGTCTATGAATCCAGCTAAATTGGAAGCAGTCAAAGAGGAAATGGCCATTATATATGTATTACCATGGGCAAAAATCCCTTAGAAGAAATGGACTTCGTAGTTGGCAAAGAGCCTGAAATGCAGTACTTAGATGCAGTCTCAAAAACGACAGAATGAACTCTGTTCATTTCCAAGGCAAGCCATTTAATATCACAGCAATCCAAGTCTATGCATAAACCACTAATGCTGAAGAAACTGAAGTTGAATGGTTCTAGGAAGACCTACAAAGCCTTCTAGAACTAACACCCCAAAAAGATGTCCTTTCTTTATAGGGGACTGGAATGAAAAGTAGTAAGTCAAGAGATACCTGGAGTAACAGGCAAGTTTGGCCTGGGAGTACAAAATGAAGTGGGACAAAGGATAACACAGTTTTGCCAAGAGAAAACTCTGGTCATAGCAAGCACCCTCTTTCAATAATGCAAGAGTCATCTCTCCACATGGACATCACCAGATGGTCAATGGAAATCAGACTGATTATATTCTTTACAGCCAAAGATGGAGAAGCTCTATACAGTCAACAAAAGCAAGACTAGGAGTTGACTGTGGCTCAGATCATAAAAACCTTATTGCCAAATTCAGACTTAAATTGAAGAAAGTAGTGAAAACCACTAGGCCATTCTTCTATGACCTAAATCAAATTCCTTATGATTGTACAGTGGAAGTGACAAATAGACCAAGGAATTAGATCTGATAGACAGACTGCTTGAAGAACTATGGAGAGAGGTTCCTGATATTGTACAGAAGGCAGGAATCAAGGCTATCCCCAAGAAAAAGAAATGCAAAAGGGCAAAAGGGTTGTCTGAGGAGGCCTTACAAATAGCTGAGAAAAGATGAGTAACCAAATGCAAAGGAGAAAAGAAATGATATAACCATCTGAAAGTAAAGTTCCAAAGAATAGTAAGGGGAGATAAGAAAGGCTTCTTTCTTAGCTATCTTATTTTTCTTATTTATTATCTATCTTTATCTTATCTATCAGTGAACATTGTAATGATCAAAACAAAGAAATAGGGGAAAACAAAAACATGGAAAAACTAGAGATCCCTTCAGGAAAATTAGAGATACCGAGGGAACATTTCATGCAAAGATGGGCACAAGAAAGGACAAGAATGTTATGGACCTAAAAGAAGCAGAATATATTAAAAGAGGTGGCAAGAATTTATAGAAGATCTATACAAAAAAATGATGTGAATGACCCACATAACCACGATGGTATGATCACTCACTTAAGGCCAGATATCCTGGAATGTGAGGTCAAGTGGACCTTAGGAAGCCTCACTACAAACAAAGCTAGTGGAAATGATGGAATTCCAGCTGAACTATTTCAAATTCTAAAAGATGATACTGTGTAAGTGCTCCACTCAACACACCAGCAAATTCAGAAAGCTAATTTTTGTCATAGAACTGGAAAAGTTCAGTGTTCATTCCAATAGTAAAGAAAGCCAAAGTGTTCAAACTACTACAAAACTGCACTCATTTCCCCTGCTACCAAAGTAATGCTCAAAACTCTGCAAGCAAGGCTTCAATAGTATGTGAACAGAGAAATTCCAGATGTTCAAGCTGGATTTAGAAAGACACAGGAACCAGAGGTCAAATTGCCAACATCCATCAGATCATAGAAAAAACAAGAGAGTTCCAGAAAACCACCTACTCCTTCTTTATTGACTAAGCCAAAGCCTTTGACTGTGTGGATCACAACACGCTGGAAAACTCTTGGTTGGGAATACCAGCTGACCTAACGTTGCTCCCGAGAAATCTGTAGGTAGCTCAAGAAGCAACAGTTAGAATCTGACATGGAACAGCAGACTGGTTCCAAATTGGGAAAGGAGTACATCAAAACTATATATTGTCACACAGCTTATTTATCTTATATGAAGAGTTCATTATGTGAAAGGCAAGCTGGGTGAAGCACAAATTGGAATCAAGATTGCTGAGAAAAATATTAATAACTTCAGATACACAGAAGACACCACCCTCATGGAAGAAAGCAAAGAAGAACTAAAGAAGCTCTTGATGGAAATGAAAGAGAGTGAAAAAGCTAGCTTAAAACTCAACATTCTAAAACGGAAGATTGTGGCATCCATTCCGTGACTTCATGGCAAATTGATGGAGAAAAATATAGAAATAGTGACAGACTTTTATTTTCTTGGACTCAAAAATCACTGCAGATGGTGACTGCAGGCATGAAATTAAAAAAAAAAAAAAAAAAAAGCTTATTCCTTGGAAGAAAATCTATGACCAAACTAGACAACATATTAAAAAGCAAAGACTTCATTTGGCAAAAAAAGGTCCATCAGGTCAAAGCTATGGTTTTTCCAGTAGTCATATATGGATATGAGAGTTGGACCATAAAGAAAGCTGAGCACAGAAGAATTGATGCTTTTTAGCCGTGTTGTTGGAGGACTCTTGAAAGTCCCTTGAACTACAGGGAGATAAAACCAGTCAATCTGAAAGGAAATCAACCCTAAATATTAATTGGAAGGACTGATGCTGAAGCTGGAACTTCAATACTTTGGACACCTGATGGGAAGAATTGACTTATTGGAAAAGACCCTGATGCTGGGAAAGATTGAAGGCAGGAGGAGAAGTGGACGACAGTAGATGAAATATTTTGATGGCATCACCAGCTTGATGGGCATGATTTTGAACAAGCTCCAGAAACTGGTGGTGACCAGGGAAGCCTGGCATGCTGCAATCCGTGGGGCTGCAAAGAGTCGGACATGACTGAGTGACTGAACTGAACTGAAAATTAGAGCAGAAGGCAGCTCAAATATTTAAACTGGCAGAAAATAATTTAAATAGATATTTTAAAGAATCTGTTGAAATGTATTAAATAGGAACTTCATAAACTGACAAAAGTAGAATCATATGAAAATCTTGAAAACTGAAAAACCACATATGAAAAAAAAATACGGGTTTGGATATAGAGTAGGCTGGATACAAGAGAAGAAAAAATCAATAAATCTGATCAAGTCAACAGGAATCATGCAAACTGAAGATGAAGAGAAAAAAGGCACCTGTTGATGCATAACCTAGGGAATCCCAGAAACATTATGCTGAACAAAATAAACTGATAATAAAGAAGAACACTTCTGTATTCCAGTTACTTGATATTCCAGAACTATTCAGTTCTGGATGATGGAAATGAGAAGAATGATTATCTTTGTTGGCAGAAGTGGCTAAAAAATGACATGAGAAAACTTTCCAGAGTGATAGAAATGTTATGTATCTTAATTGAATTCATGCTTACATAAGTGCAGTCATTTGTGAAACTCATAACTATACACTTAAAGATTGTGTCTTTTATTGTAAGAAAATAATTTTATTATTTAAAGATGAGTTGTTTAAGAGAAAATAATAGATTCCAAGACTCTTTGATTCTCAATATATTTCTATTAAATGTACTGCTTTCTGGAAAATAAGAGTGTCCAGGAGTAGTGCGGTGATGTTGAATCACTAATTGGAAGATAGAAGAAACCCTTTAAGCTTCAGTCTCTACCAGTGATATACATCAAATGAAACAAAATGAAACTCCTACCTCTTTTTAATCTCAGTCTGCTAATCTTTAAAGCATTTATGTATTTTTGTAGTTTTAAACTTTTTGTATACTCTAATTATTACATAAAAATCTGAATACAGTATGTATAATAGAGTATTAATAATTTATAACATCTGATTGATATACAGGAAGAGTTGAAAGATGAAACAAATGTTTGTCCCCAAAACAACTCAGTGTGCTTCATGCCACTGGTGGAAGATTTAAAGTTTCAGAGTCACTAAACTCAAACAAATCTATGTAAGAGAGATAAAGGGACACTCAGATAATCTTTCAACCACTAAATATTTTATGTTTGCAATAATGATTTCATGCAAGGTACAAGTAGATCTGATGTGCCTATAGAAAATAAATATGTAAGGAATTTAGGATTGAATAACATACTATGTAGAAGATAATTATTCTAATAATATAGATGAAATATACTTCATCCATATTATTAGAATAATAATTTGCTGTAAGCCATAATGTTGACTGATTCAAATTCATAACTGTGCAATTGATTCTCATAATTCCCAGATTCTGTATTTTCAAATCTGCAGGCTTGGTAAAATGTGTTTACTATCCCAAAATTAATACTCACAAACATTTGCAACACTTCAGGGACATGCACAGAGGAATGAAAAGCTTGGAGTTTCCTTCCACAATGCCACATTGCTAGCTCACCTTCAAAAAGACCCTGCTAGGCTTTCAGGTCTCATGCGGGATGATCAGAGAATGGAGATGATGGGTAGAGAGAAGCATAGTGAAATGTGAGAAGCTCTAGTTGTGGGGCCAGTTGGTTGGAGTTGGAATTGAAATTCTGGCACCTGATACTGGAGGGACCGCAAGCAAGACCCTTCTGTTTTGCAAAGAAAATATAATCTACCAAAATAAGTAGATTTTAGGATTTGAGATTTATAATCTATAAACTATCACTTATTTGAATATATGTATACCTATCTACCTCTCTCTCTCTATATATATATATACACACACACACACACACACACACACACACATTCCACCAGGGGCAATGGTTTAGTATTTGCTAACTCAGTTTTAGCAGTCACTTTTCAGTCACATCTGACTCTTTGCAACCCCATGGACTTCAGCATGCCAGACGTTCCTGTCCATCATCAAGCCCTGGAGCTTCAGTTCAGTTCAGTTCAGTGGCTCAGTCGGGTCTGACTCTTTGCGACTCCATGAACCGCAGGATGCCAGGCCTACCTGTCCATCACCAACTCCCAGAGTCCACCCAAACCCATGTCCATTGAGTAGCTGATGCCATCCAACCATCTCATCCTCTGTCATCCCCTTCTCCTCCTGATCTCAATCTTTCCCAGCATCAGAGTCTTTTCCAATGAGTCAACTCTTCGCATCAGGTGGCCAAGTATTGGAGCTTTAGATTCAACATCAGTCTTTCCAATGAACACCAAGAACTGATCTCCTTTAGGATGGACTGGTTGGATCTCCTTGCAGTCCAAGGGACTCTAAAGAGTCTTCTCCAATACCTTACTTTACTTTCTTCAGTTTAAGACTGAATCTTGCAGTAAGGAGCTCATGATCTGAGCCACAGTCAGTTCCAGGTCTTGTTTTTGCTGTCTATCTAGAGCTTCTCTATCTTTGGCTGCTTAGAACATAATCAATCTGATTTAGATATTGACCATCTGGTGATGTTCATATGTAGAGTCATCTCCTGGATTATTGGAAAAAGGTTTTTGCTGAGACCAGTGTGTTCTCTTGACAAAACTCTATTAGTCTTTGCCCTGTTTCATTTTTTTTTTTTTTTACTGTATGCCAAACTTGCCTGTTTTTCTGGGTGTTTCTTGACTTTCTTCTTTTGCATTCCAATACCCTATGGTGAAAAGGACATCTTTTTTGGTTATATTAATAATTCTAGAAGGTGTCATAGGTCTTTATAGAACTAGTCATCTTCAGCTTCTTTGGTATTAATATTTGGGTCATAGACTTGGATTATTTTGATGTGATCATTCTGTTATTTTTGAGCTTGCACTCAAGAATTGCAGTTTAAACTCTTAATGACTATAAGGGCTACTCCATTTCTTCTAAAGGATCCTCACCCACAGGAGGAGATATAGTGGCCATCTGAATTAAATTATGTTGTTCTACCCATTTTAGTTCACTGATTTCTAAGATGTTGTTCACTCTTGTCATCTTGTACTTTACCATGTCAAATTTACTCTGATTCATGGTTAAATGTTACAAGTTCCTATATAAAACTAAAATTTGAAATGTAGATTTTCCTAATGCACATATGTATAAATCTACATATGCATATCTACCTTAGATCCTAGTTTATTGAAAACAAAATTTTCATGTTATGTTGCTTATGTTGCATAAAATAAAGCACACTGTGACACAGTGCATATTTAATAAATGTACTTTATAAGTTATGACAGATATTAAAAACTGTGTGAATCACTAAGAAAGCACTGAATAAGTAAAAACTGTAATAATATGAGAAATATATATTTCACTTGGCATGATGCATCAGGTGTACACACTGACCTTCAAATATTGGTGTAATTTTTCCCAAAGCTACTGATTATTTGAGTGCACACTTTTCTTCTTCCTATAACACATGGTTATTTTCAGCTAAAAGACTAATGTCTATAATCACACCACAAAAAGATCACTCATTCCATTTCACTCTCCCTAGGGTACTTTTAATATTGCTTTTACAGGTAGCATAGTTCATCCTCTACCAAAAATATAGACAGTCATATTCAGGTTCCAAACAAACTCATGAAAAGGTTTCCATGGAAATTATAATTTATTTTTATGGAATTTTTTTTTTTTCAGTATCCCAAAAACTACCACTAGGAAATTAGAAGTTTAGGGCCAGAAGAAAACTGAGAAGGCAATTCCAGATTTCACTTCCATCTATTTCCTTATATTCTCTCCTTGGATAAGTAAAGTAAGATGATTTAGAAAGTCTTAGTACTCTACTTCCTCTTGAATCTGCATATGATTTGGGTCAGGGTCTTGAAATTTTCTCTCAGTGCTTTTATAATTTACTTATTGTTCTATTTCTAGATATTTGTAACTCTAAATTATACCACACAGAGAGCTTTTGATAAAATAATCAATTCAAAAATGCCCTTTTCCAATGATTTCAATGATTTTGATGATAAACTGTGTAAAATCTGTAGTGCTGTTAATTTATTTCCTTCATTTATCAGTTTATATAACTACTATAATTTTCAACTAGTTATACATTTGTTCACTTTCACCTTAGCTCTTCTTTTTTTTTTTTTGTAGTGAATTTTGTCATACATTGAAATGAATCAGTCATGGGTTTACATGTGTTCCCCATCCTGATCCCCCCTCCCACCTCCCTCTCCACCCGATCCCTCTAGGTCTTCCCAGTGCACCAGGTCCAAGCGCTTGTCTCATGCATCCAACCTGGGCTGGTGATCTGTTTCACCCTAGATAATATACATGTTTCGATGCTGCTCTCTTGAAACATCCCACCCTCACCTTCTCCCACAGAGTCTAAAAGACTGTTCTATAAATCTGTGTCTTTTTTTTTCTGTTCTGCATATAGGGTTATCATTAACATCTTTCTAAATTCCATATATATGTGTTAGTATATTGTAATGGTCTTTATCTTTCTGGCTTACTTCACTCTGTATAATGGGCTCCAGTTTCATCCATCTCATTAGAATTGATTCAAATGAATTCTTTTTAATGGCTGAGTAATATTCCATGGTGTATATGTACTACAGCTTCCTTATCCATTCGTCTGCTGATGGGCATCTAGGTTGCTTCCATGTCTTGGCTATGATAAACAGTGCTGCGATGAACGATGGGGTGCACATGTCTCAAATCTGGTTTCCTTGGTGTGTATGCCCAGAAGTGGGATTGCTGGGTCATATGGCAGTTCTATTTCCAGTTTTTTAAGAAATCTCCACACTGTTTTCCATAGCGGCTGTACTAGTTTGCACACTGTTGGTGGGAAAGCTCTTCTTTTACTTAAGCATGTATTCACTTATCACCTGATCCTTGTTTTATTATTATTGTTGTTGTTGTTGCTCTTCAGTCATTCAGTCATGTCCAACTCTGTGTCCCAATGGACCAAAGCACACCAGGTTTCCCTGTCCTTCTCTATTTCTCAGAGCCTGCCCAAACTCATGTCCATTGTGTAGACATGTCAGGCAACTATCTCACCCTCTGTTGGCCCCTTCTCTTCCTTCCTTCAGTCTTTCTCAGCATCAGGATCTTTTCCAATGAGTCGGTTGTTCATACCAGGTGTCCAAAATACTGGAGCTTCAGCTTCAGTATCAGTTCTTCTAATGACTATTCAGGGTTGATTTCCTTTAGGATTGACTGGTCTTGTCTCCTTGCTGTCCAAGGGACTCTCAACAGTCTTCTCCAGCATCATTGCTTGAAAGCATCAATTCTTTGATGCTTAACTTTCTTTATGGTCCAACTCTCACATGTGAACATGACTACTGGAAAAATTTTGTCTGCAAAGTGATGTCCCTACTTTTTAATAAACTATCTAGGTTTTTCATTCAAAATCTTTATAATATGGCCATCTCTGTTCTAATATAAGTTCATATAGATAGGCTATGAGAGATTTTGCCTGACTTGTGATATGCAATTCTTTGTGTTGTTTGATCTGGTGATAGTCATAGAAATGTTTATAATTGCCAAATCTCTATTAGTTGATGATGATGTGGAGACAAAAATAAATAAATAAAAAACGTATTCTCTGAATTGATAATTTAGTGGAGACCTTCATTAATCAGAGTTATGCCAATGTATGATGAGACATATTCTTATAAGGGGAAGTTGGAGTTACTCCCTTAAGGAAGTGAAGACTGATGTGAGATTTGAAGAAAGAGTAGGAATTAACTGTGTGAGAAAATATTTTTAAAGCTTCCTCATAGAAGTGGCAACATAAATGTCCTAGGGTTGAGGAAATAATTTGAGATTAGTTTAAATGAGAGATTTGGGCATTAATCAGGTTATTCAGAGAATTATTCTGCATGTTAAGAATTCACTGTTTGTACTTAGTAAAATGGAATGTTAATAAAGAATTTTAGCAGTTTCTTGATATCTGAATTATTGAAACTTCTTTGAAATTTTTTATATCTGAAAAAATAAGGAATAACATACTTTAAAAAGACTTTATCCATGAATTAAATAAACATTTTGTTTTAGTTTTAAAATCTACCATGCCAAACATCTTACTTATCTTTTACCCATCCTTTCTATAAGAGTTACAAATTGTTAGGAGACATAGAGCATTGCTCACACTTTTCAGTCCCTTTTTGAAAGAATACAGTAGTATATTAAAATTTCTAAATGCTTTACTTCCAGAGGAGTTATCTTGTCCTTAAAAAAGCTAATAGATTAAAGGGAGATATGTGCATTTTATTTTATATAAAAATTTTATTTCAGTTATCATTTTGTTTTTTACAACTATCTTGAGGAGTTGAAAACACTGCAGAACATAGAATAACATCTGTCTTGTTGGTAGTTTGCAGAAACATTATGATCAGACCTACATGGACATCTGCAAGAACAAATGATAAACACAATCACTCTGGGGTCTGGCTGGAATCAGGAAGTTTGTAACAACCAACCACACTCCTACCCTACTTTTCATATAAAAGACAGCCTAGCTCAGGTAGGATATTACTTTTAGGGCTCTAGGCCACCATATTCTTGGTCTGCTGACTTTCTGAATAAAGTGTCTATTCCTTGCCTCAACATCTTGTCTCTTGATTTACTGGCCTGTGGTACAGCAAGCCACATGAGCTTAAACTCATAAACAGTAACATGTGACTAGAAGAGGTAGAATTTGTCTAAATGAAATAATTTAAAGATAGTTTATCTAAAATAGGTTCATTTATTTATCATTTCTATCTAAAATAGGTATCAATGATGGGAGAAATCAGTAAGAATATGTTCAAAAGATAAGAAAGTTCTTGCTCCTTGGTAGAACTATGATAGTTAAAAACTGCAATTTGAAGATCTACACACATACCTATACACATGTACATATATATGTAAAATTAATTGAGTCAAGAAATTTAGAAGAAAGAAAAGAGATGTTACAATCAGGGAGAAATATTGGGTTTGAACTGTCTAAGCTGATTGAATTAATCATTTAATAATTGTTTCTTTATTATGGTATTGCATATCATATTACTTGTTTTGTATCTTAAAAAGCAAACAAACCAAAACTATACTTCATAGACCTGAAAATCAAAATCACAATGTATCTTTGGACACTAAAGGTCACAAAATTATTAAATGGAAAACTAAGAAACTAAGTTTCTCTGGTGGCTTAGAACTCGTTTGCATTTGTACATGACTTAGAGACTAAATAACAAAATCACATTTATGAGACATGTAGAGTCTCCTCCATTATCAACATCCCCCATCAGAATGGTACATTTGTTACAACTGATGAACCTACATGGACATAACACTGTCAACCAAAGTCCATAATTTTACATTAGGATTCATTCTTAGTGTTACACATTCTATGGGTTTGAACAAATGTTTAAATGGCATGTATCTACCATTATATAGTAATATACAACATTTTCACTACCCTAAAACTCCTTTGTGTTCTGCCTACTTATCCTTCCGCAACCCACCCATCCACAAACTCTGGCAGCCATTGATCTTTTTACTCTTCCCATAGTTTTCCTTTTCTTTAATGTGGGAATCATAGAGTGGGTAGCTTTTTCAGATTTATTTCTTTACTTAGTAATATACATTTAAGTTTCTTTCATGTCTTGTTGTTGCTTGGTAGCTCATTTCTCAGCACTGAAAAATGTTTCACTGTGTTGATGTTTCACAATTCATGTATCACTTCACTTACTGAAGGATTTCTTGGTTGCTTTCAAATTTTTAAAATAATGAATAAAGCTGTCATAAATATCTATGTGCAAGATTTGTGTGGACATATGTTAAGAAATTTTGTAGGAAAATACAAAGCAGCATGATTGCTTATTTGCATGCTAAGAGTATGCTTAGTGGTGTAAAAAATGCTAAACTGTCTTTCAAAGTGACAATGCTAAACTGTCTTTCAAAGTGGCAATGTCATTTTTTTTTCACTCACGCCATCAATAAATAAGGGCTCCTGTTGCTCCACATGCTCAGAGGATGTTTAAAGTTTTTTTTTCATAGAATCACAAAAGAGCCTGAAGAGCCAAACTAATATTGAGAGAAACAAAAGCTGGAAGTATTATGCTCTTTGATTATAGACAATACTACAATGTTATAAACATCAAAACAGTATGGTACAATCACAAAAACAGACACATAGATCAATGGGGCAGAATAGAAAGCCCAGAAGTAAACACATGCCCATGTAGTCAATTAATCTACAGAAAGAAGGCAAAATTTTGCAGTTCAAAAAAGATAGGCTCTTCAATAGATGGGCTTACCTAATAGTTTAGTTGGTAGAGAATCTGCATGCAATGCAGGAGACCCCAGTTCAATTCAATAAGTAATAATAGTATGGAACTACACTAAGTGTCCACTAAAAAAGAAATGGTAAAAGAAAATGTGAGATATAGACACACACATACACACAACAGAATACTGTCCAGCTATTAAAAAAAAAGAATAAAATTCTGTCATTTGCAGCAACATTGATGAGCTGGAAGGTATTATTTCTAGCAAAGTGAGAAATAGAAAGACAAATAGTGTATGTTTTCACTTATATGAGGAACCTAAAAAATACAACAAATAATATAATAAACAAAAAAAATAGATTCATAGATACAGAGAATAAACTAGTGGTTACTGTTTAGGAAATTGTAGGAAGTGGGGCAAGACAGGGGAAGAGGATTAAGAGATAAAAAACTACTAATAGCTTAGGCCAAACAATGTTGGATCTGTGATCTCTGAAGAAGATTTAACTTCAGGACCAGGGACCAGGTTTGATTACTCAAGAACTTTTGTGCAGGAGAGTTTTATTAAAGTATGAAACATGGACAAAGAAAGCTTCTGAAATAGACATCAGAAGGGGAACAGAGAGTTCCCCCCTTGCTAGTGTTGGCAAGGGAGTTCTATACTTTAAAAAAAAATTGCTATTAATCAAAAGAATGTCTCAAGATTGTAAAAAATTTTGCCAGACCCACTACCACAATTTACATTTTAGGATAACAGGATTCAGTTAAGTTCAGTTGCTCAGTTGTGTCCGACTCTTTGCAACCCCATGAATCACAGCACACCAGGCCTCCTTGTCCATCACCAACTCTGGGAGTTTATCCAAACTCATGTCCATTGAGTAGGTGATGCCATCCAACCATCTCATCCTCTGCTGTCCCCTCTCCTCCTGCCCTCAATCTTTCCCAGAATCAAGATCTTTTCATATGATTCAGCTCTTTGCATCTGGTGGCCAAAATATTGGAGTTTCAGCTTCCACATCAGTTCTTTCAATGAACACCCAGGACTGATCTCCTTTAGGATGCACTGGTTGGATCTCCTTGCAGTCCAAGGGTCTCTCAAGAGTTTTCTCCAACACTATAGTTCAAAACCATCAATTCTTTGATGCTCAGCTTTCTTTAAAGTCCAACTCTTACATCCATACATGACTACTGGAAAAACCATAGCCTCGACTAGACAGACCTTTGTTGACAAAGTAATGTCTCTGCTTTTTAATATGATGTCTAGGTTGGTCAAACTTTCCTTCCAAGGAGTAAGCATATTTTAATTTCATGGTTGCAATCACCATCTGCAGTGATTTTGCAGCCCCCCAAAATAAAGTCTGACACTATTTCCACTCTTTCTCCATCTATTTTCCATGAAGTGATGGGACCGGATGCCATGATCTTAGTTTTCTGAATGCTGAGCTTTAAGTCAACTTTTTCACTCTCCTCTTTCAGTTTCATCAAGAGGCTCTGTAGTTCTTCCTCACTCTCTGCCATAAAGATGGTGTCATCTGCATATCTGAGTTTATTGATATTTCTCTCGGCAATCTTGATTCCAGCTTGTGCTTCCTCCAGCCCAGCGTTTCTCATGATGTACTCTGCATAGAAGTTAAATAAGCAGGTGACAATATACAGCCTTGACATACTCCTTTTCCTACTTGGAACCAGTCTGTTCTTCTATGTCCAGTTCTAAATGTTGCTTCCTGACCTGCATACAGGTTTCTCAAGATGCAGGTCAGGTGATCTGGCATTTGCATCTCTTTTAGAATTTTCCACAGTTTATTGTGATCCACACAGTCAAAGGCTTTGGCATAGTCAATAAAATAGAAATAGTTGGGGTGTTTTTTCCCCCTGGAACTCTTGCTTTTTCGATGATCCAGTGAATTTTGCAATTTGATTTCTGGTTCCTCTGCATTTTCTAAAACCAGCTTGAACATCTGGAAGTTCATGGTTTATGTATTGCTGAAGCCTGGCATGGAGAATTTATAGGATTAGAATTTAACAATAGAAAGATCCTACCAGACACACTCCCATAATATACATTCTAAAATATTCAGATTAGTTAGAAGGTTTTCAGAAAGGAGAACCTGTCCTCGAGCAGTATACATTGTTGCTATATAATACCTAGTACAGAGTTTGAATTATTTGTTGTGTACACATCAGTTCTGGGCTTAAAGAAAAAAATCATTTTATGTGAATAAGACTGAGGAATGTAGAGGGAAAAAAAAAAAGTTTGGCCTCTCCTTCTCCTCTAGAACCCCAGACCCTTCTCTCCTCCAGGACCCCAGACTTCTGATCAACCTGCAAAGGAATTGACTCTCTCACTACTAGGTAGAAAATAAATATGATACAAGAATATAATGTACAGCAAAGATAATTCAGCTAATATTTTATAACTTTAAAAGGAGTATAGCCTATAAAAACATTGAATCACTATATTTTACACCTGAAACCAATAAATGCTGGCACTTAGTTGTTTCTGACTCTTTGTGACTCCATGAACTGTAACCCACCAGATTCCTCTTGTCCATGAAATTTTTCACTCAAGAATACTGGAATGGGTTGCTATTTTCTACTCTAGGGAATCTTCCTGACCCACGGATCGAACCCACATCTCTTATGTCTCCTGTATTTGCAGGTGGATTCTTTACCACTGTGGCACCTGGTGAAACCAATACATATTGTAAATCAACTATATTTTAATAAAAAAAGGAAATGAGCTTTCAGTCATAATTAATTACCTTGATCCTTTTCATTTACAGCAATAGCAAAAAAAAAGCACACAAAACTCTGAAATATAATTTAATTACAATAAAATGCATATTTTAAAGTGCAAAGTGTGGTGAATTTTGATGAATATATAACTCTATGTAATCCACACCACAAGAGTCAGACACGACTGATCGACTTCACTTTCACTTTTCAGTTTCATGCGTTGGAGAAGGAAATGGCAACCCACTCCAGTGTTCTTGCCTGGAGAATCCCAGGGATGGGGGAGCCTGGTGGGCTGTCGTCTATGGGGTCACACAGAGTCGGACATGACTGAAGCGACTTAGCAGTAGCAGTGACCCAAACCACAAATAAGATAGAGAATATTTTAACTCAAAATATTCATTCATTCCTTTTTACAGTGCAGACTTAGTTAATATCTGACATTCTTTCTAGTACCATAAATTAGACATCATATGTTGAGAATTTCATGAAATGGAATTAAACACTATGAACTCTTTTAAATCAGACTTCTTGCATTTAACATTTTTGAGTTTGAGAAATTTGTATGTACACCATAATTTATAACTTTTTATTACTGAGTATTATGGCAAATACACTACAATTTGTCTATCCATCTACCTACTGATGCTCCAGTATTATTGCTTGAAAAATACCATGAACAGTGTACCCTTGTGGGTACAATTGAAAGGGTTGAAAAGGATCTGACATACACATATACATACACATACACATAAAAATACATATACAACATTTGGGGCTTTTCTGGTGACTCATACGATAAAGAAGCTACCTAAAATGCAAGAGACCCACATTTAATCCCTGAGTCTGGAAGACCCCCTGGAGAAGGGAATGGCTACCCACTTGATTATTCTTGCCTGGAGAATTTCATGGACAGAGGAGCCTGAAAAGCTACAGTCCGTTGGGTAACAAAAGAATCAGACATGACTGAGAGAATGACACTTTCACTACCCACTGATAGACATTTGGGTTTTTCCAGATCAAAGCTATCAGAATATCGATACTACTATAAATACCTGTATACAAATATTTTATAGACGTTTTCAAATTTTGGTGGGAGGGGTGGCCATATAACGATGGGTGAATGGTTGAACCTTTCTCTTTACTTTTAGAAACTCTAATCTTGGATACGTTTTTAAAATAAAATTGGATCACATCATTAAAACAATAATTTACAAAACAAATTTACTTTTCACTTAAAAATCCAAACTTTCATTCAGTCCTTAAATTATTACATGTTTTGTCTCCAATTACATGTGCAATTTTAGTCCCATCATTCTTCCCCCAATGCATTTGATTTAATGTCATTGCCCCCTTATTTTTTTTTTTTTTTGTTTATTTAGTTTTAACACAGTTATTTCTCATTTATGTCTTTGTGCCAAATAGTTTGCTAACAGGAATACACTGCTTGCTACCTTATGATTCCACAACTGGCATCTTTTCTTTCTTTCTTTCTTTCTTTTTTTTCTTTCAAGTCTCACAATAAGTACCCTCTCAGCAAAGGGAATTTCTTCCCTTAGTATTTAATTTCTTTCATTGTGCTTTTTATTTTCTGATATATTTGTTGTTTAATTGTATATTATGTACAATACGTTTTACCTACTGGAATTAAATGACTCCATGAAATAAAAGATTATATGAATTATTTATTGTACTGTCTTTAGTGCTCCTAACATTCCCTGGTCTATATTTTCTCTTCAATAAATTATTAAGAGAGCAGTTGAAGAACATAAGCTGACTCAGTTTATGATTATCATGCTCAAAAGGGCCTCATATATGGCTTTATATTCTTAATGTTTTCCTTAGTAATTTTTCTTTCTGATGTACTTTCTGACATAGACAGTTAACCCTCATTGTATGAATCCTTGTCATCTTCCTAGATCATACTTCCTAAAATATTAAAAACCCTTTCCTAAAGTTTTAAGTGATGACATAACTTCTTAGATTATGTTTTGAGGGCATTCTTTGCTAGAGATAGCCACATGTCAATTGTAAACAGTGAAATGTGATGAGGTAAACTTTAGTCTTTTATTTTACGTCTTCTGGCAGGCTGGAAAGTAATAACGATTGAAACAATAGTGGAAGCTATTGTTGATGGTGGTGGACCTGCACTTCTAGCTCAGGTTCTGAATGTCTATGAGCACAAGAGTCTCCTTACCTGCCAGGAAAATTACAGAGTTTAAAAAAAGAATAACCCACACAGTTTTTAATCTGTCTTGTGCAAGTCACAGGGTTTTAAGACCTTTGGTACAGAACTTTACCAAAACCTTCAGTAATATCTTCCAAGAGGGCTATTTAACACCCTCTTCTCTCAAAGCTCTAGGTCCTCACAACTTTCACCTAATGACCTATTTTTATTAAAAGGAACCCCTTTCATCTTCAGATCAATTCTGTCCATTTGTCTCTAGCAAGTGAAGAATTCTAGCTGGAATTAAAGAAATTATAGCATTTCTGATATTCTAGATGCTATTTTCTCATAAATTCTTGAGGATATCACATCTATAACTATCTTTCTTTATCACATCAGTTTCTTCTATCTACTGCATCCCAATTAGTATTTATATGTATCAAATATTTATCTTAAAAAATGTTCATTTTTGTTGCAGCTTCATTTGTCTGTCCTGTTTACAGCAAATTTTCATGAGATAGAAATGTATACACTCTATCTGTATTTCTTTACTCCCTATTCTCTCCATAACTCACACTAATTAGACTTCTTTACACCCAATTTTAGGCACTAGGGTTGATCTAATAAACAACATCCTTGAGATAAATCCAATGACCTACTCTCTGTCCTCATCTCTCTTAATGCCAAAGATGAGCACTATTTTTGAAATAGTGGATATGCACACACATACACACACACAAGAGCAGAGAAATTTAAATGTATGTGTATCTGTGTATAATTCTTAAACTCTCTCATGTGCATGCACGCACACACACACACACAGCTTTAGTTTTGTGACAGCACATATGCTAAGTTGCCTCAGTCATGTCCAACTCTTTGCAACCCCATGGATTGTAGCCCACCAGGCTCCTCTGTCCATAGGATTCCCAGGAAAGAATATTGGAATGTATTGCCATGCCCTCCTCCAGAAGATCTTCCCTACCCAGGAATCAAATCCACCTCTTACATGTTTCATGCTTTGACAGGTGGGTAATGTACCAGTAGTCCACTGGGAAGCTTTTATGACAATACACATCTCTAATTCTCCAAACTGACTAATTTTTCTTAATATTCTTGTTTCAATTTTTATGAGGTATGTATAAATTTTGAGAGTGATATGTAGCTGAAATTTCACCCAGGACTTATTATAATTTTGTAACATCTCTTTTATCTAGGATCTAAAGAAATTTAGCCAAGGAAATGAAAGAAAATTATAAGATTTTGATAAAAAGTTTCATGTGACAAATTAAATTGAAGATGTCCTATGTTCATAATCAAAAGAACTGATATCATTAAAATGTCCTTTCTACACAAAGCAGTTTACAGACTCAATGCAAGCCCTTTAAAAAATGCAATGACACTTTCCACAGAAGTAGAACAAAAAAAAATCCTAAAGTTTGTAGGGACTCACAAAAAACTCTCAATAGCTAAAACTATCTTGAGGAAAAAATGCAACACTGGAGATATCACACTTCTTGATTTCAAACTATAGCACAAATCTACTGCAATCAAAAGAGTATGGTAATGACATAAAAATAAGACACATGGATTAATGGAGTAGAATGGAGAGCCCAGAAATATATCCATGCATATTTCACAAAAGAATCAAGAATGCTCAATTGGGGACAGGATAGTCTTTCCAATAAAATTGTGGGGAAAATGGTATTCATATAAAACAAGTGACATTGAACCCTTATACCAGTCATGCAAATTAACTTGATGTGGGTTAAAAACTTAAACATAAGTCCTGTAACCACAAAGCTCCTAGAAGAAAATATGGAGAAAAAGCTCCTTGGCCCTGATCTCAGCTATGATTTACTTGTATACAAATAAAGCACAAGCAACAAAAGCGCAACAAACAACTAAAACTACAACAAACTAAAAGGTTTCCACATTGCAAAAGAAATAATAAAAATAAAATGACATATATATAATATAATGGAGAAAATATTCGCAAACCGTATGTCAGATAAGATGTTAATATCCAAAATGTATGAACTCCCACAAATGGCCAAAGATGCTTAACATCACTAATCATCCTGAAACTGCAAATCAAACCACACCCATTTGGATGACTATTATCAATGTGAAAATGTGCAAAAAAGAAACATGGGCACCCCTGAGGGGAAAGTAAATTGGTGCAGTCATTTTGAAAAACAGTATGGAAGTTCCTCAAAAAATTAAAACTAGAACTACCATGTGATGCAGCAAACCTACTTCTGGATATATATCAAAAAGAAATGAAATCAGGATCTCAAAACTATATCTGCAGTCTTATACTCATTGTGTCACTATTCATGATAGCTAAGATGTGGAAACAAACTAAGTGTCCATCTACCAATGAGCTGATGAAGAAAATGTTATACAGGAACACACACAATAGCAGAAAAAGAAGGTAATCCTGACACTTGTAACAAAAATGGATACTTTGAGAAGTATAGTAGTGGAGTAAGTCAGATAGAAAAAGATAAATACCATACGATGTCACTGTGTATGAACTTTAAAAAAAGACAAACTCCAGAAAGAGAAAGTATAATAGTGCCTGCCAGTGGGTGAGGTGGAGTAATTGGGAGATATTGATCAAAGAGATTTGTTAGAATACAACACACAGTGTAGTGAATATAGTTAACTGTGTTGCATATACACTTGGAAATTGCTAAAAAAGTAGATATCAAATGTTTTCACTACAACAAACATTGTAATTATGTCAGGCAATAGATGTGTTAACTAAACATATTGTGGTTAACATTTTGCAATATAAACACGTATCAAGTCATCATTTCTAAACTTTAAACTTACAAAATGTTATATATCATTTATCTCTCAGCAGAGATGGAGAAAAAAATGACATTATTTAGAAGACTCTTTAGTTTTTAGAAGCTAAATCCCAGATGCATTAACAGACAAAATGTAGTTGCAGTTTAGTTACAGTGTGGTATTTTTCACTTATTTTATTATTGATTTTCCCAAATTTTTATTCATCAAAGTTTCTTTACACACTGTTTATAATATTTTCTTGACCATGTTGGACAGCTCATTTTACAAATTTAATTTTAAATAAAATAAATTAAAATATATACATTAAAAAATCATTGAGACTCATTGTTTTAAAAATGGCCTTAATGGAAATTAAAAAAAAAAAGAAGTTGTGATCAAACAGTAAAATATTTAGTAGATATACAGAAAAAAACCTATGCATCAAGGAGTGAGCAGGGATTAGTGGGCTGCAGTGAGGACAGTTCTTTAAAGAAAAGGGCATCAAGGAGCTAGTGGTGGTGGTTTAGTCACTAAGTCATGTCCGACTCTTGTGACCCCATTGACTGTAGCCTGCCAGGCTCCTCTGGCCATGGAGTTCTCCAGGCAAGAATACTGGAGTGGATTGCCCTTTCCTTCACCATCAAGGAGCTAAGAGGCTTGAAATTTTGGAAATGTCAATATGCACTTTGAAAATATCCCTAAAATTAAGTGCATAGATTATGGATAAGAGCTGTGAACCAGTTATTAGGTTTTTAAAGAATATGTCTTTCAGTTCAGTTCAGTTCAGTCACTCAGTCATGTCCGACTGTTTGCAACCCCATGAATCACAGCACGCCAGGCCTCCCTGTCCATCACAAACTCCTGCAGTTTACTCAAACTCATGCCCCTCGAGTTGGTGATGCCATCCAGCCATCTCATCCTTTGTTGCCCCCTTCTCCTCCTGCCCCAAATCCCTCTCAGCATCAGGGTATTTTCCAGTGAGTCAACTCTTCTCATGAGGTGGCCAAAGTATTAGAGTTTCAGCTTCAGCATCAGTCCTTCCAATGAAAACCCAGGACTGATCTCCTTTAGGATGGACTGGTTGGATATCCTTGCTGTCCAAGGGACTCTCAAGAGTCTTCTCCAACAACATAGTTCAAAAGCATCAATTTTTTTGGCCCTCAGCTTTCCTCATAGTCCAACTCTCACATCCATACATGTCCTCTGGAAAAACCATAGCCTTTACCTAAGGTCAAATGCCAGTAAGTAAATGCAACAATCAGGTATTTAGGGTAAAACCGACACAATTGTTTAGACTTCAATAAAACAATGAAACACCATGTTTTAAAGGAAGCCACTCCTGAGCATGTATCTGGAGAAAGCCATAATTCAAAAGGTCACATGTACCTCCATGTTCATTGAAGCACTGTATATAATAGCCAGGACGTGGAAGGAACCTAAATGTCCACCGACAGAGAAATGGATAAAGAAGAAGTGGTACATATATATAATGGAATATTATTCAACCATAAACAAAGAAGGAAACAATACCATTTGCAGCAACATTTATGAACCTAGAGACTGTCACACTGAATGAAGTAAATCAGACAGAGAAAGACAATATCACATGATATAGCTTATATGTGGAATCTAAATTTTAAAAAATGGTGCAAATGATCTTATTTACAAAGCAGAATTAGAGTCACAGATATAGAAAACAAACTTACACTTATCATGGGAGGAAAGGAGGTGGAGGGAAAAATGGGGAGATTCATATTGACATAAAAATGCTATTAATACTTTACATATACTAAACAGGGACACATGGTATAGCACAGGGAACTCTACTCAATATACTGTAATGGCCTGTATGGGAAAAGAATCTAAAAAAGTGAAAATATATATATATACATATAGATGATTCACTTTTCTGTGTAGCAGAAACTAACACAACATTATAAATCAACTCTACTTTCATAAAATTTAACCTTATTTAAAAAAAAAGGAAGTTTGAAGCAAGTGTGAAAGGTATATAGGAGGGACCTCAAAGGAAGTTAGCATGAAGTGTAAGCTAGATTTCAGCTAAGACAGAAAGGCAGGCACTGGGACTTTGTTTAGAGCTCAGAGATATGGGAAACTTAACTATGTGATAATAGTTCCCAGGGACAAAACCAATGAATCCGAGTTTAGGAAAGAAAGAGAAGTTTGGATCAATCCTAAGGAAGGGCATATCAATGTGCAAATGGTGGTGAGGTCAAGTATGAATGTGGGATGGAAGAGTTGGGGTTCACATTTCAACAGTCTCTGATAATAATAGGTTTGAGGAGAACAAAAGATTTAGTCTCAACAGTTGTTCTCAATTGTGATATCAAGTAGTGCCTGAATATTGTTTGAATTGGCTAGGCAATATTATATCCTGAAACCAATAAGTAAACTGATAATTGACCCAGAAACTGCAGATGCTATTTCCTACATGGGCTAGATGGTATCTAAGAAACTTCTCATTCACAGAATGTATTTAAATTGGTGATGTATATTTCCTAGTGGTGACTAAATTTGCATATGTGAATTATGAACAGATAGATGCCTATGAGTATGATCCCAGTGTAAGGATGTGTAGATGGTATTTGTAAATTTGTCTGGTGCTGCTCAGCTAATTAAAGCCTGTACTTAGGAACCCAAGTGTACAGGTTCATTTCCTGGGGGTGGTTTTACATCTGCCAAATACATAAAGTATAATAGGGCTTAATGAATGTTTTTTCATTAAATGAATAATGAATAAGAACTCACGGGATGAAAAGGAGCATGACTTTAAAATTATTGCCACTCTCTAAGCCTTTATGCACAGCCAAAATGTTAAGAAATTCATGCTTGAGCCAGAGAAATGTTGCAAGAGAGTGGGACAGAAGAGCAAAATCATCATTGCTCTCAGACAAGCAACCAAAGGACATATTCTTCTAAGAGTATGAGTAACAACACCTAGTGTAGTGAGAAAAGAAAATGTTTTATGTTTTAAAATTATCAGTTTTTTGTAAAAAATATGGATAGTTTTCATATTAATATAAAATAAAAATATTTAATATAAGGATAGAAGTAACTAAAAACTTTATTCTTTCCAAATATTTGGCAAAAGCATATGAATTAGTCTTAAATAATTATATTCAATTAGCTTAATAAGTTAAGGTAGCTATTCTGCAAGCATTTTCTTATTTCTTTACTATCATGTATCTTATGACAGTATGTAATACATCTAAGTATTTTCCCATAGAATTCAAATTTTATGTAGGCTACACAAAATGAAATTAAAGCTCTTGCATAGGAAGTGCTTTTTATGTAAACTCTAAAATATTTTCCCTAGTTGATTTCCATGATTACATTAGACTCTAAATATCTCCATGAGTTGAAAAACATGTATATATAATTTAACATATGCTCTTCATAGAAATGCAGAATCAAAGAATAATGCAGGAGGAAAAAAAAAACAAAAATAAACTATTCTTAAACACCTCAAAGAGAAAATAGTTTTAACTTTTAGGTTGTTTCATTTCTTACTTTTGTCCATGCATAATACTTTTATCAAGGGATATAATATATATGCACTTTTGTGTCTCAAACTCCTTACATTACATTAATATAACATAAATCATCAATAATTACCAATGTATTATATTAATAAATGCTAGCAGTAATATATTTTAATAATTATTAAATTATAAATAATTAATAGTAATTGGCATGATACTATCACAAACAAAGTTCTATTAACATCATCTCTCCAGTGGTCACATAGTTTTCATATATTCTTTTCAATAAAATATATTTTCTGATTCCTAAGGCACTAATCTAAGTACAAAGATTATAGAGTTAAATAAAACAGATTGCTATGGAGGGGGAAATTTCTCCCTTACCCTTCTTCAGTTCTTTGACTGGTGTAATAATTAAATTGACACAAGATAGACTAAAAGAAGGGGGGTTAGTCACTAAGTCATGTCTGACTTTTGCAACCCCATGGACTGTAGCCTGTCAGGCTCCTCTGTGGGATTCTCCAGGCAAGAATACTGGAGTGGGTTGCCATTTCCTTTTCTAGGGGATCTTCCTGACCCAGGAATCAAACCCCGGTCTCCTGCACTGCAGGCAGAGTCTTTACCAACTGAGCTACAAGGGAAGTCCCAGACTAAAAGGAAAAAGAAAAAAAAAGCAGATTTAATTCATACACACAAAAGTCTCATACAAATAGGGAACAAAGTGGGGCCAAAGCAGGCAGATTCTAAACTATTTTAGACAAAGAAGCAATAAATTTGTGAGCAATTGACAGGACAAAGTAACTTTGGTTTTAGATGCTTAATTAGTGAAGAATCTAAATAGTTTGGACTTGGATAGAAAATTAGTAAAGAAGTAATAAGGTTTATTCAGACTTCCGAGCCCTCAATTCCCTGTCTCTGGAGATAAGGGTGTCCTCTACCTCCAGATGCAAAAAGGGCACCTTTAACAGGAGAAATTTATTTCCTGCTCTCAGGGAGACAGTGTCCATCTTAAATGAATGGTTTCTTAAGTAACTTTAATTCTAAATAATCAATATACTACTTCAGAGTATTTTGGAGTGGCCTGCCTCTGGGCCCCAGCAAGACCAAATCTCCATCATTAACAAGTCCTCTCATTTATGATAATATTTTGAATGACAGTTAATACAAAGGAAAAAATTAGTTGTCATACCATAGTTTTTCACATATGTCTAATTCAATTATTAGTTTACATTAACTTTGCTTAATTTGGAAGACAACATTTTACTTTTAAATCTAAAACCTACTTTTCTTATACCTAAAATTAAACAGATAAAACCCTAACCATAAATGAACAGAAACATAGACTTGATTTTGCTAGCTTGATTTTGGGCTTCCCTGGTGGCTCAGATGGTAAAGAAACTAATAAAAATAAATGGAAAAAAAAAAAAAAAAAGAATCCACCTCCAGTGTAGGAGACGCTGGTTCAATCCCTAGGTCCAAAAGATTCCATTGAGAAGCAAATGGCGACCCACTCCAGTATTCTTGCCTGGAGAATTCCATAGCCAAAGGAGACTGGTCCATGGGGTTGTACAATGTTGGACGTGACTAAGTGACTAACACTTTCACTTTCAACCTGATTTTAAGTTGTAATTTATTTTAAGCAAATAATGAAAAAGAGTAGTGACCTGTGGTTTCCAGTCTAAAACATTTTTTATGTTCACATATCAGCTAAACTGCCATTGTCCTACATCTGTTATTTGGCAGCAACATTATTTATTATAATTCCTTATTTGTTAAACCAAAAGGCTCTTTGAGTTTGTTTTTACTCTGTATTTTAACAGATGAACTGTGTTATCTCAGCACAGAAGTTATTTTTATGCTTTAAATTGTGAAACTTACCTGCATGCATGTGCAAAAGCAAACAAACTGTTGCTTTCTGCCTAGTGCCATAAAAATCCTGGACTATCTATAGCTCATCATTTTCTCCAGCAATTATATATGAACAAAGTCCCAAAAAACAAAATAGATAATTCATACAATGCAACCAGGATCATGAGGGTTTCTTAATGTGATTTCCCTATCAAGGTAGTAACTACAATTGTTTGATTGTGCTCCCTGTTTTAGTTCCTTGGGCATGAAATGGCACATGGAAAAGACATTAGTCTCCTGAGGGACTTAGTATGGTCATTTCAGTTTCTTAATTAGAGGAAGCTGAGAGTTAATGTTTCTTTTAAAAATACCATGTTAAGTACAGCAAATATTTTATGCTTTCTGGTGGAGTAACTTCAGCAGCTCTGATTTCACTTAAAGAAACCTCAACATTGAGAAATAAAATTTTATCACACACTATCATAACTAAGTAAAACAAACTGACATAAGCAAAATTAGCTTTATATTATTACTAATATCTGGCTTTCCTATAGTTTTATCACATTTTATGTACTTTACTATATTATATATTTGCTATTTGTTTTTAAACAATACAGAAAATAATGTGACTGTATAATGTTGAAGTTATAAAATGTATTTTGATGTGAGATTAGGTTTTGAAAATATGTTTGCAATGGGTTCTTTGTAAATCAAATATGATAGAGAATAAAGATGATTTATAAAGGTTAAAAGGGATTCTATGTGCCCAAGACTTGCTTTATCAAAGATAATTCCTGGGTGGTGTGGTCCTACTGACTCTCTCCAAGCTGTTTTCACCAAACAACCTAATTTTCTAGTCTTCAACCTCATTTTATCTTTTATTTATCTTCACAGTTTGAAATTTTCCCTTGGTCTGTAATTCTTTGCCCTAGAGAATTATCACTGTTGACTACTTATTGACAGTTAAGTCCAAACTAAAAATTATCTCCTCCCATCACCACCAAATCAAAATCAGATTTTTAATCTCCTCTTGCCCACAGTTGTAAATCACATCAACCTGGATTGACAGCTTCTTTTTCTTTCTCCTTTCTTTCTTCTTTTCAGTATATATCACTAATGAATTTCCTTTCTTTTTTTTTATTTGCAGACCAACCCTCTCCCACCATCCCCACCATAAACATTCTCTGCATTTATTAAATCATTTTATTCCTAGAACATAGAATATCATCTGGTAAATAAATATTTGTTGAATAAATTAAACAAATTGATTCAAGAAAAGTTCCTTACACATCTTAAAGAGACAATACACATAAGATTTTCTCTAAATCTTTTATATTTGAATAATTTTGTGGATACAAATATACAATACAAATATGGAATATTCTGGCTATCATATGAGGTATCTCATCTTAATTTACATTTATTCATAGAATTTTTTTATTATTTTCTAGCTATTCAGGATTATCAGCTCATATTTTTATCTTTCACCTTATGGCTATTTAAAAGAATTTCTAACAGTCATGTTTTCAATTTCCAGATCATTTTGATGTTTACTTATAACTGATTTCAATGTTTCTTGCTCATTTTTATTCACTATATCCACAAAATGTTTTCTTCATCAATTTACCTTTTGAAATGTATGTAACCTTTGTTTTTGGTGAAACATATGGTCACATTTGATAAATCTTCCTTTTGTCCCTAGAAAGTATTACTTCAATATAAAATAGAGTTTAAAACCTCCCTGATAGTTAAATAACAAAACATATTATATTCAAATTCTTTATATTTTATTAACTTCTTTTATATTAAAACAATGTTTGAGAGGGATGAACAAAAATATATGCTAATACTGAATATCATTTAGCTTTTTTGTATAGTTTATGTAAATATTTCATGATGTATTTTCATACTATGATATTTGACTTATAAAACTTCAGGAGATCAAATTAACCCTGTGGATTATATTTTCTGTGTCTTCCTGTGTTTCATTTAACAGTTGTTACCTTGAATTTAAACTTATATTTATATGAGAAAATTCTAATTTGATTTTTTAGTGTTGTCCTGCTTTTCATCTGTTCTTGCAATTCAAACCTCCCAATCACTACATTATATCTTATAATGCAAAGATTTTTTTTATAGATCCAATAGTTTACTTCACCTACATTTACTTGTAAATTTCTTTGTTTAAATTCTGCTTCTTTACTTTTTGCAAATTATTTCTTTTGATGTTTTTGCATTAAATATTTTCTGATATTCTCTTTGGGTTTTATAGCTACCCATTTATGTTTGCTTTAATTTCTTTTTCAGTATGTCATCATTTAGTCTCCTTTAGCAGTTACCTTTCTGCCTTTGTAAAATATATTTACAAAATACACTTATTCACTTGTTAATTTTTAAGATTGTTATTCAAACCCTGTTATGAATTATGAGAGAATTAATTTCTTTTCTTTTTCCACATGATCTCATTCTTCATACTTTCTATATTATTATTATTTTTCCAATTATTCTAAATTTAGGGATATACTCTTTAATTATGTTATACAATAATACATCCTGTAATTAAATTTGTATGCATTAAATTATGTATGTAAATCTATCAATGTTTTTGTTGTTGTTCAGTCACAAAGTTGTGTCTGACTCTTTATGACCTTATGGATGGCAGCTCACCAGGTTCCCCTGTCATTTACTGCTGTTGCTGCTGCTGCTGCTAAGTCACTTCAGTCGTGTCCGACTCTGTGTGACCCCATAGAGGGCAGCCCACCAGGCTCCTCTCTCCACAGGATTCTCTATGCAAGAATACTGGAGTGGGCTGACATTTCCTTCTCCATGTCATTCACTAGTTCCCAGAATTTGTTAAATTCATGTCCATTAAGTCAGTGATGATATCTAACTATCCTCATCTCTCCCAACTCCTTCTCCTTTTACCTTCAACCTTTTCCATCATCAGGGTCTTTTCAAGTGAGTTGGCTCTTCGCATCAGGTGACCAAACTATTGGAGTTTCAGTTTCAGCATCAGTCCTTCCAATGAATATTCAGGGTTGATTTCCTTTAGGGTTGACTTGTTTCATCTCCTTGCTGTCCATGGGAGTCTCAAGAGTCTTCTCCAGGACCACAGCTCAAAAGCATCAATTCTTCTGTGCTTAGCCTTCTTTGTGGACCAAATCTCACATCTGTACATGTCTACTGGAAAAACTACATTTTTAATTATACAGACATTTGTCTGCAAAGTGACGTCTTTAGTGTTTAATATGCTTTCTAGGTTTGTCATAGCTTTCTTTCCAAGGAGCAAGTGTCTTTTATTTTATGGCCCTAGTCACAGTCCACAGTGATTTTGGAACCCAGAAAAATAAAATCTGTCACTGCTTCCACTTTTTCACTTTCTATTTGCCATGAAATAGTGGGACTGAATGCCATGATCTTGGTTTTTTAAATGTTAAGATTCAAGTCAGCTTATTCACTTGTTCTTTCACCTTCATGAAGAGGCTCCTCTAGCTCCTCATCTCTTTTTGCAATTAGAGTGATATGTCTATATTCTATCTTGTGATTCATCCAGCCTGGAATTTTGCATGATGTACTCCACATATAAGTTAAATAAGCAGGGTGACAGTACACAGTCTTTTCTTACTCTTTTCCCAATTTTAAACCAGTCCATTGTTCCATGTAAAGTTCTAACTTGTGTCTTGACCCTCATACAAATTTTTAAGGAGATAGGCAAAGTGGTCTGGTATTATCATTGATTTAAGAGTTTTTCACTATTGTGATCCATATAATCAAACTCTTTACCTTCAACCTTCAATGAAGCCGAACTGTATAGTTTTCAGGAATTCCCTTGCTTCCTCTACGATCCAACAAGTGTTGGCAATTTGATCTTTGATTCTTCTGCCTTTTCTAAACCCAGTTTGTACATCTGGAAGTTCTAAGTTTACCTACAGCTGAAGCCTAACTTGAAGGACTTTGAACATAATTTTAATAGCATATGAAATGAGCACAGTTGTATGGTAGTTTGAACTTTCTTTAGCATTGCCTTTCTTTGAAATTGAAATGAACATTGACTTTTTCCAGTCCTAGGGCCACTGCTGAGTTTTCCAAATTTGCTAGTATATTGAGTATAGTACTTTAACAGCATCATCTTTTAGGATTTGAAATAGCTCAGCTAGAATGAATTCCTTCACTTCCTCTAGCTTTGTCAGTAGTAATGCTGCCTAAGGCCCACTTGACTTCACACTCCAGGATATCTGACTGTAAATGAGTGGCCACATCATTGTGGTTATCTAGGTCTTTAAGACCTTTTTCATATAGCTGTTCTGTGTACTGTTGCCATCTCTTCTTAATCTCTTCTGCTTATTATAGAAGTGTTGACATTTAGTGCCAATAATTTTTCTGTAACATTATATGAATCCCTCAGAGAAAATCTCAAATTTAGCATCAGACCTCATTAAGAAGAGTATAATGATCTTTATTTATTAATTAAACAGATAAACTTAATTTACTAGGATCATATTTTCAAGCTAGCCATGACAATGTCATTGAGAAATAATTTCTGGTGTAACCATGTAATCCAATTTTCCAGAGACTGTACTGGTTTTGTCAATGAAGTCTCATTTCTGAAGCAATTCCCTAGTTTCAGGAAAACTAGCTTCATTAGTCATGTTAATTTTTCTCTGTCTTGGGAAATATTGAAAGCAAAATGAGAAAGGGACAGCAGAGGTTGAGATGATTAGATAGCATCACCAACTCAATGGACATGAATTAGAGCAAACTCCAGAAGACAGTGGAGGACAGAGGAGCCTGGCAGTCCATAGTCTCACAGAGTCAGACATGACTTAGTGACTGAACAACAACATTACTGTGTTCGGTGTTGAGTATGGCACGGCTGTGGATAATCAGGACCAGCAGTCAAAATGGTGATAGAATAAGTGAGATGAAGTTCTTTACCAATTCACCAGCATATCTAATGTCAATGATCTTCTACAAGTAAAGTCTTTTCACTTTTATCTTCCAAATTCCACTCAACTTTTAGCTCACTTCAACTCTAACCCATTTTGTCCAATTGCTCAGTCGTATCCAACTCTTTGTGATCCCATGAACTAAACACACCAGGCTTCCCTGTCCTTCACCATCTCCCTGAGCTTACTCAAACTTATGTCCTTTGAGTTGGTGATGCCATCCAACCATCTCACTCTCTACCATTCCCTTCTCCTACTGCTTTATCTTTCCCAGCATCAGGGTCTTTTCTAATGAATAGGGTCTTTTCTAATGATTTGGACCTTCACATCAGTTAGCCAAAGTATTGGAGCCTCAGCTTCAGCATCAGACTTTTCAATGAATATTCAGGATTTATTTGCTTTAGGATTAACTGGTTTGATCTCCTCCAAAGGACTCTCAAGAGTCTTCTCCAACATCACAGTTCAAAAACATCAGTTCTTTGGCACTCGGCCTTCTTTATGGCCCAACTCTCACATCTATACATGACTATTGGAAAAGTCAGACAGACAGAGAAGGAGTTTCTGGGTAGTGTAGTTCCCATTTTGACCACATTGATACTAGACAATACAGGATATGTAAGAAAAAAAATATGGGTAAATAAGAGTGAATGAGTATTAGAGATGCAAGGGAAAAAAATATTATATTTTAGATTTTACTGTTTCCTAATTTCAGAAGTACAATGATTCTGGATATTTAAAAAATGTCAGTACATGATAGAAAAATTGGGAAGATAATGTGTAGCTGAGCTAAAGTGTTAGGGACTGAGAAGATCAAGGCAAATGGCAGGAAGAATGATTATTAACTTCATCTTAAAAATATTATGAACAGTGAGTGAGGACTAAATTGTATAATGGATTAAAGATTAAAGATGGTGATTAGGATGCATAATATCATGATGGGGAGATCATTGCCAGTGAGGATGCAGAAGACCAGAGATTCCTTTTCCACAACTCTAAAAGAATAAACAACTTTCCCCGAGACGGTCAGTGTTCTCAACATGGGTCTGCTTCTTAGTAAAAAGCTGAAGGAAATTGTTAGTGAGTTTGCCTCTGTAAATATAATTCTTAGTCAAGCAACAGATGTTCTTGCACTTGTAATAGGAGAAAATTGGATGAAAGCCTGACATTGAGATGTTGGATCAGGAGCAGAAGTGATTAAACACATGGGCATTTAAAGGTATGAAAATACATACAATTAAGGGGCTTTTGACTTGGTCAATGATAACTGACCCTTTAGATATTCTTTACTCTTTTTTAATTTAAGTAATAGTAACAAATTAAATGGGAATAACAATTTTCCTAGTAGATGAGAAGGCACTTAGACTACTAAGGATTCTTCTTTTGCATCTTGAGATTCTACACTGCAGATAGATCTTTTGTCTGCTGGTTGAACATCTTTATTCCTCTCAAATGAGTCAGTGTTGATTTGGGTTAACTAAGTGGACTCCAGGAAGGGGCTTATAACTTATAGAAATTGTCTGTACAGTACAGGAATTGTCTGTACAGAGAGACAGTATCTTTCTGACTGGTAAACTTAATGTCTGTATAGATCTATTAGCAAAAGCTAGAGTCATAAGACCTGTTGACTAATTGCTATGAAGAGAAGAAAATCTATGATGGCTCTGAAGGCTTGCTGAACCATGAAAGACAAAAGATGCTGGGATTCTTGGCCCCCGGAAGAGAATTCAATCCAGGGCCAGAGACGAGGCTTGGTTGCTCAGAGCTTTTGTATAATAAAGTTTTGTTAAAGTAAAAGAGAGAAAGCTTCTGACATAGACATCAAAAAGAGGAAGAAAGAGTATCCCCCTTAAGTACCCTCATCCAGTCTTTAGCTGGATGTTATATAGCTATTAGCAGTCTGCTAATTAAAGAAAGGAAATGTCTCAAAACTCAGAGAATGGCACCAGGCACCTCACCCTCAACATGCATTTTGAGATAACATTGGCACCAACTAAGTCATCTGGGGCCATAAAATGATTGACATGAATCTTGAAGAAAGGCAGATTTCCATACAAATATATAGTTTCACTAACACAGATTAGGAGAACAATGTATGAGTATAACATACTGGTTTGCCAAGTAGGCTCTGAGCCTTTAGGCGAACCAACTTGAAAACAGAGTCTAGGGTAAATACATTTTACATTAACATAGCTTAAGACAAGCATTACCATAAGAAAAATTCATTGGTTAACTCAAAGTTTGAGAAAAGTTAAGTTCAGGTGGAACCAGGTGTCATTATGGCACCACAGAATTTTAAGAGAAACCTCTTTTTAAATTTGTAGAGAAAGGGAAAAAAGTATAACATTAGTTTGTTTCTTCCTGCAGCTTAAGAAAGAGATAAAAAATGTCTGACACTTGCAGCCTATTTCCTCCTCTGGAGACGCCTGGCCTTCCTGCCTGTTACCCTCTCAGTTTATAAAATAGCCTTTTAAGTAAGAGCTTTCTAGATACATAGTATATCGGGATGTGTGTTTAAAGAAACTATAATGCAAGTCCTACACCTAGTAGCTTTGGCTCTTAAAGAGTAGAGGTGCTATTGTCTTGGTTAGAGTGGTTTTTGAGCTTGTGCAATATCCTGGTGAAAATGAAAATTTATTCCCAAAATGGATTACTCAGATAAATGTTTTTTCTCATTATATGTTGATGTATAACATAAGCAAAGTGCAAAAACTGTGTAAGACTGGAGCTCCAAGAAGAAAACATAGAAATATATCTACCATGAAGATCAAGATATAAAACAGTACCAGCACTTGAGAGAACTAACTTATTTATGCCTTACCCCAGCCATTAATATTCAAAGGTAACCAATCTCCTGACTTCAAAACAATATCCCTCATGAGCATAGGCACAAAATGTTCAATAAAAAAAAATAGTAAATCCAATCCAGCAATACATAAAAATATAATATATCATGATCAAGCAAGTAGAATAAGCAGAAATGCAAATTTGGTTAAATATTTGACTATAAATGTTTATTTAATCATTAACATGTTAAAGAAAAAATCATATGCTCACATCAGTACATAGAGAATATTTTTAATATATTCAGCATTGATCTATGATAACAGATTATTAACAAATTAAGAATTAAAGGAAATTAACTTGATAAAAACTATTTATAAAGGCAATTCCACCTAATATATTTAAATGAGGAAAATCTAAAAGCATATTCAGTATATCAGGAATAAGGAAAGGATATTTTCTTTCACTGTATTTAACAATGTAGTGGAGTTCCTAACCAGTGAACTAAGCAAGAAAACACAGAAATATAAAGATTTGAAATAAATAAATAAAATGCCTATATCCATAGAACATAGGATTTTCTACATGTCAAAGCAAAGAATGTACACAAAAATTAATGAGACTGATTGAGTGAGCAAGGTTAGAGGATACTAGATTAATATTCAATAATCAACTGTAATTTTATATATGCTCAAGGAACCACAGGAAACTGATACATAAAAATTACTCATTATAATAATACCCATAAACCTAGAATGTGCTTACATGATAGTTTGCTTCAGTCAGGCCCAACTCTTTGCAATTCTATGGACTGTAACCCACCAGCCTCAGTTCAAGGGATTCTCCAGGCAAGAATACTAGATCAGGTTGTTATTTCCTCCTTTAGGGGTTCTTCCAGGCCCAGAGATGGAACGTATATCTCTTTACATCTGCTGCATTGGCAGGCAGATTTTTTACCACTAGCTCCATCAAGGAAGCCACCTTGAAAATATTATTCATTAAAAAAGAACCCATAAACATAGAATATTTATGCATAAGTATAACCAAATTATATGTGGTCTAAATTCAAAATATTGTCAATCTCTTTTAAATACAGAAAGAACAGAAGCTACATACTGTATTCATGGATCAGGAGTCAGAATATTGTCAATGTACTCTAAATTGATCTATAAACTCATTGAGATCCCAGTGAAAGTCACAGCAGAATTTTTGTTGTTGTAGAAATCAATAGGCTAATTTTAAAATGTGCATCAGAAGGGCAAGACTATATGAAATTTTGAAAAAATAAATAAATAAAATTGGAGAACTCAAGTTATTACTCAAAATATTACTATTTACATCCCCCCCCCCCCAAAAAAAAAGAAACGCAAACAAGGCAGTTTGGAATTCTTTTTAAAAAGACCCTAAAGTATGGCTGGCAAACTTTTATTGTAAAGAGTCAGATTAAAAAAAAAAAAAAGATTTAAAAAAACTTTTTTTAATTTTTAAAATTAAAAAAAGATTTTGTAAGTCAAAAGCCTCTTTCACAACTCAACTCTGACATAGCAGCATGGAATCAATCATAAGTGTTATGTAAATAAATGATCTTGGCTTTGTTCTAATCAGCTTTCCTGGCAAAAACAAGTATTAGGCCATAATTGGCCCATGGGTCATAGTTTACTAAACCCTGAGATAAACAGTCCAAAAATACATCCACATGTATGTGGTCAGTTGACTTCAAACAAAGATGAAATGTATTTCAATGGGCAGTGGATAGTCTTCAACAAATAGTACTTAAAATGTTGGACAAACATTTGTGCAAAAAGTGTCCCATAATTATAACCATAATTATGTACACATCTGACCAAACTCCAGGGGATAGTGAAGGACAGGGAAGCCTGGCTTGCTGCTGGCCAGGGGGTTGCAAAGAGTTGGACTGAACAGAAAAAATGTGTGCATACATTGACTCATACTTTATAACATAAGCATGTGTGTGTGCATGTGTGTTTAGTTTCAAAGTCACCTCTGACTCTATTGTGACCACCTGTATTGTAGCCCACAAGACTCCTCTGTCCATGGGATTTTCCAGGCAAGAATACTGGAATGGGCTGTTATTTCCTTCTCCAGGGTGTCTTCTCAACCCAGGAATGGAACCTGCATCCCCTTCAACTCTTACATTGACAAATGAATTCTTCACCACTGAGCCAGCTGGGAAGCATTAACTCAAAAGGGATCATTATCATAAATTATTTCTCAAATAAGCTGATAAAAATTGTTTATAGATTTTAATAAAACTAAAGGAAAATTCTGAAAGAGATGGGAATACCAGACCACTGGACCTGCCTCTTGAGAAACTTGTATGCAGTTCAGGAAGCAACAGTTAGAATTGGACATGGAACAGCAGACTGGCTCCAAATAGAAAAAGGAGCACGTCAAGACTGTATACTGTCACCCTGCTTATTTAACTTCTATGCAGAGTACATTATGAGAAAGGTTGGGCTGGAAGAAGCACAAGCTGGAATCAAGATTGCCAGGAGAAATATCAATAACCTCAGATATGCAGATGACACCATTCTTATGGCAGAAACAGAAGAGGAACTAAAAAGCCTCTTGATGAAAGTGAAAGAGGAGAGTGAAAGAGTTGGCTTAAAGCTCAACATTCAGAAAACTGAGATCATGGCATCTGGTCCCATAACTTCATGGGAAATAGATGGGAAAACAGTGGAAACAGTGTCAGACTTTATTTTTGGGGGCTCCAAAATCACTACAGATGATGGTTGCAGCCATGAAATTAAAATATGCTTACTCCTTGGAAGGAAAGTTATGACCAACCTAGATAGCATATAAAAGTGGAGACATTACATTGCCATCAAAGGTCCGTCTGGTCAAGGCTATGGTTTTCCAGTGGTCATGTATGATTGTGAGAGTTGGACTGAGAGGAAAGCTGAGTGCTGAAAAATTGATGCTTTTGAGCTGTGGTGTTGTAGAAGATGCTTGAGAGTCCCTTGGACTGCAATGAGATCCAACCAGTCCATCCTAAAGGAGATCAGTCCTGGGTGTTCATTGGAAGGACTGATACTGAAGCTGAAACTCCAATACTTTGGCTACCTCATACGAAGAGTTGACTCTTTGGAAAAGACCCTGATGCTGGGAGGGATTGGGGGCAGGAGAAGGGGACGACCAAGGATGAGATGGCTGGATGGCATCACCAACTCGATGGGCATGAATTTGAGTAAACTGTGGGAGTTGCTGATGGACAGGGAAGCCTGGTGTGCTGTGATTCATGGGGTTGCAAAGAGTCGGACACGACTGACCAACTGAACTGAACTGAAATGAAAGGTATAAAATTTCTGGAAGAAAATATAACAGAAAAATGTTTGTGATTTGAGTTAGCACATACTTCTTTGATAGACAGTGACACCATAAATAAGCTGTAGAGGGGACATTCCAGAGATAGCAGAGAAATAGGATGGGAGACCACTTTTTCCCCCACCAATACATCAAAAGATCATCTGCATGTGGAGCAACTTCCACAAAACAACTTTTGAACAGTGGCAGAAAACCCCAATATCCAGAAAGGCAAACCAATCTCTTCAAAATAAGGTAGGGCAAAATATAAAGATCAAAAGAGAGACAAAGGATTTAGGGCTAGGGACCCATTCTGAGGAGGGAGTTGTAATGGAAGAGAAGTTTCCACACAGTAGGAAACCCTCTCACAGGCTGGGTGAGTAGGGAACAATGGGATCTCAGAGGGCAGCATCAGCTAAAAGAAACGAAAAGAAAAGCATCTGCTGGCAGCAAATGGGGACTGGGTGAGAATGCGCTGGTGGCGGCATCATCACTCATTAGGGTAAGGACTGTGGTTAAATGCCCTGAGTTCGCTGTGAGGGGACTAATGGACATAGCCTCTCAAACAGTGGGAATGCCTGAAAGACAAAGGACTTTTCCTGTGGGAAGGCTCTAACAATGTATTGTGACCCCTGGAGCTCTCACAGAACAAAGGATGTGCCCTAGTGAATACCAAAGGAGAGCAAGCTGATCGGCATTTATACTCCTCCTCAGAGGCAGCGAGACAGGTGTGCATCAGCCAGAGGCAGAAGTCAAGGGGCTGCTGCAATCTCTGTCCCAAGGAATGCATCTCCTGCCAAACTGTGAGCAGGGTGCTAACCACATCTTCCTGGGATCCTGGGTGGCTCATACCTGCCAGAGTGTCACAGTCTGAGATCAGCTACTCTGAGGACATGTACAGCCCACTTGGACTATGCCCTTGCGATCCAAGCAGGTGGACCTGGAAGACACATTATTATTATTGTTTTTTGAACATTTAAAAATCTTATTTTAAAATTTCTTTTAAATGTATTCCTTTTCCTCTTTTTTCCCCCTTTCTTCCCCATTCTCTCTTTCCCCTCAAACAGTCCTAGTACGGTTCTTTAACTGCTCTTTTAACTTTTATTTTTATAGCCTAGATAGCCTCAGAGACCTCTGGGACAATATCAAACACCTTAACATCTGAATGATAGGCATCCCAGAAGAAAACAAAAGGAAGGGGAGTGAGAAAATATTTGAGGAGATAATAGTTGAAAACTTCTCTCAAATGGGTAAGGAAATAGCTGCTCAAGTCCAAGAAGCCCAGAGAGTCCCATATAGCATAAACCCAAGGCAAATCACACCAAGGCACATAATAATCAAACTAACAAAAATTAAATACAATGTGCAAATATTAAAAGCAGCAAGGGGAAAGTAACACATAATATCCCCATAAGGATAACAGCTGATCTTTCAACAGAAACTTTCCAGGCCAGAAGGGAATGGCAGGATATAGTTAAAGTGATGAAAGGGAAAAGCCTACAATCAAGATTATTCTACCCAGCAAGGACCTCAATCAGATTCAGAAATCAAAGCTTTACAGACAAGCAAAAGCTAAAAGAATTCAGCAACACCAAGCCAGCTTTTCTTTTTTTTTCTTTTTTTTTTTTTAAATTTGTAGTGAATTTTGTCATACATTGGAATGAAACAGCCATGGGTTTACATGTGTTCCTCATCCCGATCCCCCCTCCCACCTCCCTCTCCACCCGCTCCCCCTAGGTTTTCCCAGTGCAACAGGTCCGAGCGCTTGTCTCATGCATCCAACCTGGGCTGGTGATCTGTTTCACCCTAGATACTATACATGTTTCGATGCTGTTCTCTTGAAACATCCCACCCTCGCCTTCTCCCACAGAGTCTAAAAGACTGTTCTATAAATCTGTCTTTTTTTTTTTTTCTGTTCTGCATATAGGGTTATCATTAACATCTTTCTAAATTTCATATATATGTGTTAGTATATTGTAATGGTCTTTATCTTTCTGGCTTACTTCACTCTGTATAATGGGCTCCAGTTTCATCCATCTCATTAGAATTGATTCAAATGAATTCTTTTTAATGGCTGCATAATATTCCATGGTGTATATGTACCACAGCTTCCTTATCCATTCGTCTGCTGATGGGCATCTAGGTTGCTTCCATGTCCTGGCTATCAAATGCTAAAGTATCTTCCCTAGACAGGAAACACAGGAAAGGTTTATAAAAGTGAGCCCAAAGCAATAAAGTAAATGGTAATGGGATCATACTTATCAATAATTTCCTTAAACTTAAATGGATTAAATGTTCCAATCAAAAGACAGAGACTGGCTGAATGGATTAAAAAAAACAAACAAACAAGACACCAATAGATTCCGTCTACAAGAGACCCACGTCAAACCTAGGGACACACAGAGCCTAAAAGTGAGGGGCTGGAATGAGATATCATGTCAATGGAGACCAAAAGAAAGTGGGATTAGCAACACTCATATCAGATAAAATAGACTTTAAAATAAAGACCATCATTAGAGACAAGAAGGATACTACATAATGTTCAAGGGATCAATACAAGAAGAAGATATAACAAATATATTTGCACCCAACAAAGGAACACTTCAATACATAAGGCAAATACTAACAAAATTGAAGGGCATATTGACAGTAGCACAATAATAGTGGAGGATTTAATACCCGACTCACACCAATGGACAGATCATTCAGACAGAAAATTAACAAGGAAACACAACCTTTAAATGATACATTGGACAAGTCAGACTAATTTATATCTACAGGGCATTCCAACCAAAAACAATAGATTTCACCTTTTTCTGAAGTGCACATGGAACATTCTCTTGTATAGATCAAATCCTGGATCATGAATCTAGCTTTGGTAAATTTAAAATTTAAATTTTAAATTCAATTTTAATAAATTGAAATTGTTTCAAGCATCTCTTCTGATCACAATGCTGTAAAATTAGAAAAAACTACAGGGGAAAATAAAACAATAAAGCACAAACATATGGAGGCTAAACAACATGCTTTTGAATAACAGACAGATCACTGAAGAAATAAAAAATGAAAAAGAAAAAAAAACTGAAATCAAAAGAGATCAAAATATGCATAGAAATATATGATAATGAAAATACAACAATTCAAAACCTATGGGGTTCAGTAAAACCTGTGCCCACTCTCACCACTACTGTTCAACACAGTTTTGAAATTCATAACCACAGCAATCAGAGAAGAAAAAGAAATAAATGGAATCCAGATTGAAAAAGAAGTAGAACTCTCACTCTTTGCAGATGACAAGATGCTCTATGAAGAAAACCTTAAAGATGTCACCAGAAAGTTACTAGAACCAATCAATGAATAAAGTTGCATGATATAAAATCAACACACAGAAATCCCTTGCATTCCTATACACTAACAGTCAAAAATCAGAAAGATAAATTAAGGAAACAATCCCATTCGCCATTGCAATGAAAAGTATAAAGTGCTTAGGAATAAATTTACCTAAGAAACAAAAGACCTGTACACAGAAAGTTAAAAAACATTGATGAAAGAGATCAAAGATGACACAAATAAATGGAAAAATAGAAACCAAGTTCATGGATTGGAAGAATCAGCATAGTGAAAATTAGTGTACTACCCAAAGCAATCTATAGATTCAACACAACCTCTACCAAACTACCAATAATGTTTTTCACAGAACTAAAATAAATAATTTCACGATTTGTATGGAAACACAAAATACCCCAGATAGACAAAACAATCTTGAGAGAGAAGCATGGAACTGAAGGAGTCAACCTTCCTGACTTCAGACTATACTACAAATTTACACTCATCAAGACTGTTTGATACTGACAAAGATATAAATATAGATAATGGAACAAAAATCCATGCACCTATGAAGAGCTTATGTTTAAAGAAGGAGGCAAAATTATGCAAAGGAGAAAAGACAGTCTCTTCAACGAGTGGAGCTGTGAACTGGTCAACTATGTGCAAAAGAATGAAAATACAATACTTTGTAACACCACACACAAAAATAAATTCAAATTGGATTAAAGATTTAAATGTAAGACCAGAAACTATAAAACTCTTAGAGGAAAACATAAGCAGAACACTCTCCAACATAAATCACAGCAAGATCTTCTATGAATCACCTCTCAGAGTTATGAACATAAAAATAAGAAAATGGCACCTAATTAAACTTAAAAGCTTTTGCACAACAAAGGAAACTACAAGCAAGGTGAAAAGACAGCCTTCAGAATGGGAAAAAAATAATAGCAAATGAAACAATTGATAAAGAATTAATCATATATATATATATATATATATATATATGTATACATACATACATATATACTCCAAACTATATATAATATATAAGTTGTAGCTCAATACCAGATAAGCAAACAACCCAATCAAAAAATTGGCAAAAGATCTAAACAGCTATTTCTCCAAAGAAGACACACAGATGAATAATAAATACATGAAAACATGCTCACTCATTATTAGAGAAATGAAAGTCAAAACCAAAATGAGATATCATCTCATACCAGTCAGAATGGCCATCATCAAAATGTCTACAAACGATAAATGCTGGAGAAGTTGTGGAGAAAACGGAACCCTCTTACACTGTTGGTGGGAATGCACACTGGTACAGTCATTATTGAGAAACTATGTTTTTATTACTTAAAAACCTGTGTCTAGAACTGTTATATGACCCAGAGGTCCCACTACTGGGCATAGACACCAAGGAAACCAGAATTGAAAGAGACACATTTACCCCAATGTTTATTGCAACACTATTTACTATAGTTAGGACATGGAACCAACCTAAATGTCCATTGGCAGATGAAAGGATAAAGAAGTTGTGGTACATATACACAATGGAATATTATCAGCTATAAAAAGGAACACATTTGAGTCAGTTTTAATGAAGTGGATGAACCTAGAGCCTATTATACAGTGTAAAGTAAGTCAGAAACAGAAAACCAAATAATGTATATTAACACATATATATGGGATTTAGAAAGGCGGTAACAAAAATCCTACTTGCAGGGCAGCAAAGGAAGCAAGATGTAGAAAACAGATGTTGGACTCAGTGGGAGAATACAGGGTAGGATGCTTTGAGAGAATAGCATTGAAACGTGTACATTACCATATGTAAGAGATGACCAGTGTAAATTCGATTCATGAAACAGGGTACCCAAAGATACTGCTCTGGGAAAACCCAGAGGGATAGAGTGAAGAGGGAGATGGTGGGGGGAGTGGTTCAGGATGGGGAAACATGTATATCTGTGGCCGATTTCCACTGATATATGGAAAAAACCATCACAATATTGCAAAGTAATTATCTTCCAATTAAAATAATTAATTTAAAATATAGGCTGTAAAAGAAAATAATACATTAAACTTTGTCAAAATAAAATATTTCTGTTCTTAAAAGATATTAATAAGTTGTTTATAAGGTCAGAATTGAAAGGAAATGTTTATCAACATACGTCTTATCAATGACTCATATCAGGAATATATTTCTATAAAAATAAAACAAAATATATTTTGAAACCCAATATTAGGAAAACGACCTAATAAAAAATATTTGAGCAAATAACTTGACTAGACATTTCAGTAAAGAAGATGTATGGATTGCAAACAAGCACATAAGACAAACACACCATCATCATTCATCATTCAGTTCAGTTCAGTCGCTCAGTACTTTTCATCTTTTTGTGATTAGGGAAACAAATTTATTTCACTGTGAAATACCTCTGCACAGCCATTACAGTGGCTAGTAAAAAAAGAAAGAAATAAGTTATAATACAAAGTATTGGCAAAGATGTGAAAGAACTGAATATTCTACATTGCTCAGTTTATTCACTCAGTTTTGTCTGACTCTTTGTGACCCCGTGGACTGTAGCATGTCAGGCTTCTCTGTCCATCACCAATTCTCGGAGCTTGCTCAAACTCATGTCCAATGAGTTAATAATGACATCCAGTCATCTCATCCTCTGTTGTTCCCTTCTCCTGCCTTCAATCTTTACCAGAATCAGGTTCTTTTCCAGTGAGCCAGTTATTTGCATCAGGTGGACAAATTGTTGAAGTTTCAGCTTCAACATCAGTCCTTCCAATGAATATTAATGACTGATTTCCTTTAAGATTGACAGGTTTGATCTCTTTGCAGTCCAAGGGACTCTCAAGAATTTTCTCCAACACCACATTTCAAAAGCATCAATTCTTTAGCATTCAGCTTTCTTTATAGTTCAACTCTCACATCCATACATTGGATCTTTGTTGTCAAAGTAATGTTTCTGCTTTTTAATATGCTGTCTCATTTGGTTACAACTTTTCTTCCAAGGAACAAGGATCTTTTAATTTCATGGCTGCAGTCACCATCTACAGTGATTTTGGAACCCTCCAAAATAAACTTTCTCTCTATTTCCATTATTTCCTCATCTGTTTGTTATGAAGTGATGGGACAGATGCCATGATCTTAGTTTTCAGAATGTTGAGTTTTAAGCCAGCTTTTTCACTCTCCTCTTTCACTTTCATCAAGAGGCTCTTTAGTTCTTCGCTTTCTGCCATGAGGGTGATGTTATCTGCATATCTGAGCTGGTTGATATTTCTCCTGGAAATATTGATTCCAGCTTGTGTTTCATCCAGCCCAGTATTTCACATGATGTGTTATGCATATAAGTTAAATAAGCAGGGTGACTGATATATAGCCTTGATGTACTCTTTTCCCTATTTGGAACCAGTCTGTTATTCCATGTCCAGTTCTAACTGTTGCTTCCCTGGTAGCTCAGCTGGTAAAAAATCTACATTGCTAATGAGAACATAAAAGTATACAGCTAATGTGGGAAGTAAAGTGGTATATTCTCATACAGTTAAAGTGAAAGTGAAAGTCACATAGTCATGCCTGACTTTGTGACTCCATGGATTCCAGCCCACGAGGCTCCTCTGTCCATGGAATTCTCCAGGCAAGGGTACAAAGCATGAAATTAACACATGTAAGTATATAACTGTTTTACATCTAGATTGAGGTAGCTCTATGCTTAATCCCCAAGAATATCTGCAATCTGGAACTGACCCTAAGCAAAAATCTGAATATGGTTACCTAGTCCTTTTAGTACCGTCTTTACATCAAAAGTCTCCTAGAGGCACTTTGTACTATCTTGTCAACATTGTTTAGTGATAGACTGGTTTTCACTATGTGATCATTGAGATATGAAGTCCTTTTTGTGAAATTCTGTCTTGATATTGCTCAAACAGGGACACATTGCTCATTACTTTGTGGTTCATAATCCAAAAATAAGGTGACACTCTGTGACCAATAAAGAACACTTGGAATCATACAGTATTTGTCTGCACCTATGAAATACCTAAAATAGTCAAGTTCATAAAGTCAGAAAGTACAATGATAGATGTCAGAGGTCCCAGGGTTGAGAAGGTAGATAGGAGGACTGGGAAGTTGGTGTTTTATGGGGACAGAGTCTCAGTTTAGGAAAGTGAAAAATTCAGGAGATGGATGAGAGAAAGAGGAAAGAAGTGGTTGAGAATCTTTGATTTGAGGCTGCTCAAGAACTGTGATTACTGATGGAAACATATTTGTGGTACTTGTAGGTGGCAAATTCATAGTTGAGGAGATGGCTAAAAGTATTAGAAAAAATCAGACATATATAAGATAAGCAAGTAATACAGTATGTTAGCTGCTTCTGTCTGCTTTGGTGAATTGGAAAGTAAAAGAAAAATAGCTCCAGGCTTCCAGAACCACCTTGTTATGGGTGATGGGTCAGTTTAAAAAGGAGAGAGATGTTACCTTAAAGGATCTTTGATTGAAGTATGACTGGTATCATAATAAAAATACAGTATAGTGTACAGCTGCATGGAATCAAGAGACTTCTGAAATATGGGAATATTCAATCAACAGTTAAATTATTTTGTGGATCTCCCTAGGCAACCTCCTGTTGAGATACTTTTACTGAGCCTCTTTTGAAATAGGTTTTATAAATTAATGAAAAGGAAGCTACTGTTACTAAATCCATGCTTGCTCTGCTTACTGCAGGACAGGTCAATGAACTTGAGAGATGAGTTGTTTAGACAAGGATTACAACTTTTTTGGAAATATGGCTGGTTGAGAAGATGGCAGACTAGTGTCTCAGAGTAACCATCTTGTCAGAGTCTGGATGCCATTTTCTTTTTTAGAGTCAGAAAGAAGCATTAGGAACAAAGCAAGAATAGAGAGGGAGAAGCACTGAGGAATTAAAGTGAAAGAGAGGGAGAGGCAATGGGGAAGTAAAGTGAAAGGGTCTCCAGTCTTGCTAAACATCTCCAGGAATGACCTGTCTTTGGAAGAGGTGTGTAATATCTTCTTTTTGTTGTACCTATTCACAGGTGGTGAGGGTTAGATTATTTCTCTATGAGTTGAACAGAGTCACTTTATTTTATAATCAAGCAGAGGGACAGGGTCCTCTGAGGCAGGCTATTTTATATGATTATAAAAGCAAATCTAAGGCTTCCCAAGTGGTACTAGTGGTAAAGAATCCATTTGCCAATGCAGGAAACATAAAAGAGGTGGGTTAGATCCCTGGGTTGGGAAGGGCCTGGTAACCCACTCCAATATTATTGTCTGGAGAATCCCACAGACAGAGGAGCCTGGTAGGCTACAGTCTACAGGGTTGCAAAGCATCGGACATGACTGAAGTGACTTAGCACACATATAACAAAAGCAACAGAAAGACGTCAAATAAACAGTTTCTAACATGGAATCAGAATTGATTTCTCTCCCACAACACTGCTTCTCTTGATTATTGAGCATGCTTGCTCAGTTGCAACTGATTCTTTGTGACCCAATGGACAGCAGCTCACCAGGCTCCTCTGTCCATGGAATTTTCCAGGAAAGAATACTGATGTGTATTGCTATCTCCTACTCCAGGTGTTCTTCCCAACCCAGGGGTTGAGCCCACATTTCCTTAGTCACCTGAATTGGCAGGCAGATTCTTCACTATTGAGCCATCTGGGAGGCTCCCTTTCTTGATTAAGATACTGTCAATTGGCAGGGTTTATTTAATCTTTCTCAGCGTTCACAGTTAGGTTCATTTTTTTCAAAAATATGGACATGTGACAAAATTACAATTAAGTGGAATAGAGATGGAGTTCAAACATGCCTTAATAATTTAATTGTCTGGTTTTCCTTTGATACTTGTGAATTCTTCTTCTAAGGGTGGTAAAATATTGAGCATGTGATCACTTTTTTTTTTAATTATGCTAGTAAAGTTTCCTATAATTCTATGCCTTTGGCCCAAGTGATATTTGATGTTTCGTTAAAAGGGATTCTCAGCTCCTTATGAGACTGTTGGAAATAAGGAGGTGCACTAGGGAGAGTAATATGAGGACCTCTTTGCCAATCTCATGATATAGCTTCAACCATTGGGAATGAATGATGAGAAAGTATGTAATATTGTTCATTTATCTACTCATTTTTGTTTCACTGTGTTGCTAATGGTGTTGAGATGGGGATCGGAGTTCTTGTCTGCAGAGCTGAAGAATGGAATCCACAAACACTCAGGGTAGCAAACAAATATGATTTATTAAAGAGGAGAAAAGTACAAAGCTCTCAGCATAGGCACTGAGAGAGGGTAAGGAGTCACACCAAGGTGGGACTTACAATAGTTTTTATATCTTTCCTTAAATCACATTATATCTACTCAATCAATTTAAAGGTCAATATATTTAACATCTTTATGGCTTCTCTTGATTCTTGGATAAAGTCACCACACTTTTTCATGTCCTTTGGCCATTTTAACATGGTCCAGATGTGCAGATTTAAGATTAATGATTACCACTTGCTCAAGCATATGGAACAGAATTTAATTACTGCCCTTCCCTGGATCTGAGTGCTGATGGTTTATTAGACTAAAAGACACATTCCAGGAATTCAGGGCAACGGAGTGGGGTGCTTACTGAAAACAAAACTGAGGTCTCAGAGCTCTATACTGACTGCATAGTAATTTCTACCTCAATTCACTCCCTCTAGAGATGGAGACTCTAACTGCCATTATAGGTAAAGAGGAAAGATGACCGATCTGGCTTGTCAAGCTATGTAGGGGTGTCATTAAGGGATGGCAGTTAGGTCTCCACCAGTGGGATGACCTAGTGGACCTCAGTGTATCATCTTAGGCTCCATTTCCATAACCATTTGAAGTTTGATGTGAGATACGACAAAGCAAGAGAGGCAATTTAGAATACAAGGGCCAAAAAAGCAATAAGAGTAAAACAAGGCTTCTGATCAGGACCAGGGGTTTCTACCAGATAGAAGTTGACATCCAGTTACATAGGGTGGTCCCAAAAGGAGAAGTGGGATCAGCCATTGCCTGGACCAACTCTTCATTTTTTTTTGAAAATCGGATCCATCTAAGGGTGACACTAACCAAGGCAGTCCATGATTGGAGGATAATGATAGGACTCCACAGACCCAACAGTCTGATCAATTTTAGAACATTGCATAAGAATGTGCCCATGAAATGAAAACATTATCCTATGTCTATTCTAAAGGGACTTGACAGGCCATTATTACATTAAGAAGAACAAAATAGAGTAATGTGTGTCTGAGCATGTTGTGTTAGAAGAATTACTTATCTGGGCATTTCTTGAACAGTCCTTTCAAATCCTTCTAAAGGGGGTATATTGATATTCCAAACACTGATAATTTTCCTGTGAATTTTCCTCTGGGGGTGTTGGATGGTCCTTGCGATTTTCTCCAGGAGACTTCCAAGGCTTTATCTTTGTGTGACGAATCCAGGCATGAATAACTATAAGCTTAACAGCAGTGGGTGAAGAGAGAATAATAGAAAACGGTCCCTCCCATTTGGAAGCTAAACTGGAAATACTGCCAGGAATAGTCTTTACTAATACCAGGTTCCCAGGATTATATAAGGACCTTTTGCTTTCTTTTGGTTTTGAGATCCTATTTTCTAGGGATTGTAGCTGTTTTCAAAAAGAAGATAAGCTAGTAACATATTTTGTTAGTTCAGCCATTTCTTGGAGTAGAAGTAAATCATTTTTGAGAAATGGCCTCCCATATAACATTTCAAAAAGCTTAAGTTCCAGTGACTGTGGAGTGTTTCTTATTCCACTAGAGCTAAAGGAAGTAATGAAGTCCAGGAAAGGTGAGTAGCTTGTAAGTGTTTTCATAAATGTCTCAATTATATCATTAGCTTGTTCTACCTTCTCAGAGGATTGAGACTTCCAGGCACAATGTAAATGAAACTAAATTCCTGGGGCCTGGGAGATGCCCTGTGTTACTGTAAGCTTAAAAAGGCAGGGCCATTGTCACTTGGAATCATGAGTGGCAGGAAAAAGTGAGGAATGATTTCATGCATTAAAGTTTTAACGACTTCTTTTTCTTGTTCTGTTCTACAAGTGAAAGCCTCTATCCATCCGGTAGTTATCAACCCAAAACAGTAGGTATTGATGTCCCTCAGCTTTTGGTATATGAGTCAAGTCTATCTGCCAGTCCTCTGCAGGATATCTTCCTGTACACTCTAAGGGAGAGCTGACAGGATGCTATGGGATTATTCTTTTGACAGAATTCACATCTTTTGACAATCTGGCTTATAGTTTTTATTAATCCTTTTCCCTTGAAAGGACTCTTAGCAAGTCAGTAAGTATTTTCAATTTCCAAAGGGAAAGTTTGATGTAGAGTTTTAAGAATTTTCCATTGGGTGCTATGGGCAATACAAATTTTTCATCTTCTGTTTGAAGCCATCCAGAGAGGAGTAGACTATCTCCACAAGAGAGAGAGTGCTGATGTTCCTTGGGAGAATACTGGGGTTTTATGTCAGTGGGGAACTTATCCCACAAGAAGGAAGCCTGAGTATTAAAAGACTGGGTGGCTTCCCCTTTTGCTTGTCGGTCAGCTCTCCTACTTCCCTCTGTTATGTCAGAATCACCCCTTTGATGGCCCCGGCAGTGTACACTGCCACTTCTTTGGATAGTTTAATTGCATCTAAGATGTGCATAATTTCTTGGCAGTATTTAATGGAACTTCTATCTTAGGTCTTACAGTTTCTTTCCTTCCAGATAGCAGAATGAGCATGAAATGCTAAGTAAGCATATTTAGTCAGCATAGATATTCACTCTCTTGTTGGGACTCATCTCTAAGGCTCTGGGTTAAAGCAATCAATTCCCCTAACTGAGCACTAGTTCCAGAGGGTAGAAGATTACTTTCTAAAATTTTAGATAATGCAACCATTGCATATCCTACCTTACATTCTCCTTTACCCATGAAGGAGAAGCCATTTGTAAACATAGTTTCATCAGGATTTTCTAAAGGCTTATCTTTTAAGTCCTCCCTGGATGAGTAATTTAAAGATAAGACTTCATGGTAATCATGTTCTGGCTTCTGTAATGACTCAGGAAGGAATGTTGTGGCATTAAAGGTTGAGCAAGATTTCAGCTGAATTATGGGTCCTTCTAAGAAAGAAGGGATTGGTATCCAAGAAGCTGATTGTCAGAAAGTCATAGCTCTCCCTTAGAGTTTAAAATTCCAGAGATATCATGTGAAGTATAGACTGTCAGATCTTGGCCTATAATTGACTTAGTGGCTTCAGAAATTAATAGAGCTACTGAGGTCACTATTAATAGACAATGTGGCCATCCTTGGGCTATAGAACTGAGCTCTTTACTTAAATAAGAAACAGATTGTTGTTAGCTTCCTTTCGTCTGAGTTAGAACTCCTAGGGTTATTCCTGATTTCTCTGTTACAAAACATTTAAACTGGTCTCCTGTAGGCAGGCTGAGAGCAGGACCCTGAAAAAGAGTCTGTTTTAAAGTCTTAAGCACATGTATTTCTCCAGGTTCCCATTGTAATACCTTTTGTCCTGATTGTTAAGTCTCTTTTAATAACTTATATAAAGGTCAAGCCAACTGTCCATATCCAGGAATACCAAAGAAACCTCAGAGCTGTCTGAGAGTATTAGGGAGAGGATGTTGCAAAATGGGTTCCATTCTTTCTTTGCCCTGAACTCAAACTCCATGGGAAAGTTTGATTCCTAAATATTTGATTCATGTTGGCATATTTGAGCTTTTTCATTTTGGTATCTTGTAGCCACATCAATGAAACTATGAGCCATTCCATGTAGGGCTACCCAAGATGGACATGTCATGGCAGAGAGTTCTGAAAAAACGTGGTCCACTGGATAAGGGAATGGCAAACAACTTCAGTATTCTTGCCTTGAGAATTCCAAAGACAGTATAAAAAAGCAAAAGATGGGACACTGAAAGATGAACTCCCAGGTTTGTAGGTGCCCAATATGCTACTGGAGAAGAGTGGAGAAATAATTCCAGAAAGAATGAAGAGACAGAGTCAATGCAGAAACAATGCCCAGATGTGGATATAACAGGTGATGGAAGTAAAGTCTGGTGCTATAAAGGACAATATTGCATAGGAAACTGAAATGTTAGGTCCATGAAGCAAGGTAAATGGGAAGTGATAAAAACAGGACATGGCAAGAGTGAACATTGATATTTTAGTAATCAGTGAACTAAATGGTCTGAAATGGGCAAATTTAATTCAGATGACCATCTATGACTGTGGGCAAGAATCCTTTAGAAGAGAGATGGAGTAGCCCTCATAGTCAACAAAAGAGTCAGAAATGCAGTACGTGGTTGTAATCTCAAAAATGACAAAATGACCTCTGTCATTTCCATGGAAATCATTCAATATTGCAGTAGTCCAAGTCTATGCCACAGTCAGTAATGCTGAAGAAGCTGAAGTTGAACAATACTTTCTAGAACTAACACACAAAAAAGACATCCTTTTCATTATAGGGGACTGCAATGCAAAAGAAGGAAGTCAAGAGGTACCTGGAGTAACAGGCAAATTTGGCTGTGGAGTACAACATGAAGCAGGGCAAAGACTAAAAGAGTCTTGCTGAGAGAATGCACTGGTCATAACGAACAACCTCTTCCAACAACAGAAGCAATGACTCTACACATTGGCAATAGTGAAATCAGATTCATTATATTGTTTACAGCCAAATATGGAGAAGCTCTATACAGTCAAAAGAAATAAGACCGGAAGCCAAATATGGCTCAGATCATGAACTGCTTATTGCCAAACTCAGACTTAAATAGAAGAATGTAAGGGAAACCACTAGACCATTCAGGTACGATCTAAATCAAATCCCATATGATAATCAAATCCCATGTGGAAGTAACAAATAAATTCAAAGAATTAGACTTGATAGACAGAGTGCCTAAAGAACTATGGATGGATTTTTGTGACATTGTACAGGAGGCAGTGATCAAGACCATCTCCCAGAAAAAGAAATACTGAAAGGCAAAATAGTTGTCTGAGGAGGCCTTACAAATAGCTAAGGAAAGAAGAGAAGCCAAAGGCAAAGAAAAGGAAAAATATACCCATTTGAATGCAGAGTCCCAAAGAATAGCACAGAGAGATAAGAAGCTTTCCTCAGTGATCAGTGCAAAGAGATAGAAGAAAACAATACAATGGGAAAGCCTTGAAGAGTCAAGAAAAATAAAGATACGGAGGGAATATTTCATGCAAAGATGTGCACAATAAAGGACAGAAGTGATATGGGCCTAACAGAAGCAGAAAATACTAAGAATAAGTGGCAAAATACACAGAAGAACTATACAAAATGATCTTTATGACCCAGATAAAAATGATGATATGATCACCCACCTAGAGCCAGACATCCTGCAATGGGAAGTTAAGTGGGCCTTAGGAAGCATCCCTACAAATAAAGCTAGTGGAGGTGAAAAAATTCCAGTTGAGCTATTTCAAATCTTATAAGATTATCCTGTTAAAATGCTGCTTTCAATACACCAGCAAATTTGGAAAACTCAACAGAGTACACAGAACTGTAAAGGGTTAGTCTTCAATCCAACTCCCCATAAAAGCAATGTCAAACAATGCTCAAACTACCACACAATTATACTCATCTCACAAGCTAGCAAAGTAATGCTCAAAATTCCCTAAGCCAGGCTTCAAAAGTACATGAACCATGAACTTTCAGACGGTCAAGCTGGATTTAGAAAAGGCAGAGAAACTACAGATCAAATTGCTAACATCTGTTGGATCATTGAAAAAGCAAGAGATTTCCAGAAAAAAAAAAAAATCTATGTCTGCGTTATTGACTATGCTAAAGCCTTTGACAGTGTGGATCACAACAAAGTGTGGAAAATTCTTAAAAAGATGCTAGTATTATGCCACCTTACCTGCCTCCTGAGAAATCTGTAGGCAGCTCAATAAGCAACAGTTCAAATCTAACATGGAACAACAGACTGGTTGCACATTGGGAAAAGGCTGTATATTGTTGCACTGATGATTTAACTTATATGCAGAGTACATCAGGTGAAATGCCAGGCTGGATGAAGCATAAGCTGGAATCAAGATTGCCAGGAGAAATATCAGTCACCTCAGATACTCAGATGACACCATCCTCATGGCAGAAAGTGAAGAGGAAATAAGGAGCCTCTTGATGAAAGTGAAAGAGGAGAGTGAAAAAGTTGGCTTAAAGCTCAGCATTTAGAAAACTAGGATCATGGCATCCAGTCCCATCACTTCATGGCAAATGGATGGAGCAACAATGGAAATAGTGAGGTGCTTTATATTTTTGGGCTCCAAAATCACTGTGGATTGTGACTGTAGCCATGAAATTAAAAGATGCTAGCCCCTGGGAAGAAAAGCTATGAAAAGACTAGACAGCATCTTAAAAAGCAGAGACATTACTTTGCAACAAGATCCACCTAGCCAAAGCTATGGATTTTTCAGTAGTCATGTTTGTATGTGAGAGTTGGACTATAAAGAAAGCTAAGCACTGAAGAGTTGATGCTTTGGAACTGTGGTGTTGGAGAAGACTCTTGAAATTCCCTTGGACTTCAAGGACATCAAACCAATCAACCCAAAGGAAAATCTGCACTTAATATTCATTGGAAGGACTGATGCCAAAGGTGAAACTCCAATACTTTGGCTACCTGATGCAAAAACTGACTCTTTGGAAAAGACCCTGATGCTGGGAAAGATTGAAGGCAGGAGGAAAAGCGGATGATAGAGGATGAGATGGATGGGTGGCATGACTGACTTGGTGGACATGAGTTTGAGCAAGCTCCAAGAGTTGGTGATGAACAGGGAAGCCTGACTTGCTGCAGTCTATACAGTCACAAAGAGTCGGACATGACTTAACAACTGAATTAACAGAGCCACATCGAGTGAGAGAGTTAAGGTTATCATAGGTGGCTTGGTAACATATTTTCTCTGTGTCAGCACAAAGGAGAATATCATCTACATATTGAATGATTACTACAGCTTCAGTTGTCCGAAATGCAGCTAGGTCTTTGGACAAAGCCTGCCTGAACAACTGAGTGCTATTTCTGAATCCTTATGGAGGCTCTGCCCAAGTTAATTGAGTAGTGGAATCAAATGGATCCTCAAAAGCAAGCAAAAACTGTGAACTCTGAACTAAGCGTATGAATAAAAAGGCACCCTTCAAATATAAAATGGTAAAATAAGTGGCTGTTTATGGGATTTGGGAGAGTAGATTATAGAGGTTAGGCATGATAGGATGTAGTGGAATTGCAGCCTCATTAATGAGGAAGAGATCCTGAACTAGACTCCATTCCCCAACAGGCTTTTGGATTCCCAGAATATGTGTATTACAATGGCTGTTCATTTGATTAAGGGCACCTGCCCTTTGAAGATTTCTCCCCCCACCCCATTTATTTTTATTAGTTGGAGGCTAATTACTTTACAATATTGTAGTGGTTTTTGTCATACACTGACATGAATCAGCCATGGAGTTACATATATCCCCCAGCCCGATCCACCCTCCCACCTCCCTCTCCACCCGATTCCTCTGGGTCTTCCCAGTGCACCAGGCCCGAGCACTTGTCTCATGCACCCAGCCTGGGCTGGTGATCTGTTTCACCCTAGGTAATATACATGTTTCAACGCTGTTCTCTTGAAACATCCCACCCTCGCCTTCTCCCAGAGTCCAAAAGTCTGTTCTGTACACCTGTGTCTCTTTTTCTGTTTGCATATAGGGTTGTCATTACCATCTTTCTAAATTCCACAAATATGCATGAGTATACTGTATTGGTCTTTATCTTTCTGGCTTACTTCACTCTGTATAATGGGCTTCAGTTTCATCCATCTCATTAGAACTGATTCAAATGAATTCTTTTTAATGGCTGCGTAATATTCCATGGTATATATGTACCACAGCTTCCTTATCCATTCGTCTGCTGATGGGCATCTAGGTTGCGTCCACATCCTGGCTATGATAAACAGTGCTGTGATGAACATTGGGGTGCACGTGTCTCTTTCAGATCTAATTTCCTCAGTGTGTATGCCCATAAGTGGGATTGCTGGGTCATATGGAAGTTCTATTTACAGTGTCGTGCACCCCAATGTTCATCACAGCACTGTTTATCATAGCGGCTGTACTAGTTTGCATTCCCACCAACAGTGTAAGAGGGTTCCCTTTTCTCCACAGCCTCTCCAGCACTTATTGCTTGTAGACTTTTGGATAGCAGCCATCCTGACTGACATGTAATGGTACCTCATTGTGGTTTTGATTTGCATTTCTCTGATGATGAGTGATGTTGAGTATCTTTTCATGTATTTGTTAGCCATCTGTATGCTCTCTTTGGAGAAATGTCTGTTCAGTTCTTTGGCCCATTTTTTAATTGGGTCATTTATTTTTCTGGAATTGAGCTGGAGGAGTTGCTTGTATATTTTTGAGATTAATCCTTTGTCTTGCTTCATTTGCTATTATCTTCTCCCAATCTGAGGCCTGTCTTTTCACCTTGCTTATAGTTTCCTTTGTTGTGCAAAAGCTTTTAAGTTTAATTAGGTCCCACTTGTTTATTTTTGCTTTTATTTCCAATATTCTGGGAGGTGGGTCATAGAGGATCCTGCTGTGATTTATGTCAGAGAGTGTTTTGCCTATGTTCTCCTAGAGGAGAACATAG
>CM035276.1:37015406-37036896 GCA_020226075.1 Hydropotes inermis
TGTTAATTTGGTTCTTCTCTCTTTGTTTCTTAATGAGTCTTACTAATAGTTTGTCAATTTTGTTTATTTTTTCAAAAAACCAGCTTTTAGCTTTGTTGATTTTTGCTATGGTCTCTTTAGTTTATTTTGCATTTATTTCTGCCCTAATTTTTAAGATTTCTTTCCTTCTAGTAACCCTGGAGTTCTTCATTTCTTCCTTCTCTAGTTGCTGTAGGTGTAGAGTTAGGTTATTTATTTGGCTTTTTTCTTGTTTCTTGAGGTAAGCCTGTAATGATATGAACCTTCCCCTTAGCACTGCTTTTACAGTGTCCCATAGGTTTTGGGTTGTTTTGTTTTCACTTTCATTCATTTCTATGAATATTTTGATTTCTTTTTTGATTTCTTCTATAATTTGTTGATTACTCAGAAGCATGTTATTTAGTTTCCATATGTTTGAATTTTTAATAATTTTTTTCCTGTAATTGAGATCTAATCTTACTACACTGTCGTCAGAAAAGATGACTGGGATTTCAATGTTTTTGAATTTGCCAGTGCTAGATTTATGGCCAAGGATGTGATCTATTATGGAGAAGGATACGTGTGCACTTGAGAAAAGAGGAAGTTGATTGTTTTGGGGTGAAATGTCCTATAGATATCAATTAAGTCTGGCTGGTCCCTTGTGTCATTTAAAGTTTGTGTTTCCTTGGTAATTTTCTGTTTAGTTGATCTATCCATAGTTGTGCGTGGGGTATTAAAGTCTCCTACTATTATTGTGTTACTATTTATTTCCTCTTTCATACTTGTTAGCATTTGCCTTACATATTGTGGTGCTCCTATGTTGGGTGCATATATATTTATAATTGTTATATCTTCTTCTTGGATTGATCCTTTGATCATTATGTAGTGTCCTTCTTTGTTTCTTTTCACAGCCTTTGTTTGAAAGTCTATTTTATCTGATATGAGTATTGTGACTCCTGCTTCCTTTTGGTCTCCATTTGCATGAAATATTTTTTCCACCCCTTCACTTTTAGTCTGTAGGTGTCTCTTGTTTTGAGGTGGGTCTCTTATAGACAGTATATATAGGGGTCTTGTTTTTGTATCCATTCAGCCAGTCTTTGTATTTTGGTTGGGGCATTCAACCCAATTACATTTAAGGTAATTATTGATAGGTCTGTCCCGTTGCCATTCACTTTGTTGTTTTGGATTCACATTTATACAACCTTTCTGCATTTCCTGTCTAGAGAAGATCTTCTAGCATTTGTTGAAGAGTTGGTTTGGTGGTGCTGAATTCTCTCAGCTTTTGCTTGTCTGTAAAGCTTTTGAATTTTCCTTCGTATCTGAATGGGATCCTTGCTGGGTACAGTAATCTAGGTTGTAGGTTATTCTCTTTCATTACTTAAAGTATGTCCTGCCATTGCCTTCTAGCCTGAAGGGTTTCTATTGATAGATCAGCTGTTATCCTTATGGGAACCCATTTGTGTGTTATTTGTTGTTTCTCCCTTGCTGCCTTTAACGTTTGTTCTTTGTTTTTGATCTTTGTTAATTTGATTAATATGTGTCTTGGGGTGTTTCACCTTGGGTTTATCCTGTTTGGGACTCTCTGGGTTTCTTGGACTTGGGTGACTATATCCTTCCCCATTTTAGGGAAGTTTTCAGCTATTATCTCCTCCAGTATTTTCTCATGGCCTTTCTTTTTGTCTTCTTCTTTTGGGACTCCTATGATTCAAATGTTGGGATGTTTCACATTGTCCCAGAGGTCCCTGAGGTTGTCCTCATTTCTTTTGATTCTTTTTTCTTTTTTCCTCTTTGCTTCATTTATTTCCACCATTTTATCTTCTACCTCACTTATCCTATTTTCTGTCTCTGTTATTCTGGTGTTGATTCCCTCCAGAGTGTTTTTGATCTCATTTATTGAATTATTCATTTTTAATTGACTATTTTTTATTTCTTTGAGGTCCTTATTAAACATTCCTTGCATCTTCTCAATTTTTGTCTCCAGGCTATTTATCTGTAACTCCATTTTGTTTTAAAGATTTTGGATCATTTTTATTATCATTATTCTAAATTCTTTTTCAGGTAGATTCCCTATCTCCTCCTCTTTTGTTTGACTTGGTGGGCATTTTTCATGTTCCTTTACCTGTTGGGTATTTCTCTGCCTTTTCATCTTGTTTAGATTGCTGTGTCTTGAGTGGGCTTTCTGTATTGTGGTGGTCTGTGGTTCCTTTTTAATGTGGAGGTTTCACCCAGTGGGTGGGTTGGACGATTGGCTTGTCAAGGTTTCCTGGTTAGGGAAGCTTGCATCAGTGTTCTGGTGCATGGAACTGGATTTCTTCTCTCTGGAATGCAATGGAGTGTCCAGTAATGAGTTCTGAGATGGGTCTATGTGTTAAGTGTGACTTTGGGCAGCCTGTATGTTGACGGTCAGGGCTATGTTCCTGTGTTGCTGGATAATTTATGTGGTATGTCTTACTCTGGAACTTATTGGCTCTTGGTTGGTGGTTGGTTTCAGTGTAGGTATGGAGGCTTTTGGATGGTCTCTTATTAGTTAATGTTCCATGTAGTCAGGAGTTTTCTGGTGTTCTCAGGTTTTGGGATTAAATCTCCTGCCTCTGGATTTCAGTTTTATTCTTCCACTTGTCTCAAGACTTCTCCAACTATACAGTATGACTCTGTTCCCAACACTGTGGTAAAAGTTCAGCATCAACACGTGTAGGTCCAACGTGACATGCAAATGCCACACAACATGTCAGTATCATTTGCCCAGACGAAGTTCAAGGGAAGCTGTTATGCTCACTGTCCTTGAAAGAGTCCACATGGAATGAAGAAATACCGTGGGAAGTTTATTAGTAACCCCCATTTCTTGGGTCCTCTGGATGACCTGTGGTCCTCACCCTCCACTCTGCTCTGCTCACTGGATGCCCATCGATGGGGACCCAGGAGCACAAAATGGCCATTCCCTGCCACAATGGAGACCCCTGAGACCTGGGACCCACTCTGAAGTTTTCAATCAAGGGAATGAGTCCCTCTTTTGCCTCTGGTTATAGAGTTATTGTTTCTGGTAAGGAAAGTTATCAAGATTTTTAAGAGTTATCTGCACTAGTTTAGCTGAGATGGCTCTTCCTATCTTTCCTCTGGTTGCCCAGACTTCAGGTTGATTTTTACTTCGGTCAGGGGTAAACATAAATTTTCTGTAGATTCCATTTCCATATGAATTGATGCTTGCATTTTAGATAGAATATCTCTTCCTAGGATCAGGGTTGGGCTTTCTAGTATTATCAGAAAGTCATGATAAAAAAAGAATGGAATTCCAGTTACAACTCAACTGTTGTGTAAATAATTTTGTAATCAGCTTTCCAGAAATGCCACGTGTAATAGCTGACTTAGTAGAAGGAGGACCAGGATTAGAGAGGAGGGCTGAAAAAGTGGTTCCTGTATCGAGTAGGAAGTTAAGAGGATGACCTCCTACAATTAGAGTCACCCGAGGCTCCTGTGGGGTGATGAGGACAGGAGCCAAAATGGGAAGCCCTGGGCCCTGTCGATCTTGATCCTGGGTCTCAGTTTCTGACCCCTGAAACCTACATCCCCGGGGACAGTTAGTATTCCAGTGATCTCCTTTGCAAGTGGGGCAAGGCCTAGGTGATGGCTTATGCTTGCCTTGGGGGCATTGTCCCTTTAAGTGTTCATCCTTGCCACAGTGGAAACAGGCTCCAGGTTTTTGTTATTGTCCTCCCAACTTTGCAGACCTAAGATTTGGAGCTAAGGTAGGGCCATAATAAAAGCTTTGGCATTTCTTTTATCTCTCCTCTCTTTTTCCTTACATCCCTCCTGATCTCTCTTGAAGAATACTGTTGTGGCAGCTCCTAGAATACACTCTAAATACATATTAGGGCAAAAGACCAATTTCTGGAGTTTCCTTCAAGTATCTGTAGCTGATTTAGTAGTAAGTTTGTCTTTAAGAATAAGTTGGCCCTCTGGGGAATCTGCATCCAAACAAGTATGTATTCTCAATGCCTCCCTGAACCTTTCCAGAAAAACTGTGGGATTTTCCTTCTTTTCCTGAGTCACTCCACTTAACTTGCAGTAGTTTAAGGGTTTAGTTGGTGATTTTTTTTAAGCCTTCCTTAATGTAAGTGATAAAGTGAACTCTCTTCCAGTCATCATTGTCTTTGTTGTATGCCAGATTAGGATCAGCTATGGATACTGCCTGAAGTCCTGTAGGTGCCTGGGTTGATTCACTGTCAGAGCTCCCCTGCATGCTAGTAGTATATCATTCATTTCCCCATCCTCTGCCATCCCCTTCTCCTCCTGCCTTCAATTTTTCCCAGCATCAGGGTCTTTTCCAATGAGTCATTTCTTCACATCAGGTGACCAAAGTATTGGAGTTTCAACTTCAGCATCAGTCCTTCCAGTGAACACTCAGGACTGATCTCCATTAGGATGGGCTGGTTGGATTACCTTGCAATCCAAGGAACTCAAGAGTCTTCTCCAACATCACAGTTCAAAAGCATCAATTCTTCATCACTCAGCTTTCTTTATAGTCCAAACTCTCACATCCATTCATGACTACTGGAAAAACCATAGCCTTGACTAGACGGACCTTTGTCGAAAAATCAATGTCTCTACTTTTTAATATGCCGTCTAGGTTGGTCATAACTTTGGGGGAAGTTATAGGCAGCATAGGGGGAACCAACACACAGCTTCTGCATAAGAGGGTGTTTTCTCTCAAGACAAAGAAAATTTGTATATATGGGCTTTCTGACCTTTTCCTTCTCGTCTACAAAAGAGGTCTAGTTGGATGATGGTATTATAATAAAGTGCACCTTGGGGCTGGGGGTGGTTTTAGGGCATTCCTCACCATCAGATTATATCGAGGCCATGCCTCAGTGCAGAAAAAGATCATCCACTTCTTTAACAGTGTCTGAGGGTCAAACGTCTTCCAGTTCTTCAGTATACATGTCAAATGCCTCCACTTTGAGTGGGGTATGGGACTTGAAGAGGTTGCTCTCGTCTGAAAGAGAGAAGACCAGTTTCCAGTGCTCTCTGTCTTTTCTCTGGTTCCTCAGATAGAGGGAGTCCCCTCCTTGTGGAGTGGGAGCAAAGCAACACCCATAACATACGCTTCCCTCAACTTTGGAGTGCACCCAGGCTTGACCACTTTTATGTGGGTGCCCTGGGCCTTTCTCCTCTTCCTGTCTTATCTCCCTTTCCACTTAAAGATGGAAGGAGTGAAACCCTAGGTTGGTGAACTTCCTATGCTCCTAAACGTTGGGTATGCATGAATTGGAGTTCCCCTAAAGCAAGCTATGCAGTGCAAAAGGTTAGTAGTATTTACACATGCTCCAAAATCATCCTACCGTAAGTGAAAAATCTCACAACCTCTAGATGTTAGGAGAGAGAAATTGTAGATGTCATGTGGCTCTCTCTGAGGCAGCAGGCTTGCAGAGGTTTCTCTCAGGACCTCCAGGTCAATCAGCTGGCCAATACCAAGACCTGCGGCTACTGTTTACTAACTCTGTCTGCCTTCGGAACTCATTCAAACTTGTGAGACAAAGAGTGGCACAAGAGACCATGCAGTTAGTTTAAGTAACAAGAGGTGAATTGAGAGTGAGTGTCTGTGCTTACCTTGAGTAGGCATTGAGGAAGCCAGGACAAGCCCCCCCAAAATGAAACAGGAATCTGGAGTCTTGTCCACAGAGCTAAAGAATGGAATCCAGAAACACCTAAACACTCATGGTAGCAAGCAAATAGGATTTATTAAGAGGAGGAAAGTACAAAGCTCTCAGTATAGGCACTGAGAGGGGGTAAGGAGTCACCCCAAGGTGGGACTTACAGCAGTTTTTATATCCTTCCTTAAATCACATTATTTCTAACCAATCAATTTAAAAGTCAAGATACTTAACATCTTTATGACTTCTGTGATCCTTAGATTAAGTCACCAACCTTTTTCATGTCCTCTGGCCATTTTAACATGGACCAGATGTATGGATTTAAAATTAAGGATTACCAGTTGTTTTTCCCTCAAGCATATGGAACAGAATTTAATTACAGCCCTTCCCTGGATCTGAGTGCTGATAATTTATCAGACTCAAGACACATTCCAAGATTTCAGGACAATGGAGGGATATATTTACTGAAAACAAGGTATGAGAGTTCTATACTGACTTCCTAGTAATTTCTACTTCAGTGTCATTAGTGTTAAAACCCATATGCCAATGCCTGGAATGTAAGAGACATGGATTTGACCACTGGGCCAGCTTTCCTGGAGGAAGGCATGGCAACCCACTCCATATTCTTAAAAAAAAAAAAATCAGTCTGAGTTAAGTCTTCATTGTGACATGCAGGCTTCTCTAGTTGTGGTGTGAGGGTGGCATGTGGGATCTAGTTCCCTGACCAGGGAATTGAACCTGGACTCCCTACAAAGGGAGCTCAGTCTTAGCCACTAAACCACCAGGGAAGTCTCCACTCCAATATTTTTGCCTGAAGAATCCCATGGACAGAGGAACCTGGTGGGCTACAATCCATAGCACTGCAAAGAGTCAAACTTGCCTGAAGCAACTTAATACATACACATGCAGCCATCTGAACACTGGTGAAATTGTTATACTAAAATTTTAATAGATGTCTATAAGACATTAATAATCTAGCTATGCCAACAATAACTCAAAACTTTAAAGGATTTTAATGTATTAATTTAGCCTAACTTTTAATTCTGATTATGTTATAAAAGAAGAAGCTTCAGGCCTTTTAGAATCCATGCTTATTAAAATAAGTGTAGGTAAGGGAGATGATTTTGATTTAAAATGACAGAACAAAAGATCTCTTGGTGAAACTCACAGTAGTGGACCAAAGGCCACTTGCATATTATGGATAAAATGGACTGAAGATTGTGAAGAAATTTCATAGGGTCTGTTGAATGCTTGTGTGAATTAGCCTGACTAAAGTACAGATCCCACAAAAATGGTAAACTACTTATATAACTTTGACTGGACGTAATAGAAATATTACTTTGACACCAAGAATATGTTGTATTTGAAAGCTCCAAAGTTACTGGTTGAGATGTTTGGTTTCTGGAGAAATCACATATCTGTTTCACTGAAAGTTTTCACTTTTGTCTCAGGTTCAAAGGATATGTTAACAAAATAAGCCACTCATTATATACAAATAATATAAATATTTATTAGAGAATTATCTAGCATATTTTCAACATACTAACATTGAAAGAAAGGAGAAATAGGAAGAGCAGAGAACATCACCAAATTGGGTTTTGACAAGCATCCAGAGTTAAACATCCCTGGGAAGTCCCATGTCACAGCACATCTGGAGTTCCAGTTGGGAAAGGGTCCCAGACAGCATGTCTGCCTCATGGGTGAGACTTCAAAGACTGCAGTTTGGGTTTCCTTCTTATAATCCCAGAATGGAGGTAAATCGATATCATTATCAATCTGTGACCAATCCAAGCCTAGTTTCATGTTAATGCTGTTTGTTTTGTCTGGTAAAACTTGGACTGTTGCTAAGCCTGGGGCTTAGTTGGCCAGGCTTCCTCCAGGGGCTCAATAATCTCAGAATTCGTCCCCCATCCTATGGTACTACAAGTCTTGGACTCACAGCAGGCAGTCACTCCCAGTCACTCCCAGTGAAGGCAGTGTCCAGGCAGGTTAGAAGCAAGATCAGAGGAATACTCTGCTTTGTCTCTGAAGCCTAAACAAGACTATTTGATTTCCCTAACTGTATCACATCTGGGAATTCTATTAGCCTCTAGTTGCAAGGTTACCAGGAAAATAACTGAATTTAAGAAAGCTCTGAGCAACAGAGATCTTTGTGGAAGTTTCTAAGAGACACAGCTCAATTATTCCCTTGGTTTCCTATGCTCCTCTATAATCTTGGAAGTTCAGGTAATGAGCTTGAGCTCCAGTAATATTGGAAGCTTCAATAATATTGGAAGTATCCACTATGCTCAGTCATGCTAATGTGAGCCTTGGACAGAAATCTTTTTGATTTCCTGTGAAAAACATATTTTATAATTCCTTTTTTTAATTTTGTTAATTTTCCTTCATAAAATTATGTTATCGGGAACATATCAATTTATAATTATTTTATATGACTCACGATTTAAGACTATAATGTGAAATGCCTTATTTACAATGGTAAGGTTCTTGTCACTGTCTCCTTCATCTAATGAGTTAGGTACATCAGCATTTTTCTGATCCATTTTTGCATGCTACATACTTATCTTTACTCTAACTTATAACACTGGTTCCTAAGAAACAGATTTTTTTAGCTCCCTACTAAAAATTACTTTCCATAATACTTGGAATATTTTCTCTTTATATATTGTGTAATTATTGCTATACTTAGTTTAAATCAATAAGCTTTCTTTTGCTTTCTATTATTGCAACTTATTTTGTTGTTTCTACTTTGCTTTTTATTTTGGATTAATCAAGATTTTCTTTTAAAGAATTTCATTATTCCTAGTATCTCATTAGTTACGTGTTAATTTATAATTTACTACTATATTCTATAATTGACATAGACTGCTTAGTCACTGCTTGAAATTTTTACTTCTAACCACTTTATGAAAACTGGAAAGATCTCAAGATAGTTTAGCTGGATTTTGGTGTATAATTTAGTTGGATTTTGGTCTATACTTAATAGAATTTCACATTCAATTATAGTTACATGTTAAAAAATTATCCACAAAGATATGTTGTTCAGGATCATCTTTTTTTTTAAAGTATATATGGAATTATTTTCTTTTCATATTGAAGAAATCTCTTTAGTATTTCCTTAGAATTTCTTTTTAATAGTCCTTGAAAAATTATCTTTAGTACTTCTTCTTTTTAGTATTTTGTATAGGTTTACTGACAAATCCTAGTAACTTTTCTTTCTGCCAACACATACTAGTTTGGAGTTCATTTTTTCAAAAATGATGGAAGTTTTTACATTGACAAAATTTTATTATTTCATATTAAATTTTTTAAAATTTAAATATTTAATTTAAATTTAATAATAATTTAAATTTAAATATTTTTTAAATGTTTCTTCTGGCTTTTATACTTCTAAGGTAAACTGTCAGTTTTAATTTTACTCTTAAAATAATAATGATATTTCCTTTTTTCTAGATGCTTTCAATTTCAAGATGTTTTCTTTAAATATAATTTTCCAGTGTTTATCATTACATACTTACATTTAGTTATAGCCTGATAATAACTTAATTAAATATAATCTATACTTGTTATACTTCATCTTGCTTGAATTTTGCTGATAGGCACATCACTTCATTCTAATCATGAATTGAATTAAATGGAACTTGGCTGATGTTGTGATCATACTCATTGAACATCTGGCTCTTTTTTCTTTCCTATGGAGTTTTCTCAGGTTTTTAAATCAGAATCTATCAGATTCTAATGTTCAGTTTCTCAGATGTGACCTTTTGCCTTCTGAATATCAGTTAATCTCCTTAATCTCTTGGCTGGAGATGGCTCAATAAACATAAATAAAAATACACACACATTTACTAAACATATATACATTTATGTGCATTTGCAATTGAGAATTTTAATCACCAATATCTTTTTATATAATTTTATACACAACTGTAATTTTTGTCTACTTATTTCTAGTTTTCAGTAAAAGCATTGATCTACTATGCTCAAATACACCCTCCTTATAAGCAGACCACAGAATTCTTGGCTTATAGTTTGAGAACAATATTGACAAGCTGGCTTCAATGACCAAATTTTGTGTGTAAATACTCCTGAAATGGAATTTATTTTGAGAAGCATTTAGTTACTTGTGGAAGATCTAGAAACATTATCTATTAGATCCTATATTTTCATTTGCTTAATTAGTAAATTTAGGAATATATGTGTATATTTATCAGCTCAGTGCAGTCACTCAGTCGTGTCTGACTCTTTGCAACCCCAAAGACTGAAACACGCTAGGCTTCCTATCCATCACCAAATTCTGGAGCCTACTGAAACTCATGTCCATCCCGTTGGTTATACCATCCAACAATCTCATCCGCTGTCATCCCCTTCACATCCCTATTTCAATCTTTCCTAGCACCAGGGGCCTTTTTCAATGAGTGCATTCTTCGCATTAGGTGACCAAAGTATTGGAGTTTCAGCTTCAGCATTGGTCTTTCAAATGACTATTCAGGACTGATTTCCTTTAAGAGTGACTGGTTTGATCTTCTTGCAGTCCAATGGACTCTAAAGAGTCTTCTTCAACACCAGAGTTCAAAAGCATCAGTTCTTCGCAATCAGCTTTCTTTACAGCCCAACTCTCATATCCATACATGACTACTGGAAAAATCATAGCTCTGACTAGAGGGAACTTTGTTGGTAAAGTACTGTCTCTGCTTTTTAATATGCTGTCTAGGTTGGTTATAACTTTTCTTCCAAGGAGCATGTGTCTTTTAATTTCATGGCTGCAGTCACCATCTTCAGTGATGTTGGAACCCAAAAAATAAACTCTCTCACTGTTTCCATTGTTATCCCACCTATTTTTCATGAATTGATGGGGCCGGAGGTTACGATCTTTGTTTTCTGAATGTTGAGTTTTAAGTCAACTTTTTCACTGTCCTCTTTCACTTTCATCAAAAGGCTCTTTAGTTCTTCTTCACTTTCTGCCATAAGGGTGGTGTCATCTTCATATCTGATGTAACTAATATTTCTCCTGGCAATCTTAATCCCAGCTTGTGCTTCATCCCATCCAGCATTTTGCATGAGGTACTCTGCATATAAGTTAAATAAGCAGGGTGACAATATACAGCCATGACATACTCCTTTCCTGATTTGGAATCAGTCTGTTGTTTCACAGACAGTTCTAACCGTTGCTTCCTGACCTGTATACAGATTTCTCAGAAGGCAGGTCAGGTGGTCTGGTATTCTCATTGCTTTAAGAATTTTCCACAGTTAGTTGTGATCTGCACAGTCAAAGAATTTGGCATAATCAATAAAGCAAAAATAGATGTTTTTCTGGAATTCTCTTGCTTTTTCAATGACCCAGTGCATGTTAGCAATTTGATCTCTGGTTTCTCTGCCTTTTCTAAAACCAGCTTGTACATAAGTTCATGGTTCACGTACTGTTAAAGTCTGTCTTGGAGAATTTTGACAATTACTTTGCTAGTGTGTGAGATGAGTGCAATTGTGTAGCAGTTTGAACATCCTTTGGCATTGCCTTTCTTTGGGACTGGAATGAAAACTGACCTTTTCCAGTCCTGTCTTAGGTTTTCCAGATTGGTAGGCATATTGAGTGCAGCACTTTCACAGCATCACTTTTCAGAATTTGAAATAACTCAACTGGAATTTCATCACCTCCATTAGCATTGTTCATAGTGATGCTTTCTAAGGCCCACTTGACTTCACATTCCAGGATGTCTGGCTCTAGGTGAGTGATCACACCATCGTGATTATCTGGGTGGTGAAGATCTTTTTTGTATAGTTCTTCTGTGTATTCTTGCCACCTCTTAATATGTTCTGCTTCTTTTAGGCCCATACAATTTCTGTCCTTTATTGTGTCCATCTTTGCATGAAATGTTCCCTTGATATCTCTAATTTTCTTGAAGAACTCTCTAGTCTCTCCCATTCTATTGTTTTCCTCTTTTTCTTTGCATTGTTCACTGAGGAAGGCTTTCTTATATCTCTGTGTTATTCTTTGGAACTCTGCAGCCAAATGGGTATATCTTTCCTTTGCTTCTTTGCCTTTAGCTTCTCTTCCTTTCTCAGCTTTTTGCAAGGCCTCCTCTGACAACTATTTTGCCTTTTTGCCTTTCTTTTTCTTGGAGATTGTCTTGATCACTGCCTCTCATACAATGTCACAAACCTCTATCCATAGTTCTTCAGGCAGTCTGTCTATCAGACCTAATCCCTTGAATCTATTTGTCACTTCCACTGTATAATTGTAAGGGATTTGATTTAAGACATAGCTGAATGGTCTAGTGGTTTTCTCTACCTTTTTCAATTTAAGTCTAAATTTGCTAATAAGGAGTTCATGATCTGAGCCACAGTCAGTTCCCAGTCTTGTTTTCTTCTAACTGTATAGAGCTTCTCCATCTTTGGCTGCATAGAATATAATCAACCTGATTTCAGTATTGACCATCTGTTGATGCCCATGTGTTGTGTTTTCCCTTGTGTTGTTGGAAGAGGGTGTTTGCCATGATCAGAGTGTTCTCTTGGCAAAACTTTGTTAGTCTTCACCCTGCTTCATTTTTTACTCCAAGCCCAAATTAGCCTCTAATTCCAGGTAGCTCTTGACTTCCTACTTTTGCATTCCAGGCCCCTATTAAGAAGAGGACATCTTTTTTGGGTGTTAGTTCTGGAAGGTCTTGTAAGTCTTCATAGAACCATTCAATCTCAACTTCTTCAGCATTACTGTCAGAACATAGACTTGCATTACTGTGATACTGAATGGTTTGCCTAGGAAATGAACAGATTTCATTCTTTCATTTTTGAGAATGCATCCAAGTAGGATTTTGGATTCTTTTGGTGACTATGATGGCTACTCCATTTCTTCTAAGGGATTCTTGTCCACAGTAATAGATGTAATGGTCATCTGAGTTAAGTTCACCTATTCTAGTTCATTTTAGTTCATTGATTTCTAAAATGTCAATGTTCACTCTTGCCATCTCCTATTTAACCACTTCCAATTTGCCTTGATTCATAGATCTAACATTCCAGGTTCATATGCAATATTGCTCTTTACAGCATCAGACCTTGCTTTTATAACCAGTCACATCCACAACTGGGTATTGTTGTTGCTTTGGCTCCATCCCTTCCTTCTTTCTGGAGTTATTGCTCCACTGATCTCCAGTAGCATATTGGGCACCTACTGACCTGGGGAGTTCCTCTTTCAGTATCCTATCATTTTGCCTTTTCATACTGTTCATAGGGTTCTCAAGGCAAGAATACTGAAGTGGTTCACCATTCCCTTCTCCAGTGGACTGTTTTGTCAGAACTCTCCACCATGACCCATCCATCTTGGTTGACCATACATGGCATTGCTCAGCGTTTCATTAAGTTAGACAAGGTTGTGGCAGTTTAGTTAATTTTCTGTGATTGTAGTTTTTCATTCTTTCTGCCCTCTGATGGATAAGGATAAGAGGCTTATGGAAGCTTCCTGATGGGAGAGACTTACAGAGGGGAAACTGGGTCTTGTTCTGATGGACAGGGCCATGTTCAGTAAATCTTTAATCCAATTTTCTGTTGTTGGGCAGGGATGTGTTCCTTCCCTGTTACTTGACCTTAGGCCAAACCATGGTGGAGGTAATGAAGATAATGGGACCTCCTTCCAAGTGTCCCATGCACTCATTGCTGGACACTGCTCCTTTCTCCTGGCTCCTGGTGTGCACAAGGATTTGTTTGTGCCCTCCAAGAGTCTGTTTCCCCAGTCCTGTGTAAGGTATGGTGGTTCTATGGTGGGGTTAATGGTGACATCCTCCAGGAGGGTTTATGCCTTATCCAGGTCTACTGCACCCAGAGCCCCTGCAGCAGGCCACTGCTGACCTCCACAGGAGACACTCAGACACAGTTCTGGCTCAGTCTCTGTGGTTTGGGCATGCTTTTTGTGCCCTTCCCAGGTCTGAGCAGCTCAGGAAAGCAGGTTCTTGGTGAGCACACTGTCCCAGGTGGGCCATGCATCTTAATCACCTCCCCAGTCCTGGACACTTGGTTTCTCAGGTGCCCCATGAGAGCACTGTCTCAGGTGTGCCATATGTCTCCTCTCTAGAGCTGATCTCAGGTTGCAACCCTCCTGCCAGATGTCAACCATCCAGGATCTCAGGGGGATGTGGTTAGCAGCTGGGAGCCTGCTCACAGTTTGGTGGAAGATGTCATCTCTGGAGCTGAGATTGTAGCAGTCCCTTGCCTTCTGGCTCTGGCTGTCTCAAGCCTGCCTCTGGGCAGGTAGGAGCTGGTACACAGGTGGTTAGGTTGTTAGGTTAGAGCTTTTTACAGGAAAGTTCTTTTCTGGAGTTGCAGTTAGGCATGTATTCTCTGTTTTCTTTTCTTTTTCTTTTTTTTTCCCCCTCTCATTTATTTTTGCCTTATGAGATTCCAAAACTCTCCACAAACCCACCTGTGAGCAGGCTTCCTACTGTGTGGAAACTTCTCCTTGATGTCTCTTTCCCCAGGACAGGTCTAGTCCCTGACTCTTTTGTCTCTCTTTTTGTCTTTTATATTTTTTCTATCTCCTTTCAAAGAGAATGGGCTGCCTTTCTGGGTGTCTGGTGTCTTCTGCTAGTGTTCAGAAGTTGTTTTGTGGAAGTTTCTTAGTATTCAAATGATCTTTTGAAGAATTTGGTGGGGGGGAGAAAGACTCTCCCTGTCCTATTCCTTCATGTATATTTAAACACAGCTATAATCTGCTTTGGGATATTGCCCCCCCAAAAAAGTCTGAAATTTATTATTCAAATTTATTTAAATAGCAAATGTTCATTAATAGTCCCCCACTCCTTAATAGTATTTTTTTAAACCACAAATATTGTTGAATAGTGTTTCATATAATAACAAGCTTGTTTTAAAATAAACTTACTTGATTGAATATACTAAGAAACTTTTGAATAATACTAAATTTGTTTCTCTGGAAAGTCAATCAGTTAATATAATATGGTATGCTACATAGAATTGCCATTGTTCAATATTAAAGATATGATTTTTGGGAAAATATCAAGTTGTGTCTATGAGTTTTGAAAATCTGGAGAAATTACCACATGTATCTTTATCACTGGTTCATAGTGGTAATTAATGAAAGTTCCAGTATTCAACTTTGCCTTTCCTTTATTTAATAAGAAGTAAAACCCCAAGACAGTAGTTATGTCAAAAGCCGATGGCAAGTAAATTAATATAATCTTCCCCTAGTTATCAATTGTTAGATTTTCTGAAAGCTTATGATAATAGGATCATTTTTTGATATTCATTCTAATAAAGACAACAATGTAGCTTAAAAGGTGTAAAAAGTGAATTCATTGGATCAAAAAATAATTTTCATGATTAAAATAGGCTTTAGGAGGAAAATCCTTTTTCAGTATTATACATGAGAAAATGTAAGTGCTTGTCAAATGTAAATGTTCAAAGATGTCTAACAAAACCATATTTATAGAAGTTTTATTAGACTAGAATAAAAATTCTTACAGAGGTTGCTATGGATATGAATTATTAGGCTCAAAAAAGCCAGTTATATTTTTCAATCATTTCAATATTAGCCTGGAAAATCCTATGGGTGGAGGAGCCAGGTAGGCTGCAGTCCATGGGGTCACTAGGAGTCGGACAGGACTGAGCAACTTCACTTTCACTTTTCATTTTCATGCATTGGAGAAGGAAATGGCAACCCACTCCATTATTCTTATCTGGAGAATCCCAGAGACTGGGGAGCTTCGTGAGCTGCCATCTATGGGGTGGCAGAGACTCAGACATGACTGAAACGACTTAGGAGCAGCAGCAATATTAGCAGTGACTGGGTGTCAATTAAGGGTGATGTCTTTGTTGTTACTCAATTTTTCTCCTTTTTAAAATATTAATAGACTTCTATTTTTTTGCTGTTTCTTGTTTATATAACATAAAAGAAGGCAAATTTAGTTAGTTAAAACATATTAATGATTATTTTTGCTATCACTCCAAAATTACCATATTCTTTGATTATGTATTTGTGTTAAATTTGGCATACTAGCTTTATTAATAGCTTTTAACAGTCAGTATTTCTTTATATGCATATTTAATTTTAGTTACCATTAATTCATTCCTTCCTGCAGGATTTCAGTCTAGTATTATTTTCTTTCTTCCTGAATGACTCTCTTTGGACGTTTTTTTAGTGCAGGTTTACTGATGTTGAAAGCATATAGATTTTGTTTGGCATAGCATGTCTTTATTTTGACTTCATTTTTATAGGACTTTTGTTTTGGGGAGGTGGGTTGTAGAGTAGGTGGGTTGTAGAGTAGGCGGGTTTTACAAGTCACCTTAAAGATGGGATCAAAAGCTTCAGATTTTCAACATATATGAAATTTAGTTTTGAATTTTTATTCTTTGTTTCTTTAAAGATAACATGATATATATATTTTTTCTTTGACTGCTTGGAAGATATCCTTTGCCTGTAGTTTTCTTTGTATTTATTCTGATTGATATTTGCAGTTTCTTGAATCTGTGATTTGAGTCCATTTGTGAATTTTGGAAACCTATCAATTGCAACATTCTTGAATATAGTGTTAGTCTAATTATATTTGTTTCTCTCTTTCTCCTTCTTTCCATCCCTCTTCTGAAATTTTATTTAATAATATGAAAGATTTTCTCACTGTGTCCCTGGTAGCAGCAGTCTCCAACATTGTTGGCACCAGGGAACAGATTTGTGGAAAATAATTCTCCCATGGTCTGGGGTGGAGGGAGAATGGCTTCAGAATTATTCAATCACATTACATTTATTGTGCTCTTGATTTATATTATTATTACATTGTGATATGAAATAATTTTGCAACTCACTGTAATGCAGAATCAGTGGGAACCTTGAGCTTGTTTTCCTACAATTAAACAGTCCCATTCCAAGGTGAAGAAAGACAGAGACACTAGAACTGGGTTGCTTATATCCAGCATATTCCATGATCTTTTTTGGTTGTTGCAGTCCAAAAAATCCTGTTTCACAAAGAATGTTGGAAACAGAAGCAGGCTTTTCAGTGGTTTTACTGAGTTTATACCAGAATGTATGGAGATTTGAAGTTGTCTCAAACATACTTTTAAGACCACTGTCATTTAGATCTCAAGCAGTTGATCATCTTCTAGCATGGACAAAGTTGATTCAACTGATTTATTCACAAATGGTTCAGGGATCCATTCCTCCCTATTTGTGGAGTCTTTTGTGGTTGGGAAGCAGTGTTCAAACTATTTTGAAAGCTAAGCTATTTGTTTATGCACCACCTGGGAGAAAAGAAGACTCTGGTTTGGTCTCTTTCAAAATCTCTGCTAATGTTTGTTGGAATATGTCAAAAATTCCAATGTTCAGTCTTTACCCTCATAATTTCAAGTTGGCTTTGAAGGTAGCCATTTTATCTGCTGAGTTAACACAGTTGTTATTCTTCCCTAAACAGACAGATTGAGCTCATTGAGAGACTGGATATGATGGAAGTTTTGTGACCCATTATGTGTCACTGAAATGTGCTGCCAATGGTGGCTGCTCTTCTAAAAGAAATCTCTAGAGCGGCTCTGGTAACTCAAAAGCTCTGGCCACTGACCTACCTTTAGAAAGTCATCTCCCTCTTCTGTACAAGAGAAGACATGTATGTTCTGTGTTCATCTCCTCACTGCATGAAAAGACCTGGGTTAAAGACATGTACTTTAATGTGGTTGATAATTTTAATCACATTTTGCAAAGCATTATTAAATTCAGTTGACACTTTTCAGGTAGCCAGGATTTCTCTATGGATGACAGATTGCATCAATTCACATTCAGAAACAACTTTTTTGACTCAAGTTGTGAAACCAGAAAGCCATCTAGTCATTACAGCCAATCCATCCATGCATATACCAAGACAAAATAACCAGTTCACTTTACCTGATATACAATAATAGTTCTGCAGCTGTGGCATTGGTTAGTAACAAAACTAAATATAATACATCCTCATGTACATCTTCCTGAAAATTATATTACACAAAAACAAACATTATTGCCTTTTTGTCAGCATTGGTAGAGTCACCAACCAGGATTGTGTACCACAGTGACCCATCAATTCTCTCTAATAATTGTGCCTCAATATCTTCTTCTATTTCATCAACTTGTCTAGTTATGGTGCCAGCCAAAAGAGGAACACATACCACCTTTTGAACTGCAGCCTCTCCTAAAAGTTCATGACAAATGTCCTTGGCAGCAAGCAGGATCATCTCTTTACCAATGTTAAAGGGCTTCTTAACTTTAGCTATGTGGTTAGCCATGAAGAATGATGTTCTCAGTACAGACACATTTGATGAAAAGGAGGACTTTAATAATTGTTTTTTTTTCTTCATGTTCACTTATTTTTTCTTTTAAAAAATTGCAAAATTGCAAAGGCTTGTCTTTTAATGCAGGGTGCTTGGCTTCAATTTGGCAAAGTGATTTTGAAAGTTTCATGGCTTCACTGGATAGCTGGTCACCATATTTTATACAAAGCCAAACTGGAGATCCTAAATCACCTGTTGCAATGAACAGAACCCATAATTTAAGTAGGACTCTTGGCATTTCCTTTTAAATGCAATATTCTTTTTTGTTAGCAGTCAGAGTACTCTGCTAAGTACTCTAGTAATAATATTTAGAGTACTCTGCTAAGTACATCATTGGATCTTTCTCCTTTTTCAAAGGAACTCTCTAGAGGCATTTGCTTTCACTCATTTTGGCTAGGACTAGTTTACCAAAGGGGCTTCCCTGGTAACTCAGCTGGTAATGAATCCACCTGCAATCCAGGAGACTCCAGTCTGATTCCTGAGTTGGGAAGATCCCCTGGAGAAGGGTAGGCCTATATTCTTGGGCTTCCCTGGTGGCTCAGATGGTAAAGAATCCACCTGCAATGTGGAATACCTGAATTCAATCCCTGGGTTGGGAAGATCCCTGGGAGGAGGACATGGCAACCCACTCTAGTATTCTTGCCTGAAGAATCCCCATGGACAGAAGAGCCTGGTGAGCTACAGTTCATGGGATTGTAAAGAGTCAGATAGGACTGAGTGACTGGGCAAAGCACAGCGTAGCTTACCAAAACTGTGTCTGAGACAAGTGCTCAGTGAAGGAAAGAGGTACGGATGGGCAGTAAACAAAACAATGAGTAGGCTCTACATGGACTAAAGTAAGTGTCAGATTCTGACATAATACTTGCCACCAGATACAGTTGTACAATTAAAGTACATAGACTTATTGCCACTATAACACCTGCTACAAGGTGCAACTTAATTGTCACTTGCCACTCACTGCTAGGGTTCTAATATGAATCTGCAAGCAATTGATTTATTATGGTCTCTGTGCAGAACTCTCTGCTAATAATAACTTGTATTTTCAGCCACTCCCCAGCTTCATCTCAGGTCACCGGGCATTATATTCTCATAGTGTGCAACCCAGATCCCCTACAAATGCAGTTCACAGTAGGGTTCAGACTCCTATGAGAATCTAATGCTGCTCCTGACCCGACAGGAAGCAGAGCTCAGGCGGTAATACAAGCAATGAGCGTCTGTAAAAACAGATGAATGTTTGCTTGCTAGTCCACTGCTCACCTCCTGCTGTGTGGCCTGGTTCCTAACAGTACTAGTTCATGGTCCAGGGATTGGGGACCCTTGGCTTTTAGTTCTGTCTCACACTTTCCACTCCTCCCCCCCTTTCTACCTATTTGCATCCGTTCCTTATTTGGACCTCTATCCATATGTCTTTCTGATCTTTCAGTTTACCTATATTCTGTTCTGCTACAACTAACTTGCTTTTAAATATATGTATTGTGCATTTTCTTTTGGTTACTGTATTTTCTACTTCTACAATGAACATTTGAATTTTTTTTTTTTTTGGTATATTTTAAGTAGCTGATGCTATTCATGTTCAATTTTTATTGACAAAAATCTGCATAATCAAAACCATTGTTTTTCAAGTAGTCATGTATGGATGTGACAGGTGTACCCTGAACAAGACTGAGCACAAAAGAATTGATACTTTTGAACTGTGGTGCTGAAGACTCTTGAGAGTCCGTAGGACAGCATGAGGACCAACCACACCCTGGTTTGAAAATCACCAAATTCATATCCCATGAATATTCAAGAAATCAACCCTGAATATTCATTGGAAGGATAGATGAAGCTGAAGCTCCAATCCTTTGGCCACCTGATGCAAATATCTGACTCATTGGAAAAAGTCCTGATTTTGGAAAAGATTGAGGGCAGTAGGAGAAGGAATGACAGAGGATGAGATGTTTGAATGGCATCACTGACTCAATGGACATGAGTATGAGCAAATTCTGAGAGAAACCTGGTATGCTACAGTCCATAGGGCTGCAAAGAATCAATCATGACTGAGTGACTGAACTTTTTTTTTTAATATATTATTCTCTATTTTTGTAAATAGGTTGACCTGAATCACTTTAAAGATGTGTCTGGAAATTCTGAAATCTGGATCAACAAAGTAGTTATGCTTGGTTTTATTTTATTTTATTTTTGGCTTTAGGTTAGTTGATGTTACCTTATGCAATGTGATTCTTTCTTTTGACCTAGAGAATTAAGCTTTCCCTTTGCAAGGAATATAGATTGCTTCTCTTGTAGCTCAGTTGATAAAGAATCCACCTGCAGTGCAGGAGACCTGGGTTTGAACCCTGGGTCAGGAAGATCCCTTGGAGAAGGAATGGCAACCCATTCCAGGTTTCTTGCCTGGGAAATCTCATTGACAGAGGAGCCTGGTGGGCTACAGCCCACCATAGGTTCTCAACAGTCAGACAGGACTAAGCACTAAATCAAATCCCTATTGCTAGAAAAATAGAGTGACTGATCTCCTTAATTAAATCCAGACCAAAATAACTAAAAAGTGTTTTATGTTTTGGATTAATCTCTATTCTCTCTGTTTCGTGTCTAGTCATCAGACGTATCCATGTAGTAGTTCCAACTGAGTCTAGGGTGTTATGCAACACTGATGTATATCCAAACTGAACTATGATTCAGGTCCCTCAAGTACATGTTTGTTATCTTTTTTGTCTTAAAAATTGCTACAAGAATTTTTCCTTCTATTTCTTAGTATCAGATCATTCCTGCAGGACTTTGTTGAAACCATAAGACTTTGCTGTGTTTTCAGAATTCAAGAATGTCCTACAGAGTGTGTTTGTTCAGTCACTCAGTCATGGACTGTAGCCTGCCAGGCTGTACTGAACATGGAGTTCTCCAGTCAAGAATACTGGAGTAGGTTGCCATTTCCTATTTCAGGGGATCTTCCCAACCCAGGGATTGAACCCATGTTTCTTGGGTCTCCTGTGTTGGCAGATGGATTCTTTATGACTAGTGCAACATTGGAAGCCCTGGCTGCTGAAGAATGCCATACCAAATTCTAGCACAATTCCCATTTTCCTTGATTTGTGTTTTCTCAAGTCCTTGCTGCCTTAGAAGATTTCTGACGCCTTTAAGTATATTTAATTTGTTTATTACTTTTTCTTGTCAATGGAATTATCTTATTCTTTTTAGATCAGTTGATCTACTGCAAGATAAACCATCTTTTCTGAAAGCAGAAGTATAATGGTCTTGTAAGTCTTTCAAATTATTTAAATTATAATTTTAAGTAATCTTTTAAAAAGAAAATTTTACTGTCAACTTTGAGAACAAATTATTTGGATGTCTATCTGTCACCAGAAGTAAGTCTCAGCTATTCTCAGTTGCAAGTGACTGGGTAAAATGTCCCAGACAAATTTGATGAAATAATACAACTAATTTCTAATGAGGTGGGCTGTTTTGCTAAAGGAATTCATTACATATTTCTGAATAGTTTACTTGTATTCCTAATTTCTCATGAGGTGGGCTGTTTTGCTAAAGGAATTCATTACATATTT
>CM035276.1:37036906-37090006 GCA_020226075.1 Hydropotes inermis
CTGAATAGTTTACTTGTATTCCTAAATTAAAATATTATTTGCAAAGGATAAATGCACATATATTTTAAAAATTTTGTTAAATAACATGTAGTCACCATCTAAAGAACCACAATTTTTAAAGAGTTCTAAAATATATTAGGTAAAAATAATTTGTGTTAGATCTCTACCTCATAGTTTACTTGTATTCCTAAATTAAAATATTTATTTACTTGTAAATAAATATTTATTTATATAAATAAATAAATAAATATTTATTTACTTGTATTATTTACTTGTACCTGAATAGTTTACTTGTATTCCTAAATTAAAATATTATTTGCAAAGGATAAATGCACATATATTTTAAAAATTTTGTTAAATAACATGTAGTCACCATCTAAAGAACCACAATTTTTAAAGAGTTCTAAAATATATTAGGTAAAAATAATTTGTGTTAGATCTCTACCTCATACCATATATGAAAATAAACTTGAGATAAGCTTAATAATTGAAAATAACAAAACTTAAGTGAACATAAAGAGGGCATGAAATAATAGTTTAAGATGTACTGTTGTGAGGTCTTCCTAAGTAAGAAAGGAAGTCCAGAAAGCATCATATACAAAAATGATAGATACAGTTTTCAAATTACCCATATGTATACATTTTTCACATGGGGTCATAATTGCTTGATCTCTGAACTTCCAAGGATATTTATAGCCTCTTCACTGTTGACATTTGCTCCCAAAGTCACATAATCAAATTCTCAGCACCAAAATAGTAATTGCCTAGGTCACAAAATATCTAGTAATTTCTAGGCATACCATTGAAACTGTTACTCAAAGTCATTATGACAAGAAATCAATTAATTCAATTTTATTTTCACTATTTCTAAAACTCCAACTTTCTTGATGTTTCAAGAAATGCTTTTGATCTATTTTTTTTAGATACTTCTTAATAAATTGTCTCAAAACACTTTTGCCACATTGCTCTCTAACAATCAACTGACAGAGTGAATTTATTTACTCTATGATATCACTTTTCAGTTTCCCCAAAGTTCAAAAATCTCAAATAATAAAGAAAACTAGACATTTAAACAAATAGTTCAAATTTCTGGATTTCATTATTTAAAAGTCAACTGGCATAAATATAATTATGAATGCTGTTTCTATATCTTCACTGAGCATCATTAATGGAAAAAGCTGCATACTGTATGCACTGAATTCATGTTAAATTAGTAAATCCACACCTCAAACAGGCTATCAATATTGCCTAGTCTTAAAAATTAATAATCTTAGATTCTAAGTGTGTGTTTCTAGCTTAAAGTTGCATGTTTTTATCAGTAAAGATTCTCTAGAGCAACAGAAAAATAGGATATGTGTATGTGTGTGTGTATCTGAATCCCTAGAAATGGAACCCACAGAGAATGAGGGTTGATTGTTCTTTACCATTTTATATAAGCAATTTGAGTATCTGAAGATTTAGATATCTTTGGAATTCTAGAGCAAATTTCCCATGAATACCTAGGGGCACCCAAGATAGAGATGGAAAGACGATTTATTTTTATTTTTAGGAATTTTACAATTGTGGGGGTTGGTAAATCTGAGATTTCTAAGACTGGCCAACAGGACGGAAACTTGTGGAGGTATGGATCGGTGGTTGCTTGTTATACCAATCTAGTCGTACAATTTGGAAAATTTAATTGACACCTCCCAAACCAAATAACTTTGAACTGTTTCACAGATGTTTGTATTTATAATTTCCTGCGTACATCCACATAAATAATCTTTGATTAACAAATTAATTAAAACCACTAACTAAACCATGAAAAACTTGAAAACCACTGCTGAAACAAGTCACTATTACTTTTCAAAATATGTTTGGTTGAAAATTTGAGTTCATTCATCAAAAGGTATGGAGATGCCAATAAAACATGAATTCATGAATAAAAGGAGTGAATCAAACAGAATTGGGTAAACAATAAACAGAAGTAATATATAAATTTCACTTGGTTTTATATTTTTACATCATATCACATTCAAAAGAATATCTAATTATACATTTTACTACAATAGTCCTACAGTATAATAGTAAATCATTTCTATGTTTGTACTGGTATGAGATTTTTGTTATACAATTATAGGGTGAGGAATAATGTAAACAATTATACATTATAGGGTGAGGAATAATGTAAACAAAACAAAACAAAACAAAAAGGCTTTAAAAAGCTCTACTTGGAACTTTTCCATTTCCATGGATTTTTTAAAAAAAGCCCTTTCCATGTTTGAAGAATAGAAATATGGGCAAAATTAGGTTTTCACTACCATTTTAAAGGGGATGATTATATGATTAAAGGAGCATAATATTGAGCTAGAAGGAAGGAAATCAGACAGATTAATCTCACTACCAAAAAGTCAACAGGAAAAAATAAACTATTGAAACAAAACATCTGGATTATTGAAGATAAATTAATTAACAGAGTAAGAAAAAATCATGCTTGCACTCTGAATTAGGAAGGAACATTATAAAAGGTATAATCACAAAATTGACAATGATTGCCAACACCTCTTGTAGTAGGCACATGTGTTTCCTAAGGAGACACATAATTACAACAAATTGTGATTTGGTAGGCATGAATTTTCATGTAAATTCAAGCATTTTTAAGTCACAGAAATGTACCTTATAAGTATGCTCAATTTATCCTTGGAACTATCAATTTTAATATCCCAATCATCACAAATCACCAAGTAATTACTAAAATAAGCTATTTAATAATATTTTTATAAAATATATAAAATATTATTTTATATTATAATATATTTACTGAATTTGGAAGTATGAAAACCAGTCACATAATTAAATAACCTAATCACACTGTAAGATGAAGATGTCTAAATGCTGTCTGTCACATTTTCTACTTTGTTTGTTAAAGCCAAGAAGTAAACACCGCTGGGAATACATTTATGTTTAATAAAATTAACTTTGACTTCTTTGGTTGTCCAGTAGTTAAGACTCCATGCTTTCAATGCAGGGGACACTGGCTTGATTCCTGGTGGGGAACTAAGTTCCCACATGCCATACTGAGTGACCAAATAAATAAATAAAATTAGGTTTATGAATTTGGTATATCAAGGAAAATATATCTTAGGAGAAATGAAGATGTCCCGAGACAGCTGAAGTGGGGGTACTTCTTGGAAGATTTAAAATTGTGGTAGAGGACTTAAGGAGGGATTAAATAAAGGAGAGAGAGTTACCTATTAGATGATGTCAAGAAATTACGGCAGTTCAGAAAATAATTTTCAAACCAAAAAACTGGCATCACCTTCACTCAGAAATTATTCTGGGAAGTTGACAAAATAAACAACAACAATAATAAAATATATTTATGTGGTCTGACTTAAAAAAAAAGATACCAAAACAATGCTTACCTGGGAAGGATTGCAAGTGAGGGGATGGGGTGAAAATTGACTGAAATGGAAATATATGGGAACATTCTGGTCATCAGAGACTGTCCTATGACATAATATGGCATAATTTACCTGGATATATCCATTTGGCAAAATTGTAATGCTGTTTAAAGTCTGGCAATGATGACTTTATGTACTGTTGATTCAGTTCAGTTCAGTTCAGTTGCTCAGTCTTGTCCGAATCTTTGCGACCCCAGGAATCGCAGCATGCCAGGCCTCCCTGTCCATCAGCAACTCCCGGAGTTTACTCAAACACATGTCCGTCGAGTTGGCGATGCCATCCAGCCATCTCATCCTCTGTCGTCCTCTTCTTCTCCTGCCCCCACTCCCTCCCACCCTCAGTGTCTTTTCCAATGAGTCAACTCTTCGCATGAAGTGACCAAAGTATTGGAGTTTCAGCTTCAGCATTAGTCCTTCCAATGAGCACCCAGGACTGATCTGCTTTAGAATGGATTGGTTGGATCTCTTTGCAGTCCAAGGGACTCTCAAGAGTCTTCTCCAACACCACAGTTCAAAAGCATCAATTCTTCGGCACTCAGCTTTCTTCACAGTGCAACTCACATCCATACATGAACACTGGAAAAGCCATAGCCTTGACTAGACGGACTTTTGTTAGCAAAGTAATGTCTCTGCTTTTTAATATGCTGTCTAGGTTGGTCATAACTTTCCTTCCAAGGAGTAAGTGTCTTTTAATTTCATGGCTGCAATAACCATCTGCAGTGATTTTGGAGCTCCTAAAAATAAAGTCTGACACCGTTTCCACTGTTTTCCCATCTATTTCGCATGAAGTGATAGGACCAGATGCCATGATCTTAGTTTTCTGAATGTTGAGCTTTAAGCCAATTTTTTCACTCTCCTCTTTCACTTTCATCAAGAGGCTTTTTAGTTCCTCTTCACAATTCTGCCATAAGGGTGGTGTCATCTGCATACCTGAGATAATTGATATTTCTCCTGGGAATCTTGATTCCAGCTAGTGCTTCATGTAGCCCAGCATTTCTCATGATATACTCTGCATAAGTTAAATAAGCAGGGTGACAATATACAGCCTTGAAATACTCTTTTTCCTATTTGGAACCAGTCCCTTGTTCCATGTCCAGTTCTAACTATTGCTTCCTGACCTGTATATAGGTTTCTCAAGAGGCAGGTCAGGTGGTCTGATATTCCTGTATCTTGAAGAATTTCCACCATTTGTTGTGATCCACACAGTCAAAGGCTTTGGCATAGTCAATGAAGCAGAAATAGATACTTTTCTGGAACTCTCTTGCTTTTTTGGTGATCCAACAGATGTTGGCAATTTGATTTCTGGGTCCGCTGCCTTTTCTAAATCCAGCTTGAACATCCAGAAGTTCACAGGTCGCATACTGCTGAAGTCTGGCTTGGAGAATTTTGATCATTACTTTGTTATCATGTGGGATGAGTACAATTGTGTGGTAATTTGAACATTCTTTAGCATTGCCTTTCTTTGGGATTGGAATACAAACTGAACTTTTCCAGCCCTGTGGCCACTGCTGAGTTTTCCAAATTTACTGGCATATTGAGTGTAGCATCATATTTTAGGATTTGGACTAGCTCAACTGGAGTAATTAACTTACTGCACTACAAAGTTTTAATTATCTCCATCTTCCTTGTGAACAACTCAAGGACTCATTTGAAATAGTTCAACTGGAATCCCATCACCTCCACAATCTTTGTTTGTAGTTATGCTTCCTAAGGCCCACTTCCCTGGACTTCACATTCCAGGATTTCTGGCTCTAAGTGAGTAATGACCCAGTATGGTGGTTATCTGGGTCATGATGATTGTTTTTGTATAGTCTGAGTATTCTAGCCACCTCTTTGTAATATCTTCTACTTCTGTTAGGTTCACCTTATTTCTGTCCTTTATTGTACCCATCTTTACATGAAATGTTTCCTTAGTATCTCTAATTTTCTTAAAGAGATCTCTAGTCTTTCCCATTCTATTGTTTTCCTCTCTTTCTTTGCATTGATCACTGAGGAAGGCTTTCTTATGTCTCCTTGCTATTCTTTGGAACTCTGCATTGAAATGGGTATATCTTTTCTTTTCTCCTATACCTTTGGCTTCTCTTCCTTTCTCCGCTATCTGTAAGAGCTCCTTAGAAAAAACTCTTTTGCTTTTTTGCATTTATCTTTCTTGAGGATGGTATTGATTATTGCCTCCTGTACAATGTCTCAAACCTCCATTCATTGTTCTTCAGGCACTCTATCAGATCTAATACCTTGAATCTATTTGTCACTTCCACTGTATAATCATAAGAGATTTGACTTAAGTAATGCCTGAATGGTTTAGTGGATTCCTATACTTTCTTCAATTTTAGTCTGAATGTGGCAATAAGGAGTTCGTGATCTGAGCCACAGTCAGCTCACAGTCTTGTTTTTGCTGACTGTATAGAGCTCCTCCATCTTTGACTACAAAGAGTTTAATCAATATGATTTTGATATTGACCAACTGGTGATGTTCATGTGTAGAGTTGTCTCTTGTGTTGTTAGAAGAGGGTGTGTTCTCTTAGCAAAACTCTTTTAGACTTTGCCCAGCTTCATTTTGTACTCCAAGGTCAAATTTGCCTGTTACTCCAGGTATCTCTTGACTTCCTACTTTTGCATTCCAGTTCCCTATAATGAAAATAACATTTTTTTGGCTGTTAGTTTTATAAAGTCTTGTAGGTCTTCATAGGACCACTCAACTTCTGCTTCTTTGGCTTTAGCAGTTGGGGCATAGACTTGGATTACTGTGATGTTGAATGGTTTGCCTTGGGAAAGAACAGAGTTCATTCTGTCATTTTTGCAACTGCATTCAAGTACTGCATTTCAGACTCTTTTGTTGACTATGATGGCTACTCCATTTCTTCTAAGTGATTCTTGCCCACAGTAATAGATGTAATGGTCATCTGAGTTAAATTCACCCATTCCAGATCATTTTAGTTTATTGATTCTTAGAATGTCAAGGTTCACTCTTGCCATCCCCTGTTTGACCACCTCTAATTTGCCTTGATTCATATATCTAACATTCCAGGTTCCTATGCAATATTGCTCCTTACAGCATCAGACTTAACTTCCATCACAGTCACATCAACTGTGTGGTGGTGTTGCTTTGGCTTAGTCTCTTCATTCTTTCTGGTGTTATTTTTCCACTCTTCTCTCAGTAGCATATTGGGCACCTATTGACCTGGTTAGTTCATCTTTCAGTGTCATATCTTTTTGCCTTTTCATGCTGTTTATGGGATTCTCAAGGCAAGAATACTGGAGTGGTCCACCATTCCCTTTTCCAGTGCACCACTGTTTTTCTGAACTCTCTACCATGACTCATCCATCTTGGATGGCCCTTCAGGGCATGACTCATAGTTTCATTGAGTCAGACAAGGCTGTGTTCCATGTGGTCAGTTTGATTATTTATTTGTGATTGTGGTTTTCATTCTATCTGCCCCCTGAAGGATAAGGATAAAAGGCTTATGGAAGCTTCCTGATGTGAGAGACTGTGTGTATATTCAGAGTACATAATACAATACAGGCCTGGATGAAGCACAAGCTGGAATCAAGATTTCAGGGAGAAATGTCAAGAACCTCAGATATGAAGATGACACCACTCTTAGGGCAGAAAACGAGGAGAAACTAAAGAATCTTTTGATGAAAATGAAAGTGGAGAGTGAAAAAGCTGACTTAAAACTCAACATTCAAAAAACAAAGATTGTAGCATCTGGTCTCATCACTTTATGGAAAAAAATGGGGCAAAAATGGAAACAGTGAAAGACTTTCTTTACTTGGGCTCCAAAATCAGTACTGATGGTGATTGCAACCATAAAATTAGAAGAGGCTTGCTCCTTGGTTGAAAAGTTATGGCCAACCTAGACAGCATATTAAAAAGCAGAGACATTACTTTGCTGATAAAAGTCCATCTAGACAAAGCTATTGTTTTTCCAATAGTCATGTATGGATGTGAGAGTTAAAACATAAAGAAAGCTGAGCACTGAAGAATTGATGCTTTTGAACTGTGGTGTTGAAGACTCTTGAGAGTCCCACATACTGCAAGGAGTTCAAACCACCAGTCAATCCTAAAGGAAATCAGTCCTACATATTCATTGGAATTACTGTTGCTGAGGCTGAAGCTCCAACACTTTGGCCAGCTGATGTAAAGAACTGACTCATTGGAAAAGACTGTGACGCTGGCAAAAATAGAAGGCAGGAGAAGGGGACGACAGAGGATGAGATGGTTGGTTGGCAGTCCTGGCTCAATGGACATGAGTTTTAGCAAGCCCCAGGAGTTTGTGCTGGACAGTGAAGCTTGATGTGCTTCAGTCCATGGGGTCGCAAATAGTCTGACAGGACTGAGTGACTGAACTGAATTGAAGTTAAATATTCTTGCTATAATTATTGAGCTCTTTCATAAATAAATTGAAATTTAGAAAAATTTTAAAATAATAGTGATAATAATTGAATGATTCAAATTTATTCAAATAAACATAAGAAATATAAAAATATTTATAAAACCTTAAAAATAGATAACATTCAAAAAATTAAACAAATATTTGTATTAATCAAATGTAGTTAATTAGTAAGTATAATGGGATGTATTTAATAATCTCATAATGGGAAAATTTAATAGACTTTAATAAAAATCAAACTCTTCACAAGTAATGCAAATAATACACAAAATTTCAATTGCAAACTATAGATCAAGTTGCACCAAAAAAAGTGCAACTGAAAGAAAATAGTTTAACTATACTCATCTAAAACAAACACCTTGAAGGATGTAAAGTATTGCTAGAGAAAATATAATATAATGAAATATTTAATTTACCAATATGATAATCCATTTAGAGTATATAAAATAATTTCACAATGTATAAAGCAAGTCATGACAGAATTACAGGAAGAAGAATAAAAATCTGTCTTCAGTGGGAGATAGTAACACAACTTTCTTTAATAATTGATATAAAAACTGCACAAAATATGTCAGTAGGAATAATGATTTTAACAATAAGAATAAAAGAATAATGTATTTGCTTTAATTGGCTGTACAGAGAACATTTTACTCTCCAACAGTTTTCAATTATGCATAAACATTTACCAATATTTACCAATTATTTGAGAATAAATTTTGAGCAAATAAATGCAAAGAATTTAAATAAGAATAACATATTTTGGCAAGAACAAAAGTTTACTAGAAATTAAGTGTAGGATGTTAACTAGAAATTCCATTTTTGAAAATTAGTGCATCAAATAAAAGATCGTAATATAATTAGAAAACATTTTGATTAAACAGCAGCAAGGATATCACAAATCAAAACTTGTGATGTGCAGCAAGTTAGAGGATAAGTTTGTCTTTAGACTAACTTAAAGTATAAGTTAGTCTTCTATGCAGAGATGATTAGTCTACATATTTAGTGGATAAGTTAATCTTTTAAGTAAAGATGACTAGTCTGGCTTTAAAAAGAACTTGTTTTGCAGTGCTGTGAATTATCTTCTTTAGCACTGTTGCTTATCTGTAAAATTCAGATAGATAATAGTTCCCTGAAGCATTCTGATCTAGGCAGAAACAAGACTGCCTTGTTTCTCTGCAGCCTGTCTAAACTTTCTTCTTACTTCACCTTCCTTTTCTTAAAACATTTAGTTTAGGAAACCTAATTTCAAACTCTCTCTGCTCTTTAGAGATGTTAATCTTCTATATCCCAAAATGTTTTTCTCAGGACCAGGGGAGCCATTTCTGTGAAATAGAATAGACATGAATGATAACACCCCATCTCCAGTTTTCTATGGAAAGGTAGGAACCTAACTCTGAAAAGTGATACTCTGAAAATACAGATAGCCCCATCATGTTGATCAATTATTCTCCTTATATCCTCTTGCACTTTTCTATTAGCTTATTCTAGAACTTAAAAATGTTATTAGCTTTTCCTAACATTTAAAATTAAATATTCTCCATCTTTCATCTTAGTGGAGTTGAGTTGAATAACTTGCCTTTATTGTATAAGTCTTGAATGAGGTCTTCCTTGCCTGTTTAAGCTTTGTTGGCTTGTCAGTGACTACACACATGCATTTACAACTTTTGAGTGAATGTAGCATGTTAAGGAAACATTTATAGTTATTAACAACACAACAATGCCTGCTGTTTGGAGAGCACTCCTGAGCCAGGTTACCCATGACCCAAATCACCTAGAAGCAAATAAGTCAAAGATATGATCCTAAATAGTGAATATTTCTTTAAGCCATTTGGTCTGTTTGTATATTTCACATACCTTTGTCTTTATCTTCCCAGAGATGTTTGTCCAGCACGTTTGTTTCAAGGAAACAGAGACATTGGAAATTAGGGAGAAGTTCTTAATGGGCAGGACTATAGGATCACCAAAACCACAGTAAATCCAGCAGTTAGTTGGATGCTAGGTTACTATCTTTTTAAATGACCTGACCATGCTGAACACTGCCAACTTCCCAGACTAGGGCAAGGCAAAAGTAGATAAAAGAGAATTATGAAAAGCTTCATGGTATAAGAATCAGGAAAAGGATAGTCTCAGAGGGAAGGATAAATGAAAAAAAAATGTTCTTGATTTGATGTTTTGGAATGAAGCAATCTACCTCATTGTAGCTATTTTTCTTCTTAGCCCACTTGATTTTGAGGTCTTTGACATTTATACAGGGCCAGAGGGGGTGCTGACAACTTATAACTTGACAACAGTACCAGTGGTCAAGAGTATTCAGTAGGGTTGTTTTCTTGAATCTCACTTTTGTAAAAGCTTCATAGTAAAGCAAGCCTCTGCAGACAGCAGAAGTGATAACCACAACCCTGAAATCTGTGTAGTGGAGATCACAATCACAGAAAGTTAGCCCAAATGAGAAGGCAGAGAAATATGTTCCTTATGAAAGAACAAAATGAAACACTAGAAGAACAAACAAGTGAAGTGGAGATAGCCAATCTACCAGAAAAAAAAATAATAATTCAGAATAATAATAATGAAGATGATCAAAGATCTTGGAAAAAGAATGGAGGCAAGGATTGAAAGGATGCAATAAATATTTTGAAAAGACTGGAAAGAACTAAAGAACAAACAACCAGAGATGTGCAATACAATAATGGAAATGAAAAATACATTTGAAGGAATTAACAGCAGAAAAAGTGAGACAGAAGAAAAGTAAGCAGGAAGACAGAATGGTAGAAGTCTTCCACAGAACAAAATAAAAATTAAAAGGAAGAGAAGAAGTGAAGGTATTCTAACAGATTTCTAGGAAAACATTAAATGCACCAACATTCACATTATAAGGGTCACAGAAGGAGAAGAGAGAAAAAGGATGTGAGGAAATTTTTAAAGTTTAATACTACTTTCTCCTAACATAGGAAAGGACATGATCATCTATGTCCAGGAAGAACAGAGTCCCAGGCATGATAAACCCAAGAACATGCCAAGACATATAGTATTCAAATTGACAAAAATTAAAGATAAAAAAACATAAAAAAGCAACAATGGAAAACCAACAAATAACATACAAGGTAACTCCCATTATCTTGAAAGTAAGTGAATTTAATCTTCCAAACTAAAGACACAGAATTGATGAATGAATACACAAACAAGGCCTGTGTAAATGCTGTCTACAAGAGATCCATTTCAGACCTAGGAACAAATAGAGACTGAAAATGAGAGGATTGAAAATGATATTCCACACAAATGGAAATCAAAACAAAGTGAGTATAAAAATACTCATATTAGACAAAATAGAATTTAAAATAAAGACTTTTATAAAAGACAAATAATGGTACTGCATAATGATCAAGGGGTCAATCCAAGAAGAAGATAAAGCAACTACAAATATACATGCACCCAATATAGGAGCACCTCAATATAAAAGGCAATTACTAACAGCCATTAAGGGAGAAATTGACAGTAATCAAGTAACAGTGGAGGACTTTAACCTCCTATTTTTATCAATGGACAGAGCATCCAGTCAGAAAATCAAAAAAGAAACACAAGTCTTAAATGACACATTAAGCCAGATGGATTTAATTGATATTTGTAGAGCACGCTATCTAAAAGTAGAATATTTATTCTTCTCATGTGTACATGGAACATTCTCCAGGATTGACAACACGCTGAACCATAAAGCAAACTCCAGTAAATTAAAAAAAAAAAAAAAAGAAATCATATCAAGCATCCTTTCCAACCACAACACTGTGAGTTTAGAAAGAAACAAGAAAAAGAAAAACTGTAACAAGCACAAACCAGTGGAACCTAAATATTATGCTACTAAACAGCAAATGGATCACTGAAGAATCAAAGGAGAAATAAAAAAAAAAAATAGAGACAAATGAAAACAAAAGTGCCACAATCAAAACCTATGCAATGCAACAAAAGCAAATCAAAGAGGGAAGTTTGTAGTGATAAAAAGTCTACTTCAGAGCAAAAGACACATCTCAAATAAATAAACAACTTAAACTTACACCTAGAGCAACTAGAGAAAGAAAAATGAACAAAATACAAATTTAGTAGGAGGAAAGATAATATAATGATCAGAGCAGTAATAAGTAAAATAGAGATTAAGAAATCAATAGCAAAGATCAATGAAACCAAAAGCTGTTTTTCTGTAAAGGCAGACAAAATTGATAAATCTTTAATCAGACTCATAATAAAAAAGTGGGGAGGGGGAAGAGGACTCAAATCAGTAAAATTAGAAATGGAAAAAGAAAAATTACAACTGACATCCCAGAAATACAAAAGATCATAAGAGATTAATACAAGCAACTGTATGCCAATAAAACAGACAATCTAGAAGAAATACCAAATTCTTAGAAATGTCTAATCTCACAAGACAGAACCAGGGAGAAAGAAAATAAAAACAGACCAATCATAAATACTGAAGTTGAAACTGTGATTTAAGAACTCACAATAAATGAAAGTCCAGAACCTGAGGGCTTCACATGTGGTTTCTATCAAACATTTAAAGAATATTTAACACCTATCCTTCTGAAACTGTTCCAAAAAATTGTAGAGGAAGGAAAGCTAGCAAACTCATTCTAAGAAGCTGCCATTGTCCAAATACCAAAACTAGAAGAAAAAAAAAATGCCACAAAAAATGAAAGCAACTGGCCAATATCACTGATGAATATAGATGCAAAAATCCTCAAAAAAATACTGGAAATCTGAATCCAACAATACAGTAAAAGGATCATACACCATGATCAAGTAGGATTTATCCCAGAGATGCAAGTACATTTCAGTATCCAGAACTCAATCAGTGTGACATATAGCATCAACAAATTGACTAAAGCATATGGTCATCTCAGTAGATGTAGGCACAATTTTGACAAAATTAAATACACATTTATGATAAAAACTCTCCAGGAAGTGTTCATAGAGAGTACATTCCTCAATATAATAGACACTATACATGACAAACTGATAGCTAACATCATACTTGATGTAAAATGCTGAAAACATTTCCTCTAAGATCAGGAACAAGATAAGCATGTACACTCTCATCGCTTTTATTCAACATAGCTTTGGAAACCAGAGGGAAAAAAGAAATAAAAGGAATCAAAATTGGAAAAGAAGAACTGTCATTGTTTGCAGATGATGTGATAATACACATAGAAAATTCTGAAAACACTACTAGAAAATTACTAGAATTCATCAATAAGTTTGATAAAGCTGCAAGTTACAAAATTATACACAGAAGTCTGTTGCATTTCTAAACACTAAAAACAACAGATCAGAAATATAAATTAAAGAAACAATCACATATATAATTGCATAAAAAATAAATCAATCAAAAATACCTAACAATAAACCTATCTAAGGAAAACAAAGACCTGTTCCCCCCAGAACTCTAAGATGCCTATAGAAGAAATCAAAGACAACAGAAACAGATGGAAAGAAATACCATGCTCCTTGACTGGAACATTACACTGTGTATGGTAATCTATAGACTCAATGCAATCTCTATAAAATTACCAATGGTATTTTTCACAGAACTAAAACAAAAAATATTATGTGGAGACACAAAAGACCCTGAATACTCTAAACAATCTTAAGAAATAAAAATGGAATGGAGGAATCAGGCTGTCTGACTGCAGATACTATTACAAAGGTATAGTTATCCAAACAGTAAAATTCTGGCACAGAAATAGAAATACAGATCAAAAGGACATAATAGAAAGTCCAGAAATAAACCCATATATCTATGGTCTATTAATCTTTGATGAAGGAGACAAGACCATACAATGGAGGAAACACAGTCTCTTCAATAAATGCTTCTTGGAAAACTACATTTAAATAAAGAAGAAGAAGAAGAAGTTCCAACACTTTTAAACAGCATACACAAAAATAATCTCAAAATGAATTAGAGCTAAATGTGAGAACAGACACTATAAAACTCTACAAGGGAAACATACACAGAACACTCTTTGACATAAATCACATCAATTTTGTTTTTCAATCGGTCTTCAAAAGTAATGGAAATAAAAACAAAAATAAACAAATGGGATCTAATTAAGCTCAAAAGCTTTTGCAAGCAATGGAAACCATAAACAACGTGAAAAGACAGCCCACAGAATGGGAGAAATATTTGCAAACTATGCAACCAACAAGAGATTAGCCTCCAAACTTACAACCAACTCATAAGGTTTAATATCATAAAAACAAAAAAAATGGGCAAATGGGCATAAGACCTTAATAGGCATCTCTCCAGATAAGACACACAAATGGCTAAGATGCACATGAAAAGATGTTCCTTGTTGCTAATTATTCAGTTCAGTTCAATTCAGTTCAGTTGCTCAGTCATGTCCGACTCTTTGCGACCCATGAATCACAGCACGCCAGGCCTCCCTGTCCATTACAAACTCCAGGAGCTTACTCAAACTCATGTCCATCGAGCTGGTGATGCCATCCAGCCATCTCATCCTCTGTCGTCCCCTTCTCCTCCTTTCCCCAATCCCTCCCAGCATCAGGGTCTTTTCCAATGAGCCAACTCTTCATATGAGGTGGCCAAAGTATTAGAGAAATGTAAATCAAAACTACAATAAGATAGCAGCTCACACAGGTCAGAATGCCACCAAAAAGTCTTTAAACAATATATACTGGACAAGGGGTAGAGAGAAGGATGCCATCCTATACTGTTGGTGGAAATGTAAATTAGAATTATAACAATGACTGTACCAACTTACATTACCATCAAGAGTGTAGGAGGTTATTCAAACAACAACAACAACAAAAAAAACAAACAAACAAACTAAAAATAAAGATATGTTATGACCCTGCAATCCCAATTTTGTTCATATATTAAAAGAAAAATATGATCCAAAGTATCCACACACCACAAGGTTCTTTGTAATACTGTTTACAATAAATAAGACATGAAAGCAACCTAAATATGCATTCATAGAGAAATGGATAAAGGAGTAGTGATACATACAGACAATGGAATATTACTCAGACATTAAAAAGAATGAAATAATGTAAAGAATCTGCCTGCAATGTGGGAAACTTGGGTTCAATCCCCAGATTGGAAAGATCCCCTGAAGATGGGAATGGTGACCCACTCCAGAATTCTTGCCTAGACAATTCCATGGACAGAGGATACTGGTGCGTTACAGTCCATGGGGTCACAAAGAGTTGGACATGACTGAGAGATTTTCGCTTTATCCTGGCATGTACCTAGACATTGTCATACTAAGTGAAGTAAGTCAGACAAAGATGAATTTCACATGATATCACTTATGTATGAAATCTAAAGTAAAAATGATACAAATAAGCTTATTTACAAAACATAAACAGACTGACAGACTTGGAGAATAAACTTCAGCTCCATGAACAAGGGTTGACAGGACTCCAGTGGATTATCTGGTAAATTGCAACCAATTGAAATTATACACCAATTACTATGCTTTATGATATATGTTTTTAAAAGTGGTTTCCATAATCCTTTTGATAACTTGAAACCCTGAAGTTATACTATAATAATTAAATGCTGGATATTCATCAAATATTTTGATCATTTCCAAATAAGATAAAACACTGAAACATTAATTACTGAACATAGATTTATCCACTTTGAGTTCCTTCTATTCTCATTAAGCCTTAATTGGAAGTGTCATTGCATCAGGGCTTGATGGCTACTTCAATCTCTACAGAGATGGCACATGCCCTTCTTGTTGTTGTTATTCAGTCACTAGCAAATGCTCTTGTCAAGTGCCAATTTTTAGTTGATAGGCAAGTACCAGTTTTTAGTTGACAGGCACAAGATATTTTTATTAATAGTGAAGTTTCATCAGGACAATTAGTAAATATTCCTAGTGTTAAAGCAGGCAGATAGCTAGATATAAACAAAGAAAGAGGGGCAGAGGCCAAGTAGCAGGAAACCATACATATGTGAACAGCAAGGGTCCTTGTGGTGACAAAGAAAAGCAGGAACCTCCAAGCTGACAGGAAGATATAAATCTAGATGTAACAGTTGTTCTAGAGGCCGTCAAAGAAGGATAGGAAAGGTGGACTCTCTGGGGTCTGAATGTAAACTTTTGCTCATTATGCCCTCCTTACAGTTGAAAACCACACTGATTCAAAGAAGTAAATCCAAGATAATACAGTTAAATTTATGGGTCATTTCCTTGATATAATTCAGGCTGGCACCCAATTCTCTGATAAATTAAAGACAACTACTCTTGTCTTACAAACTGAGTCTTTATAAGAACAGAAAAAGCCTACTTATCCTTTTAACCAGTCCCCAAACCTCCTGTATTCATTTAAAAATGTTTTCCAAGAGCATTTGCCAGTGACTGAATAACAACATGGGCATGTGCCATATTTCTCTGCAGATACTGAACCCTATGCTACTGCCACTGCCGACCTTCAATGCTCCCTGAAGGGAATTCAGGATGGAGAGTGAGGCACAATGTGTGCCTCAGGTGTTTAGTTATATATTTTCAGGAACTAATTTCATGATGACAATCCTTGCATCACTTCATATCTAGAAAATCAGTAAATGTCTTCATTTACTGATGTGCCATCAGCTGCTTGTGACTAGAAGAAAAACTTTTGTAAATTAAGCACTTGATTGCGCTGAACTCCCTCTTCACCAAAATCTTAGATATTGATCTTCCCCTATCACCTCTTTGGAGCAGTCTTTCAGAGTTATTTGAGGTGCTGGCTCCCAGGCTGCAGTCCTCATTTGCCCCCAAATAAAATTGAATTCACAACTCTCAGGTTGTACATCTTTTCAGTCGACATGCCACATTAAAATTTTTAGTTTAAGGAAGGATATATTTTTAGAACTTATTAGTGTTTAAAAATTTATCAGTCACAGAGTGCTCTTATAACAGATAACCTACAATTGCTTAATTCTTAGTTTTCACTAGAAACTAAGTGTTCTAAGGGTAAAGAACTTTGATTATTATTTTCAATTAAATCTAAGAGACCTATTAATCACAGTAATCCAAGTCTATGCTGCAACCACTAATATGGAAGAAAGTGACTTGAATGGTTCTATGAATACCTACAAGACCTTCTAGAACTAACACCTAAAAAAGATGTCCTTTTCAGCATAGGGAACTAGAATGCAAAAATAGGAAGTCAGGAGAGACCTGAAATAGTAGGCAGTTTTGATCTTGGGGCACAAAATGAAGCAGGGCAAAGGCTAAAAGAATTTTCCAAGAGAACAAACTGGTCATAAAAAAACACCTTCTTCCAGCAACACAAGGGACAACTCTACACATGGACATCACCAGATAGTTAATTCTGAAATCAGATTAATTATATTATTTGCAGTCAAAGATGGAGAAGCTCTACAAATTCAGCAGAAACAAGACCAGGAGCTGACTGTGACTCAAGTCATGAGCGCCTTATTGCAAAATTCAGTCTTAAATTGAAGAAAGTAGGGAAAACTACTAGATCATTCAGGTAGGCCCTAAATAAAACCCCTTATGATTATACAGTGGAAGTGACAAATAAATTCAAAGGATTAGATCTGAAAGAGTGACTGAGGAACTATGGATGGAGGTTAGTAACATTGTACAGGAGGTGGTAAGCAAAACCATCCACAAGAAAAGAAATGCAGCAAGGTAAAATGGTCATCTGAGGAAGCCTTATAAATAACCAAGAAAAGAAGAGAAGTAAAAGGCAAAGGAGAAAAAGAAAGATATACCCATCTGAATACAGAGTTCTAAAGAATAACAAGGAGTAAGGAGAAAACCTTCTTCAGTGAACAGTAATAGAGGAAACAAGAGAATGGGAAAGACCAGAGATCTCTTCAGGAAAATTGAAGATACCGAAGACGGGCACAAAAAAGGACAGAAACGATATAGACCTAATAGAAGCAGAAGATATTAAGAAGTGGCAAGAATACAAAGAAGAGCTCTACAGAAAGGATCTTAATGACCTAAATTACCATGATGATGTGATCACTCACATAGCGACAGACATTGGGAGTGTGAAGTCAAGTGGTCCTTAGGAAGCTCTACTGTGAACAAAGCTAGTGGAGGTGATGGGATTCCAATAGAGCTACTTAAAATCCTAAAGATGATCCTGTTAAACTGCTGTAAGCAATATGCCAATGAAATTGGAAAATTCAACAGTGGCCACAGGACTGGAAGTTGTGTTTTCTTTTCAATCCCTAGAAGGGCAATGCCAAAAAATGTTCAAACTACCGTGCAATTGAGCTCTGTTCACATGCCAGTAAGGTAATATTCAAAATCCTTCAACTATGCTTCAACAGTACATGGACCAAGAACTTCCAGATGTACAAGCTAGATTTAGAAAAGACATAGGAACCAGAGATCAAGTTGCCAACATCCATTGGATCATAGAAAGAGCAAGGGAATTTCATAAAAATATCTACTGCTTCATTGACTACCTGAAAGCCTTTGATTGTGTGGATCACAGCAAAGTGGAAAATTCTTAAAGAGATTGGAATACCAAACCAACTTATCTGTCTTCTGAGAAACCTGTATGCAGGTCAAGAAGAAGAAACTTATATTAGTATTTCTTCATGTACTAGTTAGAACCAGACATGGAACAATGGACTGGTTCATAATTGGGAAAGGAGTATGTCAAGCCTGTATTATATCACTCTGTTTATTTAACTTCTATGCATAGGAGTTGTTGTTCAGTCTCCCAGTCGTGTCCGACTCTTTGCAACCCCATGGACTGCAGCATGCAAGGTCTCCCTGTTCCTCACCATCTCCTGGAGTCTGCCCAAGTTAATCTCCATTGCATCAGTGATGCCATCTAGCCATCTCATTTGATGCCCTCTTCTTATTCTGCCCTTGATCTTTCCCAGCAACAGAGACTTTTACAATGAATTATCTGTTCACATCAGGTGACCAAAATACTGGAGCTTCAGCTTCAGCATCAGTCCTACCAATGAATATTCACAGTTGATCTCTCTTAAGATTGACTGGCTTGATCTCCTCACTTTCCAAGGGACTTTCAAGTGTCTTCTCCAGCTCCACACATTTTCTAAGAGATTTATGCAGTTTTCCTGATGGGAGGGGTTGTTCCCACCCAGTGATGGATGAAGCTAGGACTTTTACCTCTGGAGGGTGATGCCATGCTCAGGGAGACCTTAAGCCACTTTTCTGATGATGAATGGGCCTCTGTTTCTTCCCTGTTGACCTTTTGTCCTGAGGCAACCTACCACTGTAGACTACGTGTTGTTTGGTGGGGTTAATAGCATCCTCTGGGAGGGCTCCAGTAAATTCAGTTCAGTTCATTTCAGTTCAGTTGCTCAGTCATGTCCAACTTGTTGCGGCCCCCATGAATTGCAGCACGCCAGGCCTCCCTGTCCATCACCAACTCCTGGAGTTTACGCAAGCTCATGCTCATCGAGTTGGTGATGCCATCCAGCCATCTCATCCTCTGTCGTCCCGTTCTCCTCCTGCCCCCAATCCCTCCCAGCATCAGGGTCTTTTCTAATGAGTCAACTCTTCCCATGAGATGGCCAGAGTATTGGAGTTTCAACTTCAGCATCAGTCCTTCCAATGAACATCCAGGATTTATCTCCTTCAGGATGGACTGGTTGGATCTCCCTGCAGGCCAAGGACTGCAGTTCAAGGGACTCACAAGAGTCTTCTCTGACACCTTAGTTCAAAAGCATCAATTTTTTGGCTCTCAGCTTTCTTCACAGTCCAACTCTCACATCCATACATGACCACTGGAAAAACCATAGCCTTGACCAGATGGACCTTTGTTGGCAAAGTAATGTCTCTGCTTTTTAATATGCTATCTAGGTTGGTCATAACTTTCCTTCCAAGAAGTAAGTGTCTTTTAATTTCATGGCTGCAGTCACCATCTGCAGTGGTCTTGGAGCCCCAAAAAATAAAGTCTGACACTGTTTCCCCCCATCTATTTCCCATGAGGTGATGGTACCAGATGCCATGATCTTAATTTTCTGAATGTTAAGCTTTAAGCCAACTTTTTCACTCTCCTCTTTCACTTTCATCAAGAGGCTTTTTAGTTCCTCTTCACTTTCTGCCATAAGGGTGGTGTCATCTGAATATCTGAGGTTATTGATATTTCTCCTGGCAATCTTGATTCAAGCTTGTGCTTCGTCCAGCCCAGCGTTTCTCATGATGTACTCTGCATATAAGTTAAATATGCAGGGTGACAATATACAGCCTTGAGGTACTCCTTTTCCTATTTGGAGCCAGTCTGTTGCGCCATGTCCAGTTCTAACTGTTGCTTCCTGACGTGCATACAGGTTTCTCAAGAGGCAGATCAGGTGGTCTGGTATTCCCATCTCCTTCAGAATTTCCCAGTTTATTGTGATCCACACAGTCGAAGGCTTTGACATTGTCAATAAAGCAGAAATAGATGTGTTTCTGGAACTCTCTTGCTTTTTTGATGATCCAGCGGATATTGGAAATTTGATCTTTGGTTCCTCTGCCTTTTCTAAAACCAGCTTGAACATCTGGAAGTTGTTGGTTCATATATTGCTGAAGTCTGGCTTGGAGAATTTTGAGCACTACTTTACTAGCATGTGAGATGAGTGCAATTGTGTGGTAGTTTGAGCATTCTTTGGGATTGCCTTTCTTAGGTATTGGAATGAAAACTGACCTTTTCCAGTCCTGTAGCCACTGCCAAGTTTTCCAAATTTGCTAGCATACTGAGTGCAGCACTTTCACAGCATCATCTTTCAGGATTTGAAATAGCTCGACTGAAATTCCATCACCTCCACTAGCTTTGTTCATAGTGATGCTTTCTAAGGCCCACTTGACTTCACATTCCAGGATGTCTGGCTCTAGGTGAGTGATCACACCACTGTGATTATCTGGGTTGTGAAGATCTTATTTGTACAATTCTTCTGTGTATTCTTGCCACCTCTTCTTAATATCTTCTGCTTCTGTTAGGTCCATACCATTTCTGTCCTTTACTGAGCCCATTTTTGCATGAAATGTTCCCTTGGTATCTCTAATTTTCCTGAAGAGATCTCTAGTCTTTCCCGTTCTATTGTTTGCCTCTGTTTCTTTGCACTGATTGCTAAGGAAGGCTTTCTTATCTCTCCTGGCTATTCTTTGGAACTCTGCATTCAAATGGGAATATCTTTCCTTTTCTCCTTTGCTTTTAGCTTCTCTTCATTTCATAGCTATTTGTAAGGCCTCTTCAGACAACCATTTTGCCTTTTTGCATTTCTTTTTCATGGGCATGGTATTGATACCTGTTTCCTATACAATGTCAAGAACCTCCATTCATAGTTCATCAGGCTCTCTGTCTATCAGATCTAGTTCCTTAAATCTATTTCTCACTTCCACTGAATATTCATAAGGGATTTGATTTAGGTGATACCTGAATGGTTTAGTGGTTATCCCTACCTTCTTCAGTTTAAGTCTGAATTTGGCAAAGAGTCAGCTCCCAGTCTTGTTTTTGCTGACTGTTTAGAGCTTCTCCATCTTTGGCTGCAAAAAATGTAATCAATCTGATTTTGGTGTTGACCATCTGATGATGTCCATGTGTAGTCTTCTCTGGTGTTGTTGGAAGAGGGTGTTTTCTATGACCAGTGCGTTCTCTTGGCAAAACTCTATTAACCTTTGCCCTGCTTCATTCTGTACTCCAAGGACAAATTTGCCTGTTACTCCAGGTGTTTCTTGACTTCCTATTTTTGCACTCCAGTCCCCTATAATGAAAAGGACATCTTTATTGGGTGTTAGCTCTAACAGGTCTTGTACGTCTTCATAGAACCATTCAACTTCGGCTTCTTCAGCATTACTGGTTGGGGCATAGGCTTGGATTACTGTGATACTGATTGGCCTTGGAAATGAATAGAGATCATTCTGTTGTTTTTGAGATTGCATCCAAGTATTGCATTTCAGACTCTTTTGTTGACTATGATGGTTACTCCATTTCTTCTAAGGGATTCCTGCCCACAGTAGTAGATATAATATTCATCTGAGTTAAATTCACCCATTCCAGTCCATTTTAGTTTGCTGATTCCTAGAATGGCAACATTCACTCTTGCCATCTCCTGTTTGATCACTTCCAATGTGCCTGGATTCATGGACCTAACATTCCAGGTTCCTATGCAATATTGCAAAACAGCATCAGACCTTGCTTCTATCACCAGTCCCATCCACAATTATTACTCCCCAAAACTGCTGATGCCAATTTGTCTACGCCATGAACCACAGCCTTACTCTGACCCTGCAGGGATCCCCCAGTACAAAAAGGTAGGGCAGGTAGGTATGGCACAGTCTCTTATGGGGTCACTGCTTTTTTATCTTGGTTCCTGGTTTGCATGACACTTTGGTGCACCCTTCAAGAGTGGATTTTCTATTTCCCTGTCTTTGGAATTCTTGCAATCAAACTCACTGGCTTTCAGTTCTCTAGGGGCTCCTCTTCCCATTGCTAGTCTTCTCAGCTGGAAAGCCTGACATGAGGCTCAGAACTTCCCTACTGTGGGATGACTTCTGGGATATAATTTCTTTTCAATTTGCAGGTTCTCATCTGGTGGATATCAGAATAATTTTATCACAATTGTGCCTGTGTTATAATTTTGTTGTGACTTCCTCTTTCTCTTTGGACACATTTCTTACAACCAAAGAGTGTATCTGCTTTGTTAGGTGGCAGTATTTTTGTTATTGCTGTTGTTGTTGTTGATAGACGTTCAGCAGCTAGTTGTGATTTTGATGTTTTTATAAGAAGGTGTGAGCTCATGTAGTCCATTCTGCCATGTTGAATTGTTCTTTTTTTCATTAGCCTTTTCTAATAAACCTTTCAGTGAAGGTATTTTAGAATTGTGAAGCCTTTCTTCTGCACGCTAATTACAATAGAGATCTTATTCTGTTTAATTCAAGAAGCTTTCTTTCAACTCTACTTCTTAACTGAATGGTCTTAATAATTTGGAATTTTCCTCATAATGGCAATTTTAGCTCTATATTTTCTTGTAAGGTTTTGGAAGATTTTGGTAGATATCTACAGCTTCTAAAACATAAAATAAGCAGGTTTGTTAGAGGGTAGCATGCTTAATTCTTTGACACTTGAGGATCTTATATCTTTAGCTAAACCTTGGGTCTCTTGTGGCCAAACTAATACCTAAGGAGGATGTGAAACTGGATTGGGGATTTTATGATGTTTTACAAATGAAAATTTTCTTAAAGTTGTGTGACTTAATATAGCTATAACTCGTTCTATGACCAGTTTATCTTAGCAAGGTAGTCAGAATTAAGTGGCTGAGCACTCTAACAGGGTTTAAGTGCTCAATCCCACACCCACCAGTTTTGTAGCTTTGGCTTCCAAGGTTGCCATTAACAATAAATTTATTACTGCTTTCTCAAAGATATATCTTTATAGTTACAGATAACTTAAAGGTTAAGAGTCCAATTTTTGTGTCTATTTAGATTTTGATTTGCCATTGGTAAAAACAGTCTGAATTTCTTGTCTTAGTTTATTTCCCCAGGTCTACCCTAGGTTTTTGCTTTGCACTTACCATGAAGATATGTGAGTCTCCTAAAGTCTGCAACTATTACTGACTTCCAATATAACTACCCTGGAAACTGTATAGGGTCCCAAAACCTTTCTGGTAAATCTAACAAGCCACAGAGACTTTTCAGATTTTACTTTATATTTTGGGAAAAAAAAAAAAAAAAACTTGGGTTGGAGAGCCACACACAAGGGAGCAGAGCTCAAATATCAGTGGATTACCCCATCAAGCCTTGGTAACAGCAACCAATAGTGAGCTCAAAATGTTCAGTGAGCCCCTTGCCTGTATAATTTATTACCTTTAGGCTATTAGCAGTCAACTTCATTCCATTCCTTCTTGCAAAAAAAAAAAAAAAAAACTATAAAAAATTATTGAAAAAGACAATTTAATTGATACAAACAAACTTTATTTAGCACTTCATGAAGTGAACAGTCTCCATTCGGTGACCTGAAAAATAGAGGTGAATGGCAAAAACAATTTCATAAGATAAAGAATTAAGAACTGGGACATATAAACCAAGTATATAATTCCTTATTTTATATTTAATCATTTTTGAAATAAATAAAGTCCTATTTGAACCTCAATTAAATCAAACCCAAACAGGAATGTAAGACCTTTATGAACAGTACTATAAGGTTTTATGTAAGATTAAATAATAGTTGAATGGAAATAAATGTTCAATATTATTATCAATAATCATTAAGATAAAAACAATTGGTAAAGAGTAAAATTATGAAAATAAAAGAAAAGCATCAGGAAATACAGTCTTTTTTCCAAAGTATAAATTAATATTATTTTAGAAAACAAGTTACCATAGCCTATTAAAACTGCATATTCTCATTTTTTTATGCCTCAACAATTCCAGTGCTGGGCATTTATAATACAGAAAATATTGAACACATGTACCCCAAGAGACAAGTAATAGATATTCAAAGTGACTTTTCCATAATAGCCAAAAAAATGAAATTATAAAATTACCATTAAAAGTACAGGGGGCAAATAGATCATGACAGATTCATGTAATTTTTTCACAAAAATGTAAAATTTTCACAAAAATTTCACAAAAAATTGTGCAATTTTTTCACAGTTATTATATATATATATATATATATATATAACCCCCTCATAACAACAACTGTTAGATCAAAACTCAGATTAGTGGGTGGGAATAGTCAAAAAGGAGTTCAAAATTAAGTAAGATAAAACTGTAATTTGAAGCATATGATGGGTGGAATTAGAGTGGACAAATAAAATAGGTGCAGGGAGGACATATATCCTTCAGGGAAGTTAGGGTAGAATTGGTATCTTTTTACAAGATGTTTATTTCTTGATGAAAGTGAAAGAGGAGAGTGAAAATTTTCACTAAAAACTCAACATTCGAAAAACTAAGATTATAGCATCCGGTCCCATCACTTCATGGTTAATAGCTGGGGGAAAAATGAAAACAGTAAGAGATTTTATTTTCCTGGGCTCCAAAATCACTGCAGATTGTGACTGCAGCCATGCAATTAAAATACACTCGCTCCTTGAAAGAAAAACTGTGACCAACAAAGACAGCATATTAGAAAGCAGAAACATTACTCTGCTGACAAAGGTCTGTCTAGTCAAAGCTATGGTTTTTCTAGTAGTCATGTATGGATGTAGGAGTAGGAATGTGAACAAAGCTGAATGCCAAATAACTGATGCTTTTGAACTGTGATGTTGGAGAAGACACTTGAGAGTCCTGTGGACTGCAAGGAGATACAACCAGTTAATTCTAAAGGAAATCAGTCCTGAATATTCATCAGAAGGACTGATGCTGAAGCTGAAACTCTAGTACTTTGGCTACCTGATAGGAAGAACTGACTCATTGGAAAAGACCCTGATGCTGAGAAAGATTGAAGGCAGGAGGAGAATGTAATGACAGAATATGAGATGGTTGGATGGTATCACAGACTCGATGGACATGAGTCTGAGTAAGCTCCACGAGTTGGTGTTGGACAGGGAAGCCTGACATGTTGCAGTCCATGGGGTCAAAAAGAGTCAGACACGGCTGAGCTAATTAACTGAATTGATGAAATAATAGTAATTATGCTAAACTTTGTTTAGTTATATAATTCTTTAAATTTATGCACTTAATTTTTATGTTATCTGTCTAATCTCAGCCAAATAGATTTTTATAAGTATCTGAGATCAGAAGTCAGTATATGTATGCTTTGTTCTATATAAAGCTGTGATTTTTCATGATTAACAAAGAGGTATTTGCTGAATTTAAACACAAAAAGAGGAAGTCTTGGTTTTCTAAAGAAAAGAAAACTTAGAATTCTTAAATAAAAACAGTTTGGGATTTAAAATAATTTTATAAAATATTATTTCATCTGTACTAAGGAAAAATGTGTGGAGACTAGCATGAGCATTACTAAATGTGATAGAAAATTCTGGAGTCATTAAAATATTGAGAGACTGAATGAGATTTTTCCTACTTTCATTTTCACACATCCTAGTAAAAGTCAGCATAACTAAAATTTTTAGAAATCATTTGGATAAAACCAATCATTCTTCAGTATTTCAAAACATAGAAGACCTAGATAAAGATATTTGTATTTGCAAAGAATGCAATTCAAAAAAAAAAAAATCCTGATAAGAAGGAATGAGAATTGTCTCTCTTAAAATAGAAAATTATTATTAAATCTATTTTCTTAACTTTTTATGTTAACACCTAAGAAATTACCTCACAAATTTATCTTATTGTGCTAGATATTTAAGGAATATTTTTTTCCTATGAATGAAATGTTTACTTTATGCATTTTCTCTCAATAAAACACTGAGTATTTCATCATTAGAAGGGGTTCAATAAACTTCCGAAGTAAAACAAGATACAGAAGACCAGTGGACAATTGTAAGATCACTATTGTAAAAGTAAGCGTGGTAAAAACCAAACATTTTATCTTATTTATCCTGATTTAACATATTCTCAAATTTGATTTAGACATAGAATAAATAATTCACAGATTCTTCCTTATATATATAGGATTCATCTACACAATCGAAATGTCAGCTCTTCTCTCTCTTTTTTTCTCTTTAAATTCAAATCTCCATAAGCAACCACCCAACAATCCTTTATTTAATAAGCAGATGTTTATTAACACCTTCATGTGCATGAAGTGAAATGAAGTCACTCAGTCGAGTCTGACTGTTTGCGACCCCATGGACTGTAGCCTACCAGGATGCCGTCTTACTAATTCTTTTGCAAGAGCATGAAGCTGTAAAATTAAATAGGAATACTGGTATTATGTTCATTATGTCTGAGTCCAACCTTGTAGAAAGCAAGTAAGGATTGTTAAAAGAGGATTACATGGGATAAACAGAAGCAGAAAAAAGGTAAAGATTAGAAATTTTAAAAGAAGAATGTTGTGGTTTAGTCACTCAGTTGTGACTGACTCTTGTTACCTCATGGACTGTAACCCTCCAGGATACTCTGTCCATGAGATTTCTTAAGCAAGAATATTGGAGTGGGTTGCCATTTCCTTTTCAGCGGATCTTCCTGACCCAGGGATCGAACTGCAGTCTCCTGCACTGCAGGTTGTCTCCTGAATTGCAGGCAGATTCTTTACCGACTGAGCCACCAGGAAAGCCCAAAAGAAGAATAATCAGTTTTATTTTAGCACAACATTGATATTTAATATAGGAAAAGGGAGAGAAGTGGGGTAGGATTGCATTGGGAGTTTAGGACTAGCAGATGCAAACTATTATATGTGGAATAGATAAACAAGAAGATCCTTTCATATAGCATAGGGAATTACATTCGATATACTATAATAAACTGTAATGAAAAATAGATATAGACATAACTGAATCATTTAGCTATATACTAGAAACTAACATAATGTTGTAAATCAACTATTACTCAATAAATCAAAAAACAAGAAAAATAGTGAATGATATGTTAAAAATGAGGTTTCTGATTAAAAACAGCTTAAGGAAAACTTGTTGACAATTAAAATAAAATTAAAGCAATTAATGTGCATGCATTATGTATCAGACACTGCCAGATACTTCTTAATAGAGAAGGGGGAAAATGTCTCATCTTACAGAACAGCATTCTAATGAAAAAGAGACACTCATAAAAACTATAATATAAAGTTGTATCTATCATAATGGAATATTTATAATTAAGAATATAATTCAACTTTGGATTTTCAAAAATGATATAAGAAGATAACATTTAAATTCAAGTTTAGATATGAATGGAAGAATAAATGGAAGTTAAAATATAAGGGGGAATACATGTAAAACCATGGCTGATTCATGTCAATGTATGTCAAAAACCACTACAATATTGTAAAGTAATTAGCCTCCAACTAATAAAAATAAATGAAATATATATACATATATATATATATATATATATATATATATATATAATGGAAAGCTGCAGAAATGCGAAATGATTGTTTTTTAATGCATAGTAAAGAAAATAAAAAAAGATATTTGATACATCTGCAACTGCAGTAGTTGAGATAGGTGAAACATAACACACATGAGTATTTTATATGTGGGAATAGCTGTGTGGTTTAATTCTAAAACTCTTGTCAGCCTTGATATATTTTTATAATCATCATGATATTTTTATAATCAGTTTATATTAAGTCCTTCCCTATGATTTATTAAGAACAAAACATAGAAAGAATTCACTGTCTTAATAATCAATACTTAGTGCCTCCATTCATGTCTAAAAAGTGTAACTATACTGGTTTAAGAAAAGGAAAAAACTCAGCAAAATTCCAAATGAGGAAAGATATTTAGCTTGGATGATAGATAAACAGGATCCTTTTCATTTAGCAGGAATAATTTTGCAGTGTAAGACAAAATAAATGGTGACTGACAAAGGGCATTTGTGGAATACTTTCTGCAGACACAATTCAACTAATCATAGAAATAGACAAAGAAAAAAATTTGAGGACTGGTTGAGAAATGTACATCCTTATAGCAATAAGGACATGTACATATCTGTGACCTTTATTATCACAGCCAATCTTCAGTGAAATTACAAAATAAATTTACCTTTGGAATTCTTATATTTAATTTCTCCTTTTCCTTGAGATAGCAAATTTTCCAATTCCAAATATTTCCCATTCTCATTATGATTCTCCCATTAAATACTGTTTTATATTATTCATTACCCAGATTTACCTCTCTTTTACATATTCCTCAGATCATTAAATAAACAGCTCCCTCTCAATTAGAGCTAAGTCTGGATCTGCTTGTCTCTATAGACTATATTGAAGTCTTCAATCTGTCATACAATTGGCTAGAATATTTTTAGTTTTAATGGAGAAATTTTTTGAAGTGAGGCATGGTAGATATTTTTGACATCCACATGGGAAAATGAGCTGCTTTTCTGTATCAGTAACTTTCATCAAATTGAATTAGTGCTATATTGCATTAGTTCTCTTTTCACATTATTGCAACATGAGCGTTCTTAATAAGACAATTTTGTACTGTATTAGACAAATTTAATATGCATATTGAAGAAACATCACTAATTTGATTAAAAAAACTGCTAGGAGGAGCAAATTATTTCATTAAAATTTAAATAAAGCTCACTTTGCAACTTTCCCCTTCTTGAATACCTGTCTATACTAATCAGAGGGTAGAAAAGGCAGATTGGGCCTTAGAGACCAGTTAATATATAATCCATATTCTTACCACAATCTGATGTCACCTTTCAGGCTCAAAATATTTCTACTAGATTGTAGTTGGGAGTTTTTAGTACTTGATACTTTAGGTCTATTATAAATGAAAAAAGAAGACATTTGTGAGCAGTTACAATAACTAGCTGAATCTTCATGAGCTCTGAGTCAATAAAATGATGACACAAATTGCACATCCTCTTAATGCAACATCTGCTTCATCAGTTGAAAGAATTACAACCCTTGCTTTGAAGGAGTCGTAATGACATAGACCAAATCTTAGTAGATAAGTAACTAAGATGAACATGTTCTTCCCTTCCATGCATAAAGAGAACATTATTGTAATTGGAACATAATTACAGTATATGCTGGATTTTGTATATACTCAGACATTTATTTGGGTTTATAAGATAACACATAGTTCTAAAAATTTTTTAAAAAGGCAATTATTAGAAAACCAAAATGAGTCAGTATATGAATTTGTTCAAATTTTACTCTAGAATATCAAAGATTAAATTATCTTTCTACTCTTCTTTTGAAAGTTGCTTAAGTTGTGATTCAGCTACTGCATATTCAAAATGCAAGAACATAAATCATAAGTAAGCTCTAATTAGTATTTATCATGTAGACAGATATTAAGACAAAAGCCCAGTGAAGAATACACCTGAAGGGCAATTGATCATTTGTCTTTTTGAATATAGGAATCATTCTCTAGAGAAGAAATTAACAAGTGATAGATATGTGCTAATTTTGAAAGCAGTTCTTACATTTTGTATGGAAAACTGCTTTTTAATCTGTGTGTATTTTATAAAAATCATCAGAGCATGGTGTTTTACCAAAATTTAGAGCTATTCAAATTTATTTTTCAAAGACAATTTTGTATAAATATATCTTCACTGCTGAAGTTTCCAATCAGTAGAGAAGAAAGAAAAAGCTAGACTGATTTTTGCTGCATTCACTATGCTCCTGACCATTATTAGGTCTTTGGGGTCTTATTCTAGATTGGCCTTACATCTCTTAAGATTCAGGCTTTCAAAATATTTTCCTGAATAAAATACAAGGAAAGCATATTATTAACACAACATAAAGATTAGAAGTACCAATACAAAAGAAAGACATTGCCTGTTAAATATTGATACCAAATCTTCACCAATTACACAGAAAACAACAAAACCCTGTAAAGCAATTATGCTCCAATTAAAAAATAATCATATTCATACTTGTTTGTATCTTGATGGCCAACCACTCAAATGAAAAAAAAGATAAATACTGATATTAAAATTGAAAAAAAAAACATAACACAAATACTTTAATTATCTTATTGGATAACTGGATTTTTCTTTTCTACTTGGATTTTTCTTCAATGTATGGTATTTAAACTCTTCATGTATTCCAGCCAATGGTAAAGTTAATCTGATTATTATGAGAAACAATATTATTACATAATTAGTACATAATAGTACACAATAATTATTACATAATTATTACATAATTTTTGAAAGTTCTAATATAATATTGTAACTTTTTAGATTTCACAGTTGTTTCAGAAGATTCTCTTGGATTTAAACCAATCAGATATTATTTACACAATAAATATTCTCTCTCACTTTGTTTTCCTCACACACAAAGTGAATTAACTCATCCTTGATGCTTGATATCCAAACTGCTTACTGCCTTACTCTTCATGTCCTTATAATTCAGAAGAAATTGATAAGGTTATGTAAATTAAAAATGCACAAAATATTAATTTTAAGCTCTAGAACAAATTATAGGGTTTGTTATATTTAGCTGATGCAATGTCTAACTCAAGAAAATAAAATTTGAGTAAACTTTAGGAGCATGATATCAGATACAAAAAAGAAATGTTATAGAAGTAGAAGATGATATCACATTCTGGAATATGTCTAACATCTATTTAAAATAGAAACATGGAAAAACATTAAATTACCCTGAAGTTACATTATAAATTAGTCAGATGACAGCAATGTAAAAAAAAAATTGCTACACTTCCAGATCTTTGTAATTTCATTGTTGGGATAAATTTTGAAAGAAGTTATACAGTTTGAATGAAAAAATAATGAGGTGAGGAGTAGAATTTATTCTATCCTCTGATTTCTTTTTTTTTTTAATTTGTAGTGGATTTTGTCATACATTGGAATGATTTCTTAAAAAACAAATGTCATAGGCATCATCTTATTGACTTAGGTAACAATCTTGTAATTTCTTTTCAATCCAACCTTTAAAACATGCATATAGTTTATGCATATATTGTTATTTTGATTATTTATTTATGATAAGCTGTTCCAATTATAGCAAGTTGTAGCATCTGTGGTTTCTTTTATGGAGCCAAAGGAAAGTGATTACTATATTATGAGGCAGCCAGACTCTAGAGTATAACAGAACATGAAATAAAGCTAGGTTGAGCAAATTCTTATTTTTCAGTGATGTGGTTTTCTCTAAGGAGCCACGTCTTGTAGTTACCAGATGTTCCACAATAACTGTAACTCTGGAGTTGCTTAGTTGTTATAACAAGACAGTTTTACTATGTAGGAAAAGACTGGCATTTTCTCTGCTGGAAGAAAATGAAATTAGCAATTTGAAACACAATTTTAATGGAGCTATGTGATTTACATTGATTAATCTACCTCATTAGAATATTAGCCAGTCAATCAGAACCTTTTCCTATCCATTTTCTAATCTCTGCCATATGTCTAGGTCATTAAAAAAAAAAAAAGAAAAAAAAACACATTTTCTTTAATTCTGGCTACTATGGAATCTGCATTAGCAAAGAAGCTGACCTTTTCTCCTAGCCACCAAAAGTTTGGAAAATGAGTTTTATTAAGAAATGCTTTTGTCCTTATTTGAGGAACTTCAGGAAACAAGAATAGAGAAAATTGTGGAAAATCATCTGATTTTGCTTTCACTATTACCTTTTCTTATTCCTTGGTATCAGTTTGAAATGACATGAATTGTTCATCAGTGTCTACAATCTGTCTTACATATATTCACCATAGAAAACTGAATGTGTGTCAAATCCAAAACTATGGATAAAGGAAACTATGAATAAATTTATAGAGAAAAATATGTTCTTCACATAGTGGACAAATGTCATAGACACAAAAAGGTAGAGTTCCCAAGTTTCATTCCTGTAATTTTTTTTTTTTAATGACACTGTAGTGCCTAGTCAAATGCTAAGTTGCTTCAGTCATGTCTGACTCTTTGCAACCCCATGGACTGTAGCCTGTCAGATTTCTCTGTCCATGGGGATTCTCCATGCAAGAATATTGGAATGGGTTGCCATGCCCTCTTTTTAGTACCTTGGGAAAATATAGAGTAAAAAAGGCCAGGAAAGACTTTTCTTAAACATTTTCAGGGAAGGTTCTTCTACTGATAGATTTATGTCAGGCCCCAGCTGTTTTATAATGAATACAGGTACATCTATTTAAACCACAAAGATGTATATAGGTTGGTCCTTTGAAGACCTCCATGGATAGATCTCATAAAAGTAAGGAAAAGCACAAACACCCATAGTTCATCTAAAAATATGTTTGATATACCATTTTCTTTTATTCAAAAAAATGGAAAGTAAGTGCCTACCAGTAGGGAAATGAATGACATTTTTTATCCCATAGAATATTACACATTCATTAAAATAAGTGGGTTAGAATTATGCCATTTAAGCTAGAAAAAAATACCCTTTCCCAAGGTATTTTAAAACATGAATCAGATAAGTGAAAATAATACCATACATCATTTTCAAAGCTATGACATGTGTATATGTGTGCATGTGTGTCTATTTTTAAACACTGTAAAAGCACAAAGAAAAATGTGAAAGTTTCTGTTAGTTCATGAATGAAACATGGATGATGACTAAAGTGAAGGCAAGTGAAGGCAAGTATTGGAGGCAAGCAGGAAGAAATAAATAAAAAAGAAATTAAAAATACTTAAATGCAATTTAAATGTAAAAAAAGCACAGTATCATCTGAATGCATTTGGTATAGCATAGCAATAAATATCAAGGCATATATATATATATATACATATATATATATATATATATATATATGAATAAACAAATGAGGTGAAACATTGCTTTAAATAATAATTTGTAAAGTGAGTCCTTCATTGATCATCCTGTTTAAAATTGTCATGAATGACAGATAAATCATTAATAATATTAGTGTATGTCATGTGGAAACTCAAAAACTGGAGCCTAAGAGAAAGAGAAGGTACTGGCAGACCTTAGAAGGAAACCGAGAAGAGCGTGGTGTAATTAAAGCTTAGGAGGCAGACAGCTTTAAGACAGAGTGGGTAGCCACTTGTGACAAGCATTACTGAAAGGGCAAGCTAGAGGAGGAAAGAAAAGGACCATAAATTTGGCATCATGGACACAGCTGGTGATGTGGATATAAGCCAAAATAATATTCTACATAATTAACAACCGTATTAGCAATGTTTAGCAATCAATCAGGAGATACAGTATTCCAGTCCCAGAACAGGGTCATGGAGAGCATCTATTATGCCAAGCATTAACCCTTTACATGCTAGACTTAAAAAAAGCTTTGGATATTAAAAGAGGTGATGGAACAAACCACACAGTGGGAGGGGACTCCAGAGCTCATAGCAGCAAGTATTTCCCAGTATGGCAGTCTTTCAATACTTCAGCAAACTGTAGGGACATAGCTGTGCACAGCTGTTGAATAACAGTCTGAAATTAAGCAAGCATAACAGAATGAAGGAGGCAGAAGTCAGACTGAAGTCAGTTATAGAGTAAATATAGAAATGCCTTTTCTTACAACACAGCAGATTAGCGGCATAACAATTTAATAATAAAGTGAACAGCAAGGAACCATCTCCCTGATTAAGAAATAAAACCTGATCTATAGTTTTGAACTATCTGCTTGGCCACAAGTATTTGATATTTCCCTTTCCATTGCTCTTTATCTATTTTTATATTTCTTTTCCTTTTTTTATTTTTTTTTAAACTTTTTAAAGATCTGCTTAACTTGTAAGTATAATTAAATAGTTTTTTCCTGGTGGTGGAAAGAGTAGGATTTTTAAACTTAAAAAAAAAACTCTATATATTTTAATATATTATTGAAAATAATTATCATTCCTTTTTTCTCAGAAAGTTTCTGGATTTATTGCATTATAATAGAATAGATGGGGGCTTCCAAGTGCTAAAAAATCCTCCTGCCATTGCAGGAGACACAAGAGACATAGGTTCAATCCCTGAGTCGAGAAGATCTCCTGGAGAAGGAAATGGCAACCCACTCCAATAGTCTTGCCTGGAAAATTTTATAGACAGAGGATCCTGCTGGACTGCAGTCCCTGAGGTTGCAAAAGTGTCAAGACATGATTGAGCAACTAAACAACAACAACAGTAGAGTAGATAATGCATTTGTGATAGAACAAAATCATTCCCAAGAGGGTGAAAATTTGTTCTGGGGAGGAAAAAATGCCTTCCTCATTTTCTGATTAAAACACATTATATCTGTTGTATTAAAATTCTATGTATTCAGGGGAGATTAGCGGAAAATGTTTAAAGCATCCTTATTAGCTGGGTAATAATGAAAACAAAATTAAAAGACATTTAAGATAAACATCAATACAGTATACTAATGCATATATATGGAATTTAAAAAGATGGTAATGATAACCCTATATGAAAACAGAAAAAGAGACACAGATGTATAGAACAGACTTTGGGACTCTGGGAGAAGTCGAGGGTGGGATGTTCTGAGAGAATAGCTTTGAAACAAGTATGCTATCAAGTGTGAAACAGATTGCCAGCCCGGATTGGATGCATGAGACAAGTGCTCAGGGCTGGTGCACTGGGAAGACCCAGAGGGATGGGATGGAGAGGGAGGCAGGAGGGGGGATCGGGATGGGGAACACATGTAAATCCATGGCTGATTCATGTCAATGTATGGCAAAAACCACTACAATATTGTAAAGTAATTAGCCTCCAACTAATAAAAATAAATGGAAAAAAAAAGACACTTAAGTGAATGTTCAACAGTGGGTAACTTGAGAATAAAAAAGAAACAACTTATTTTGCCTCTTCCAACAAGAAAAAGATAAAATCAAGAACAACAACAAAAAATAATAAGGAAGACCATGGACTAACAGCCTCACAGAGGGACTGCAGGTCAGCCAGTTCAGACTAGAATGAGGTAGGACTCAGGATACCAAGATAAATACCAGCTGTTGCTAAGAAAAATAAAAGCAAATAAGTACTTGATAGCAGAATGTCAAGTCCAGCTCAGCAAGCAGAATTTCCAAAAGTGTGATGTGGCGGGAGAATGAGAAAGAAGACACAAGAGTTCAGTGAAAGGAGAGCATCAGGGGATCATCACCACTCCCAGGTGAAAGTGCTGAAACTGAATCCATACCAGCTTTATTATACTCTCAGCCATGAAGGAGAGAATGTGCAGGGAGTTAAGCAATAACTCATATGCCCTTCAGGGCCAAAGAACAAAGTGATTATTAACCATTGAGTAACCAAGAAACCTTTATTCTTTATTGACCCCATCTTTGCATGAAATATTCCTTGGTGTCTCTAATTTTTCTTGAAGAGATCTCTAGTCTTTCCCATTCTGCTGTTTTCTTCTATTTCTTTGCATTGATCACTGAGGAAGGCATTCCTATCACTCTTTGCTATTCTTTGGAACTCTGCATTCAAATGGAAATATCTTTCCTTTTCTCCTTTGTTTTTCACTTCTCTTCTTTTCACAGTAAGGTCTCCTCAGACAACTGTTTTGACTTTTGCTGTTGTTTTCCATGAGGATGGTCTTGATCCCTGTCTCCTGTACAAGGTCATGAACCTCTGTCCATAGTTCATCAGACATTGTCTATCAGATCTAGTCCCTTATATCTATTTCTCACTTCCACTGTAGAGTCATAAAGGATTTGATTTAGGTCATGCCTGAATGGTCTAATGATTTCCCCTACTTTCTTCAGTTTAAGTCTGAATTTGGCAATAAGGAGTTCATGGTCTGAGCCACAGTCAGCTCTCAGTCTTGTTTTTGCTGACTGTATAGAGCTTTTCCATCTTTGGCTGCAAAGAATATAATCAACTTGATTTCAGTGTTGACCATCTGGTGATGTCCATGTGTAGAGTCTTCAAGAAAATTAGAGATACCAAGGGAACATTTCATGCAAAGATGGGGTTAATAAAAGACAAAAAATGGTATGGACCTAACAGAAGCAGAAGATATTAAGAAGAGGTGGCAAGAATACACAGAAGAACTGTACAAAAAGATCTTCATAACCCAGATAATAAGGATGGTGTCATCACTCACCTAGAGCCAGACATCCTGGAATGTGAAGTCAGGTGGGCCTTAGAAAGCCCCACTACGAACAAAGCTAGTAGAGGTGATGGAATTCTAGTGGAGCTATTTCAAATCCTGAAAGATGATGCTGTGAAAGTGCTGCATTCAATATGCCAGCAAACTTGGAAAACTCAGCAGTGGCCACAGGACTGGAAAATGTCAGTTTTCATTCCAATGCCAAAGAAAGCAAATGCCAAAGAATGCTCAAACTACCACACAGTTGCACTCACCTCACACGCTAGTGCTCAAAATTCTCCAAGCCAGGCTTCGGCAATATGTGAACTCTGAACTTCCAGATGTTCAAGCTGGTTTTAGAAAAGGCAGAGGAACCAGAGATCAAATTGCCAACATCCGCTGGATCATCAAAAAAACAAGAGAGTTCCAGAAAAACATCTATTTCTGCTTTATTGACTTGCCAAAGCCTTTGAGTGTGTGGATAACAATAAACTGCAGAAAAGTCTGAAAGAGATGGGCATACCAAACCACCTGACATGCCTCTTGAGAAACCTATATGCAGGTCAGGAAGCAACAGTTAGAACTGGACATGGAACAACAGACTGGTTCCAAATAGGAAAAGGACTATGTCAAGGCTGTATATTATCACCCTGCTTGTTTAACTCATGTGAAGAGTACATCATAAGAAATGCTGGGCTGGAAGAAGCACAAGCTGGAATCAAGACTGCCAGGAGAAATATCAATAACCTCAGATATGCAGATGACACCACCCTTATGGCAGAAAGTGAAGAGGAACTAAAAAGCCTCTTGATGAAAGTGAAAGAGGAGAGTGAAAAAGCTGGCTTAAAGCTCAACATTCAGAAAACTGAGATCATGGCATCTGGTCCCATCACTTTATGGCAAATAGATGGGGAAACAATGGAAACCATGTCAGAATTCATTTTTTGGGGGTTAACAAATCGCTGAAGTTGGTGATTGCAGCCATGAAATTAAAAGTCATTTACTCCTTGGAAGGAAAGTTATCACCAACCTAGACAGCATATTAAAAAACAAAGACATTACATTGCCAACAAAAATCTGTCTAGTCAAGGCTATGGTTTTTCCAGTGATCATGTATGGATGTGAGAGTTGGACTGTGAAAAAAGCTGAGCACCAAAAAATTTATGCTTTTGACCTGTGGTGTTGGAGAAGATGCTTGAGAGTCCCTTGGACTTCAAGGAGATCCAACCAGTCCATCCTAAAAGAGATCAGTCCTGGGTGTTCATTGGAAAGACTGATGCTGAAGCTGAAACTCCATTACTTTGGCCACCTCATGTGAAGAGTTGACTCATTGGAAAAGACCTTGATGCTGGGAGGAATTGGGGGCAGGAGGAGAAGCAGATGACAGAGGATGATATGGCTGGATGGCATCACCAATTCAATGGATATGAGTCTGAGTAAACTCCAGGAGTTGGTGATGGACAGGGAGGCCTGGCATGCTATGATCCATGGGGTCTCAATGAGTCGGACATGACTGAGCAACTGAACTGAACTGAACTGACTGAACCAAGAAACAGTAATCAATAACAAATCTGTAACTAAGACTAATATTCATATCTATAGATTTTCCTCCAGATACATAAAACTTGTGACTCTGAGATGCCAGTTGGGAAACAGTCTGGGGTCAGTTTTCTGACCGCATGATCATATCTTGTTTTCAAGTATATGAACTGTTCCCTCAGGACTTGCTCCAAGAGTCGTATGCTTTATAGCATCCAGTTTATCAATAATTATAAATTTCTTTTGCAGCCCTTGCCAGGGCCTGCTTTTATTTTATTCTTCCTGTCTCCTACAGCAGAATATATTGGGAGAGAAGAGTTGGGAAAATAATGTATTCAGGAAAAATATAAACATTAAAATATGATGTCAAACAAAGACAAACTGAAGCAGACAAGGAATTACAGTACTGAGGAAATCTTCTTGGAAGAAAATAAAATCAAGCACAACACAACTCAATGATATTGTCCAGACAAGAAGATGATAATCAAAATAAGAACTAGTATAATATGTCAACGGGGAATCCTTGGTGGTTCAGTGGTAAAGAATCAGCCTATAATGCAGGAGATTGCCTGCAATATAGGAAACACAGGGCCAACCCTTGAATTAGGAAGATACCCTGGAAAATGAAATGGCCACCTTGTCTAGTATTCCTGTATGGGAAATCCCATGGACAGAGAAACCTGGAGGGCTGCAGTCTATGGGGTCTCAAGAGTGAAATATGGCCTAGTGACTATACCAACATCACCATGTTTTATCAGCACTTTTAAAAGGATTAGTGATTTTTGCATTTGCTTAAATATACAACTGAGGTTAAACAGAATTATAGACAAAAAATAGAATGTGTATGCTATAAATCTCAAAAAGATACACAAAATTATTCTTTGCAAAAATCTGCTGTGGTGGTAGGAATTAATACAACATTGTAAGTCAATTATACTTCAATTACATTAAATTTTTTAATTCAATGTTGGAGAAACTAGATGGCAAGAAACATATTCTTACTTACTTCCTAAATTTCCAATCAAAAATAAAACTGCTATGATTTTTTAATTACATGATTACAGTAAAAAGCATATCTATCACTCCATCTCTCTAACTATTCATGTTGCAAGTTGTGGTGGAAGGTCTGAACCTTGACATGTGAAATCGTGAAGGTGTCAGGTACCTAAGTGCAAGCTCCCTCTCCCTCTGAACCTCATGGATAAGGACACTCTTACCAAATAACCCTCCTTGGGTTGACTGGGAGATGATTAGTGCCTGCTTATTGCTGAAAAGCAGGCTTCAGTTCCCTGCTAGTCTACTGAATTATTCAAAGAAAAAAACCACATCTTCCCACTGGAACCAGGAATCATCCCACTTCTTGCTAAGTTACTATGAAGAATGTTTCCATAGTAACTGCTTGTTCAGTCTGCTCCAGAAGGGAACTCCCATGCATCCCTGCATGTTATAAGTGTCTCCCACCTAGGATTGTGAGTACTTGTGACTGTGAATGGCTGTCCATCTCATCTGTGTGATGCTAGGTGGCATGTTAAGGTTAGTCCATTCCCTAACCCTAGTGCAGAAATCCTTCCTTCATCAACATGGTGAAGAGGACATTATCAGAACACAAGTTATGAATAGCCAAAATATCATGTTCAGTTTAAACACCTGTTTTCCTTATTTGAAACATTTAAAGCATATAACTTTTTCCCAGAAAAATGAAATATTGATTTATCCATAAGAAGAAAAAAAATGAAACAAAACAAAACCTGTTGCTTTCTTTCCACTTAAGCACTGAATGTGAATAGCTGAGTAACTAAATATATGATCTCATAATGGTCATAAATGTGAATGTGTTAGTCATTCAGCTGTGCCTGACTCTTTGTGACCGCATGGACAATAGACCACCAGGCTCCAGTGTCCATGGAATTTTCCACACAAGAATACAGGAGTGAATAGACATTTGCTTCTCCACCCAGGTCTCCTGCATTGCAGGCAGATTCTTTACCTTTTGAGCCCATAATGGCCATGAGCAACTTTTAAAACTTTGAGCTTTGAGAGTACTAAGAAGTTTATTTACTTTTTGTTATTAAATTAGATTTTAATACATATACCAACTAGATGTATAATTTTATAAATAATTATTTTAGATGTTTACTTGTATAAATCACATACATAACAAAATACTGATTTTCCATTTTCTGTCTTTTTAAATGATTATAAATTATATTTTCCCTTGATTTATTGAAATTATAGTTATGATTTGAAATAGAAGGAACAGAGTGTGCTAAAAACTGTAATAACATATTTTCATATTTTTCAAAGAAGAACATAGATATTTCATTTCATCCATTAGAGAGAGAGAGAGAAAGGAGAGGGGAAAGAGGGAGAGAGGGGAGCATATACTGAAAGAGATGGGTACAGAGCAAAGAAAATCTTACCCCTTGCAATTTTACTTGTAAATTAAATATATTTTTTCAGACTTTAGTAAGGACAAAGACTACAGAATTGATTTACAATTTCCCATTGCTTTTGCTCTCAGTCAACCCTTGCACTAAACACAGAAGAAACAGGCCTTGTAAGATGTGTTAGGGGCAACTAAATTGATAATTAAAGCATGCTTGTACAAGTATGACCTGAAAATGTTAGCAGAGTCACCAAGGGAATGATAGAGGGAGATTGATATAGTTTACATTAGCATGCAATTTGGAAGTAAGAGGTTTGAAAAGGGCATGCCCATAAGGGCATGAACTGGCTGATGTTAAAAAAGAAGACACACATCTACAGAGCACAAGTATTCAAGAATTAAGATGAAAGATTAATTCATGATATTGATATAGAAACCACATTTTACAGGAAAAAGTAAGATATTATAGAAATCTAATCTGAACATATCAGACAACTGACATTATGCTTCATATCCAAAGCCACAAAAATCCCTTTGCCACTATCAGTCAGTAAGTCAAGATTTATCAAAAAATCACTGATTTTGAGATATTTCCATGCATTTACCATAAACTTTAAGGGAAAATAAACTTTTTTTTTGCCTGTATGGTAAGAATGACATCCAAATCACAAAACTCAGTAAACTGGGACATCTCCCATGTATAATATTCCATAGAGGGAAAAAAAAAATAAAAAGACTATTATTTTATCAGCTCACTTTTTACCACTCTTAAGGAAATAGCAGATCTTGTAAGGCTGCATTATAATTAAAAATTAATGTTATTGCCCAAAATGTCCCATGAAACTTTGTAATATAAGACTACAAATTATTGTAAATCTCTTGGTAGGTTAACCAAGGAAAAATTTAGACCAAAATTGTCAATATTAGAAATGAAGCAGAAGATATCACATCACTAATGATCTCACAGATACTGAGATTAATATAAGGAAGTATTATGAACAACTTTATATTATTAAATTCTACAACATAAAACAATTGGACCAATTCCTTAAAAGTTACAAACTACCAAAACTAACTCAAGAATAGTTAATCTATATTTATTAAAAATAAATAAACAAATTTGTGGTTAAAAATATTTCTCAAGAGAAAATCTGAATCCAAGATCATTTTACTAGTAGGTTCTACCAAAGAGTACAGAAAGAAAACACAATACTTCTTTAGGAACACTTCCAGAAAACAGAAATATTTTCTAACTCATACTATGAGGCTAGCATTATTCTAATACCAAAACTAACGTACACATACATTTCTCTCTCTCTCTCATACACACACACGTGTGCATGCACACAAGCTGATTCATTCATAAATCTTTTGAAGAAGTGCTGATATAATTCAGATTGTAGTGAGTGGCCTAAATGTCTGGGCTATTTGCCCATGTAGCTTATGCATGTTGTTTGCTGCTCATACCTGATACTGATAGAGTACTTCTGTTTTCCTATAGATTGTTGCTGGGCTAGTTCAACTTCATAACTCTAGGGTCTAAAAGATCTCAACTCATCAAGAGAAGTTTTGAACGTATGAATACTTCATGTACCCCTATGAAGTTCACCATGTCTGTCAAAATCTAGTATTAGGACAATTAATGTTTTCTAAAGGTACTTAATTATCCACCTCAGATGGCATGGCCTTGCTCCATAACCTGGGATTTTGCACTATGATTTTTCTGTTGGAACTGATAGGCAGGAAATTGGCTGAGAGCAAAGAAAGGTGGCCCTTTCAGCTAACCATCCAATAGCTGCTTAATCCCACCAAGAAGTTTACCAGCCCTGCCTCTAATATGTCCATTGGTACTCCAAGAATACTAGTGCGTGCTAAGTTGCTTCAGTCATGTCTGATTGTTTACAACCCTACTGACTGTAGCCCACTAGGCTCCTCTGTCAGTGAATTGTCCAGACAAAAATGTGGGAGTGGGTTAACATGCCCTCCAATGGATCTTCCTGACCCAAGGATCCAACCCCTGTCTCTTATGTCTCCTGGATTGGCTGGAGGGCTCTTTACCACTAGCTCCCCAAAATAGTCAAAGGGCCATAATAAAATCCCTACCTGCCAACTGGAGGGATTTTCTCTTCTTTAACATATGCACACACCTCACACTATACTGTATTAAAGTTAATTTTGGTGATCATTGTACTCATTAACTGCTCATAAATATCCCATGAATACATAGATCTAATTATAATAGTCAGAATTATGGGAAGAAGTGTGTTGTAGAGCATCCTGTTATATAACCTATAGCTGTCAGTCAAAGCTGTTAGTCAATTATCCCCTTGGATTATGCAAATAATCCTTCCTTAAAAACACTGTACCCCAGCCCTTCAGGGCCATTTTTGTCCCTTGGCACAGCCTGCCTCGCTCTTGAGGTATTCTCTTTGTTCATTCTTTGTAAGTGCTCAGTTGTGTCCAACTCTTTGTTCCTTATTGTTCTTTCTCCCCTTATTGTTAATGAACTTTCTCGCAATGCAGAAGACCTTAGATTCTTCTTGGTGTCCTTACCAAGAACCAAGGCCCACTGGAGGAAGGGTCTCCAGACACTCCTTCCTCCAAGACCTTGCCATAAATTCTACAAATTATCTAACCATATACACTAGAAGCTTATCTTCTAGTACCTTAAAGTGTGTCAGGTAATATAGCCCAAGTAGAGAAGTTACTTATATCATAAAATAGGCTTGCTTCAGTGCTCTTTCTTGTAATAAGCAAAATTCGAATTTGGCAGCTTTGCTTATCACTTTGTGGTAGGCCAGATCAGTTGTGGAGCATGTTCTTATGTGGAGCATGCTTCCAAGTGAAAGAGGATGTTCAGGCTTGAGCTAAATTCTTACCAGTTGGAGGGAGAGATACAATTGTAATTTTCTTTTTAACTAAAAAACATTTTTGATGATTCAGTTCAGTTCAGTCACTCATTCGTGTCTGACTCTTTGCGACCCCATGAATCGCAGCACACCAGGCCTCCCTGTCCATCACAAACCCCCGGAGTTTACTCAAACTCATGCCCATCAAGTCAGTGATGCCATCCAGTCATTTCATCCTCTGTCATTCCCTTCTCCTCCTGCCCCCAATCCCTCCCAGATTCAGGGTCTTTTTCAATGAGTCAACTCTTTGCATGAGGTGGCTAAAGTATTGGAGTTTCAGCTTCTTCCACTTATTTTGGTCTATGAACTTTAATATTTGTGTGAAAGTGAAAAGTGAAAGTCACTCAGTCATGTCTGACTCTTTGTGACCTCATGGACTATATAGTCCATGCAATTCTCCAAGCCAGAATACTGGAGAGGTTAGCCATTCTTTTCACCATGGGCTCTTCCCAACCCAGGCCAGAGGTTAAACCCAGGTCTTCTGCATTGCAGGTGGATTCTTTACCAGCTTAACCACCAGGGAAGCCCTAATATTTCTGTGATAAACATCAAAGTCAGTTTACAGAACAGTTTCATCATTTACCCAAAATTCCTTTACTAAAGTTTCCCCTGATCCATAATATATAGCACCATATGCTTTTCATCACCATGATTTTGTCTTTTTGAGAATGTCATATAAATGGAATTATACAGCATGTAACCTTTGAGATTGACTTCTTCCAATCAGGATAATGTCTTTGAGATTTATCCAAACTGTCCCAGTTTTAAATAGTTCATTCCATTTAATTGCCAAGAAAAGTTCCACTGTATGGATATGTTACAGTTTATTTGTTCATTCATCAATTGAAGAATTTGGGGGCAATTTCCAGTGAATTTGGTACAGTTGGAGAAGGAAATGACAACCCACTCCAGTATTCTTGCCTGAAGAATCCCAAGGATGGAGGAGCTTGGTAGGCTACAGTCCACAGGGTCGCAAAGAGTAAGACACGACTGAACAACTTCACTTTCACCTTCTTTCACTCATAAATAGAACTGCTGTAAATACTTGTTTTCAGGTTTTTGTGTGAATTTTCCATTTCTCTAGAGTAAATACCCAGGAGTGGAATATCAAAGTCAAGCAGAAAGTGTGTTTATAAGAAACTTTAGCTATTCTTTAGGGTGGTTGTACCAACTCACAATCTCATTAGCAATGTAGAATATTCCTAGTTCTACAATTTTACCAACAGTGAATGCCTAGCATGACCTAAATTACTAACCTTTAAATATTACTCTTGATCTTTTATATTTTCATTTTCCACCCTGTAAAGGCTGTATATTGTCATCCTGCTCATTTAACTTATATGCAGAGTACGTCATGAGAAACACTGGGCTGGAAGAAGCACAAGCTGGAATCAGGATTGCTGGGAGAAATATCAATAACTTCAGATGCAGATGACACACCACCCTTATGGCAGAAAGTGAAGAGGAACTAAAAAGCCTCTTGATGAAAGTGAAAGAGGAGAGTGAAAAAGTTGGCTTAAAGCTTAACATTCAGAAAACCAAGATCATGGAATCTGGTCCCATTACTTCACGGCAAATAGATGGGGAAACAGTAGAAACAGTATCAGACTTTATTTTTTTGGGCTCCAAAATCACTGCAGATGGTTATTGCAGCCATGAAATTAAAAGATGCTTACTCCTTGGAAGGAAAGTTATCACCAACTTAGAGAGCATATTAAAAAGCAGAAACATTACATTGCCAACAAAGTTCCATCTAGTCAAGGCTATGGTTTTTCCAGTGGTCATGTATGGATGTGGGAGTTGGACTGTGAAGAAAGCTGAGAGCCAAAAAATCGATGTTTTTGAGCTATGGCGTTGGAGAAGATGCTTGATAGTCCCTCAGACTGCAAGAAGATCCAACAAGTCCATCCTAAAAGAGATCAGTCCTGGGTGTTCATTGGAAAGACTTGATGCTGAAGCTGAAACTCCAATACTTTGACCACCTCATGGAGAAGAGTTGACTCATTGGAAAAGACCCTGATGCTGGGAGGAATTGGGGGCAGGAGGAGAAGGGGACGACAGAGGATGCTATGGCTGGATGGCATCACCGACTCAATGGACATGAGTCTGAGTAAACTCCAGGAGTTGGTGATGGACAGGGAGGCCTGGAGTGCTGCGATCTTTGGGGTTGCAAAGAGTCGGACACGAGTGAGCGACTGAACTGAACTGACTGAAAATATGCATTCTTCAACATGGCTTCCAAGATTACTTGTTACATTTGCTCATTGTCAACTAACATGGTGCTGTCAGAATATACAGATAGTTCACATCCCTTTGGGTGATAATTTGCATGAGATGAGAAATAACATAACCCTTAGAGAAGACTATCAATGCATACTACAGGCTGTCTTTTGTTAATCAAAACTCGGTTTTCTTCTCCCTTATGGAATATTACAAAGCATATTTTTTTGATAAAATGTCTTTTATCTGTACCTGAGACCACATTATCCTATTCTAATAAAGTAATATATTTATAATTTCAATTAAGGTTACTAATTGGTTGAGTGTCCAGAAGTCCACTGTTACCTTCCAGCATCCATCTTGCTTTTCTGAGGGGAAAGACAGTGATTAAATTCAGTCATGATGGGAAACATGTACCCTGCATCTTATGGGTGCATTGTCATTCATCCCAGTATAGTGTTTTTAATTCAATATCCTGGTCAGGGTGAAAGAAGTATCATAGGCTTCCATGTTGCCTTCTTTATCATAGTGATTCTTACTCCATAGGCCAAGTAATCAATGTGGGAATTCTGACAATTCCCAAGTATTTGCATTATTTTTAAACCATTGGGGACCAGGGAAATGTATACTGGATGGGTTTGTGACCCAGAGAAAAAAGTTTAAGCTATACCTTAACCATGTTATGTCTTCATTCTAATAGGGAGATTTGATTTCATAAAATTAAATAGTGAGGGCAACAGAGTAGATGCTTAATACATATGCATTATTTCAGTGATATTTGTCATAAGGTATCCCATATATTTCTCAGACTCTTATTAAAGAGCTACATGACAGCTTAAAAACAACAATGACTCCAGTCATTTATAAAATCATTTATCATTGTACAATCAAAATAAGTTGATAAATGCTTCTAGTTGTAGTCTTCCATTTACTTTTAATCATTGTTGTTATTTCAAGCTTAAATTGTAGGTTTATGTTTCAGTTAGTTTTTTTTTTTTTTTTTTTTTTGTTTTTTTTTTTTTTTTGTTCTATTTTCTTCAGTTTCATTTTAAACATATTTCAAAACCATGAGTAATCAAAATTGAAGGGGTGCCACTGCTAGGGGTATAAATATGAGATACTCAGATGGTTTATTAAGAGGCATGGGGGGAAACCTGAGTGAAGCTGCAAAATGCTAACTTACAACCTGGGAATCTTTCATCCTATAACATAAATTCATTACCAGCAAGTTTCGTATATAGAAACAACACTAACAGCTGTAAAAGAGCATCAGAGGATTTTAATGAGACTGAAATCTGCAATGTGTTGATCCTCAACTATACCTATATATATCTTTTCCACTGTGTTGATCCTCAACTATACCTATATATATCTTTTCCACTGAGATTTTAAAATTTCATTTGACTTTAAAAATATATTTTGTGGAAATTAATGTATAAGCTAGCAAGAAGCAAAACAAACAGTCTTGATATAAGCAGATGTTCTTAAGAAATATTTGGGAGAATATAGCATAAATATAGTTTATTCTTATTCTGAAATAAAGATGATAGTGACTGTGGATGCAATGTCATCTTGATAGTTTAATGTACTTAATCCTTAGAAAGGTTTTAGTTGGACTTCAACACATATTTACTGTTTACATAGACAGTCATAGGACTTAGATTCTGTTCTGTTTTGCTTTTTTTAATCAAAAACTTGACTGAGCTTGTAAAGAAAAAGTCAATTTGTTCCTCATGTGCCTCCTTTTCTCACAACAAAATCATGTACCAAAGCAGTGATCTTTGCAGGAATAAATATTACTTCAAAGAATAAATAATTACTGTTTAAAAGTAGGCTACTATTTTTTTTCTCTTTGACATTATTAATTAAATAGAAAGAAGAAAGGGGATATTTTCAAGTGATATAAAAGGCAAGACATTTTTACATATTTTGGAGTAAGGGAGTAATTATAAATAAGAACATGACTGTTAAGCATTGTAGTTTATAGGATTATAGCTCATAAAATATTGTAATAAAATTTTTTAATAGTTTAATTTATACATCCTTTAAATGGATATTTGGCTCTCCCTTTAAGGATAATCCAAGTATATACATAATGACATATGGAATTCACCAGATGGCCACTTTGTAGCTGGGGAGTGCCATGGAACTTCACCATTCAAATCTATATTTCTATTTACCATAGCATGGTTCCATATATCCTACCTTATTGTGTGGGTGATTATATGGAGAATGGTGGTATTTCCAACTCTTGCAACCCCATGCACTGTAACCTGCCAGGCTCCTCTGTCCATGGGATTCTCCAGATAAGAATACTGAAGTGGGTTGTCATTTCCTTCTCCAGGGGGTCTTCCTGACCCAGAAATCGAAGCAAGGTCTCCTACATTGCAGGCAGATTCTTCACAGATGAGCCACAAGTGGAGGAAAATAAAAATGTTACTCACAAATAGCACAATATTTTCCCCCATGCTTGTGTCAATGACATTTCCACAAGTTTGGATTATGTTTTGATAAAGTAAATATATACTGCAGATTAAAAAAAATAACAACTGAGATTTCAGGATACATTTAGAAAGAAAGCTTTTTCTTCTTCTTCTTCTACTTTCTGTTAACTTGGTCATGACTTCTGGTAGCCAACATTAGGTAATTGTAGGTTTCTTTAGAGTAGAGTCAACTACATTCTGATACAATTTTCAACTCTTTCAGAAAAAAAAGGAATGCTTTTCTATCCCCATATATTTTTGAGTATTGAAAAAAATTTCAAGCCTATCAAACACAGCAAAGTAAGTTTTAAAGAATAATGAATCTCTTCTATATTTTCACATGCTATTAGAAATATTCATGAAGTTGAGAAAATGAAGAGATTTGGCCCATGTTTCTTAAAATGAAAGTGTTAGTTGTTCAGTAATGTCCAACTCCGCGAGACACCATGGACTGTGTTTCTTAAAGAGCTAAGCAAACTCTCCTTTTCCAAATGACTTCTAATGAATTGATTTCATCATAAATGGCATGTTTTTTCAGTAAGAAATGCATTTTAAGTTATAAATTCTTTTAAAAGTTAACGTTTCAATCTTAATTTAGGTGTGATCCCTTAGAAAAACAACACTATAAAGATAACAATGTATAAGGAGTTAATATTTACCAGACAACTTCAAGAGCAAATTAGAATTCACATGTTTGAAGAATTTTAACAAATTTCATACGTCCTTTAGAGCTCCTTCAATCTTTATTTTACAATATACTGGTCAACAGTTTTTAAAACATAGTGCATATTATTTTCGATATAGTCGTTTCAGTGTTTTATCACTCATAACTTTGAATGTATTAACATTACATCATTCATCACCTTAACTTTTCTCATATCTCTAGCATTTCTTTACATGCTCTCTAACTTTGTTTAACCATGATACTACAAATATGTTACCACTCTAGCTTTGCTATTATTCCTCACCTTTTTTTAAGTGAAAATCACACATCTTTGCCAATTACTTTATTTCATATAATTGCCTTCCATCTTTCCCCCCATAAACTCTGGCATATTTTTCTTTGCAATTATTCTTTTGCTATTCCAGCTACTGTCTCCACGGCAATATTTAGGCTGTAGTGTCCTACATTTTTAGAAAGCTTTTTCCAATCATCAGTTCTTCTGATAATCAGTTCAAAACACTTACTAGCAACTTTCCTTGTCTCTTTGAGCTCTAAAAATGAATTATTTATGCTGCGTGTGTTGGATAACTCTGGTTTTCATCTATTCTTTTGTCAGCCAGAGTTGCTATTTAGTTACAACATTAAATATCTAGTTCAAAATTTACCATATAATTAAAAGGTGAAATGGAATTTCAGAGGAAAAGCAAATAAATTTCCCAAGAAATACAGCATGTTTTAGTAGAATCAAAAAAAAAAAAAATATAGACATAGCAAAGTTAGCTTCATACTTTTCAAAGGGCATTGCTATTCTTTATTTTTAAAGGAGACCTCAGTCCTCTACAACTGTTATGGAGAAATTGCTTTTTAAACTATTTGTGTCTCTAAATAAATCATATGTATATATATACATATATATATATAATATTATTATTATATATCCATGTTATACCTGTTTCTTTCTTTTGCAAACTATTCCTTTTCTTTTAAAAATCAGGTTTCAAATCCCAAGGGAACACTTCTACAAAAATCTCCTATTCAAAAGAATTTAACTTGGTGTGCTAGTAACAGCGACACCTAGAAACGGAAGAACAGAAATGTAGGACAAAGGGAGAGTGTAACTACACTAACCGCACACTGCCGCCCAGTGCATACACACACTACTACTTCTACTACCACTAGACACAATTCTACCATTAGCAAACTACTCATTCAGTACAGAGTTTATGAAACTTAGTTGTCACAATTATCTTGGCATTTAATTAAGTAATAATATAGTGATTAATTGGCTTCCTGTGTGACACTGTAGTAAAGAATCTGCCTGTCAACACAGGAGACACAAGAGATGAGGGTTTGATCTCTAGATCAGGAAGATACCTTGCAATAGGAAATGGCAACCTACTTCAGTATTCTTGCCTGGAAAATTCCATGGACAGAGGAGCCTGGCAGGTTACATACAGTACATTGGGTCTCAAAGAATTGGACACAACTGAGTGCACACACACACACAAACACACTTAATGATTAGCACTTGAGTTTTAACTATATATTTTGCAGGCAAATGAATGCTAGGCTAATTGAGATCAAGTATCAGAGGCAAAAAATGAAATAAGTGAGAGAGAAAGAGGAAAAAGAAATATGTCACAAAGCTCATGTTCAACACCTTGATGTTCTATTTGGCTTTTTATCATTTGGCTCCTAATTTTATAAGTTGATTGAATGTATATTATCATTGTCATATGTAATTTTGAAAAATATATATGAAAATGACACTTATTTTTAAAACCATCTTACACATGTATATTAAAATGGACCAAATATTAAAGCACAACAAACAGAGATGATGTCTACCAAGTGAATACAGGAAAGTTGAAATAACTGCAAGTAGTTATTGAGAATAATTGTTAGATATGAAGAGTTTTTTAACAGACTTATGTTGTTTGTGTACCTGAGTCACTTACTGATTTATTTTGGACATATTACATCATTAAGAATTAGTAATTTCATAGCTAAAATGGTGATTTGACTAGTATCACCCCACTAATACTGCTGTTATAAGTATGATGCTTTTGTCATAACAAATGAAAAATATTTAGCCTAGTCCCTAGCACCTGATAAGAACTATTTTACTATCAATAATGTCTCTGGGACATTCTCTGTCAGTCAAAATTCTAATCATGATATTCTAACTCTAATTATGAAAATTGGAATAAAGCACTTAAGTTCTTTCAAAGAAAGAGAAGGTTTAAAGATGAGGCAAGTTACATTGTAGGCTCTCTCACCACAGAGCAGTGCTTTTGTCTTTTCCTCAGCTGGTTGAATGTAATATAATGTTTTACATGCAATAAGTACAAAATCATTTCTTGTAAGATGAATGAACCTTTTCACATGAAAGGCAACCCAGGTTACAAAGAATTATGCTTAATAGGATATGCTTTGAATAATAGATTATCTGAAGCAAAACACAATACAATAAAACAGTGAAAAGACGGTCATTTTATTGAGAATTGTGAATTAAGAGAGGAACGAACTAACGTTAGTGAAAAAATACACAGTACAACTCCGCTTTTTATCCTCTATTAAAAATATGACTGAAAACAAAGTTTTCTCTAGGTTTTAAAATTATAGACAGAAAATAAAACAAGCTGACCAAGAATCTTGGTAAAATGTATAAAATATGCTCTTTATTCAAATAACAATTTGCAAACTGAAACATTTTGATAGATTTTATAACTCTAAATAAAATGCAGAGTAATTAGAAAAAGTGATAAGAATTCCTTGAAACTCTTTCCATGGAGTCTTTTTTGTCTTAAATATGTCATAGCCAACAATTGAGATATCTGCTTTCCTTGATATCAGTTATGATACCCAAACCATTTCTCTAACTCCATTCTGTAAAACTGTGTGCTTAAAATGTTATCCTTTATTTAAAGATCTGTTTTCTCTTCCTCTCTTCAATGCAGGAATGCATGGATATTTACATGGGAGATTTAAGAATACTTTATTCATTATTCTTCTCTTCCACTATTCCTGTGACATCTTCCACTATTCCTGTGACATCAATGTTTTCAACTTGAATGTGGAGGATTCATCCAAGAGTTTATATTTTTTTCATTTCCAGTTTTTCTTATATACAATCTCAACCACTCACCCTCAGTTACAAACCACAGAGCCCATGATCACTAATAACAATACCACCTAGGGTTGTAGGATTGAAGTATTTCACATGATCAGAGGAGCCTGGAAGGCTGCAGTTCACTATGCTGTGAAGAGTTGGATATGACTGAGCAACTAAGAGCATGCACACACACTCTTTGAGAACCATCACTCAGTACTCAAGTTCATGTGTTTTGGATTTTCAGTGCTACAAAACTTTGAATTCATCAATATCTAATCCATCAAACCTGTCATTTCATTCACCTAATATATCAATTCCATTAGCTTAAGCTTCTATAGCATAGATTCTGTGTTCCATGATCATTTTCATAAGTGTACTGCAAATATAGTTAGTTCCTTATACTTCTACATCTTAATTTATATGTGACTTTATACATATATATATATATATATATATATATATATATATATACATATATATATACTCTATCAAGTATGACTCTTCTACCCACATTTGACTCCTCTGCCATTCTTGCTCTTCTCCAAACTACTCTCTTCAAAACACCAAAACATGAGGTCATGCCACTTATCTGTCCAGTATCTCTCATTGACTTAGACTAAAATAGACAATGGGACTGATTCTTGTCTGGCCTACTTTTGCTTCTCTACTGTCACGTTACTCTCTCCATGACTCACTGTTTTCTAGAATCAGTAGTTCTCTTATTGACTCTAGTATATGCTATGTTCTTTCCCATTTCAGATACCTTATGTCTGATTTTCTCTATCTTTTCATTCCTTCAGGTCATAATTTAGGTTATCTCTACCAGAAGTTATTCCTCAACTACTATCACCTTATTTTGCACTTAACTCAATATTATTTTTGAATATCTCCTATTTAAAAAGAATGATTTTTTTCTGTTTGTTTATTACTCCTAAGTCTTACTTAATTGTGAGAATAGAAATTCCATGAGAAAAAGAATGATATTTGCTTTACTTACCAATGTAGGACCAATAATGGCAAGGGATATCAGACTAATATGTAAAACCTGAATGGAAACAGATAGGTATTTCCAGCGAAATGAAAGAGTAGTAAAGGGACACAGAAAATCAAATAATGTCTTTTCTAGAAACTGAAATTATATATACATACATATACGTGTGTGTGTGTGTGTGTGTGTGTGTGTGTGTAAAACAAATTAAATGGAGATCATCCCAGTAAGTTCATTTGAATATAAGACATACTACATATTTTGCCTTAACCAGGATTAGCAGGGATTTGGAACTCTTATATTATCAAGTGTGAAACAGATCACCAGTCCAGGTTGGATGCATGAGACATGTGCTCAGGACTGGTGCACTGGAATGACCCAGGGGGATGGGATGGGGAGGAGGGTGAAAGGGTGGTTCAGGATGGGGAACACATGTGAATCCATGGCTGATTTGTGTCAATGTATGGCAGAAACCACTACAATATTGTAG
>CM035276.1:37090106-37147074 GCA_020226075.1 Hydropotes inermis
TATATATATATATATATATATATATATATATATATATATATGGTGTGAGAATTATATGAAAATACACATGAAGTGACATGTCTAACTCTTTGCAACCCCATGGACTATACAGCCCATGGAGGTCTCTAGACGAGAATATTGGAGTGGATAGCCTTTCCCTTTTCCAGGGGATCTTCCCAACCCAGGGATTGAACCCAGGGATCGAACCCAGGTCTCCCACACTGCAGGCAGATTCTTTACCAGCTGAGCCACAAAGGAAGGCCAAGATTACTTTAGTGGGTAGCCTATCCCTTCTCCAGTGGATTTTCTCAACCCAGCAATCGATGAGAGGTCTCCTGCATTGCAGGTGGATTATTTACCAACTGAGCTGTCAGGAAAGCCACTATATTGACATTAACATTTCACAGTAATTGAAACCATTGAGAAATGGAGTATTTCCTGTCATGCCAGTAAACAAGTATGTCACAGCCATCAGTGATCCTATGTCTCAAAAGGTGAATTTCTGAGTCCAGAGGATGCCCAGTTGGGAGAATAATATCTGCTATCCAGCAACCATTTAGCTGCAGCCACTCCCTATTTAGCTTGGGAGGATATGAAAAATGCAGGATAGCTTGAGATACGTAAGAAAGGAATGATTACACTGAACTTAGACTCTTGCATCTTGCCATACATAGAAAGTGCTAAATTTTTTAACTTGAGATACCTGGTTCTCCTTTTGTTGCTGTTAGTGTGTTTCAGTCACTAAGTTGTGCCTGACTCTTGCAATCCCATGGACTGTAGGACACCAGGCTTCTCTGTCCCTCATCAATTCTGGAGCTTGCTCAAACTCATGTCCACCGAGTCAGTGATGTCATCCAACACTCTGCTCCTCTGTCACTCCCTTCTCCTCCTGCTTTCAGTCTTTTCCAGAATCAGGGTCTTTTCCAGTTAGTCAGGTCTCTTTGCTACAGGTGGCCAAAGTATTGGAGCTTCAGTTTCAGCTTCAGCAACAGTCCTTGAAATGAATATTCAGGGTTGATTTCCTTTAAGATTGATTGAACTCCTTGCTGTTCAAGGGATTCTCAAGAGGCTTCTCCAGCACCACTATTCTAAAGCATCAATTCTTAGGTGCTCAGCTTTCTTCCCTTGTGGCTTAGCTGGTGAATAATCTGCCTGCAATGCAGGAGGCCTGGGTTTGATCCTGGGTTGGGAAGATCCCCTGGAGAAGGAAAAGGCTACCCACTCCAGTTTTCTGGCCTGGAGAATTCTGTGTATAGCCCATGGGGTCACAAAGACTCAGACATGACTGACTGACTTTCACTCACTCACTCACTCAGCCTTCTTTATGGTTCAACTCTCACATACACACATGACTACTGAAAAATTGTAGCTTCAACTAGGTGGACTTTTGTTGGCAAAGTGATATCTCTACTCTTTAATACACTGTCTAGTTTTGTCCTACATTTTTTCCAAGGAACAAATGTCTTTAAATTTTGTGTCAGCAGTCACAATACATATTGATTTTGGAGCCCAAGAAAATAAAGTATGTCACTTTTCCGAAAATCTTTGCCATGAAGTGATGGGACCAGATGTCATGATCTCCATATTTTGAAAGTTGCATTTTAAACCAGGCTTTTCACTCTCCTCTTTAACCTTCATCAGGAGTCTCTTTAGTTTCTCTTCACTTTCTGCCATTAGTGGTATCATATGCATATCTGAGGTTGTTGATATTTCTCCCAGCAGTGTTGATTCCAGTTTGTGAGTCATCCAACTTGACATTTCACATGATATACTCTGCATATAAGTTAAATAAGCAGGGTTATAATATATAGCCTGTTCCACATCTGTTTCTAACTATTGCTTCTTGTCCTGCATAGAGGTTTCCTTAATTAACAATAATCTTTTGATGTTTGGATTATTTGTGCTTGCAATCCTCTATATAATCTGACTCTTTCCCCATGCCTCCTTGGAGAAGTTATCTCAGGGTTATTTGAAATGCTATCTCTTGGATTTAAAGTCATAAAAATTCCCACCAAATAAAAACATAACTTTCTGTTTTTAAGTCAACATTTTTGGTGACCATGAAGGGACCCAGAGTAGACTCTTCCCTTCTCTCTGAACTCTCTGAAGATCCAGAGCCTTGGTACCAGCAGAGGCCTCTTGTGCCCATACATCACCTTAGGGAATCCAGAAGTATTTGAGTGAGTCTTTCCTAGTTCTTGGATTTCCTATATTGGTTGATGATCCTGAGTTTTATTCAGTGGGAGAATCAGTTATCCTAGAAACTTGTTTTTGAGAAATGGTATCTGGATTTCTCAGTATAGACAGTGGGTGGGATATCCTCAGTTGAAGGACTGGGAAGTTCTGCTCAGTTTAGGAGCTGACTAGATGTTCCTCAGGGTTAAGGCACTGGGAAGATTCAGTTTGGATACTTAGTGGTTAGCCTTAGTTTAGGAACTGGGGAGACTTGCCCAGTTAAACACTGAGCAAGTTGGGACTGAGTTATTTGGGGGAAGACTTGCCTGTCATTTTCCCTTGAGTTGGCAACTTTAATAGAGTTTGTTAAAATAAAACTGAAATCTTATGAGACCTTCTGATTTCTGAATAAGGGATTCTCTCCTGACTTGCAATGGCTATCTCAGGTGTCTCAGAAACTTGGTAGATGCAAGCCCTCACATGGCTTGGGTTGTTCCTATAGGGAAACTCACTGATATAATTAACAAACTACTCAACCAGAAATGCACATAAGGATTGACCATGGAAGTCTTAAACTCTACTGGGAGACCCAAGAGATGTAACAGGGCTAAAACAACTCTGGGGCAAAACCAGAGAAGTTAAGCTCTCAAGCAGCATACACTGACCCACCACACTGCTGTCACTAGCAATTTTATCTCCACAAACTGATTTCAGATGGGAAATCAAGGTGTCTAAATAAAAGAAAAAGGAATAAGAAATTGGCAATACCCCAGCTAAGTAAATGCATATCCAAAACTTACAATTATTTACTCAATTGGAAATTAAAGGAACTCTCACCCTAAAACTTAAGGGGACTCTTTTGTTACCTGTGCAATTAAGGATAAAAGCCAATAAAACCTTAAACAAAGGCCTTCTAGGGGGAAAGTTCCATTTCTTGGTGTCTCTGAGATGAAAATGTTCTAACTGATCTTCCCAGGACATTTTATATTTGTGTGTTTTGTTTGTTTATGTTTTTGAAAACTTGGCTTTTGCCCTACTATTTTTGAGAGTAAATTCCCTGGATTTAGGTTACAGCCTCCCTGACTCTCTTATGGAGCAATCTTTTGTGTCTTAATTGTTTAAATCACCATTGATGTATGTTTTATTGATAACTAAATGATTAATCCTTTAAAATCGGAGAAACTAATTCATGAATCTAGAGTGTTCACATTATAAACAGCTGCATTTCAAAAACAAAACAAAACAAACAAACAAAAAAATCCTTCTATTGTTTAAGAGTAAGAAAAACTCATTTGCAAAGCTTCCTTTGTTGTCTTTGCTTCCCTTCAATTGGTCTTGACAGTGTCAGTGTCAGTCAATCAGTCATGCCTGACTTTTCTACTCCATGGACTATAACCCACCAGGCTCCTCATCCATGGGATTCTCCAGGCAAGTATACTGAGGTGGGTTGCCATTTCCTTCTCCAGGGGATCTTTCCAACCCAGGGATCAAACCTATGTCTCTTATGTCTCCAGCATTGACAGGTGGGTTCTTTACCACTAGTGCCACCTGCAAAGCCCCTCAACGTGTCTTACAGGTGTCAATAAGAGCATTTATTGTTGCAAAGTTGCTAACTCTGGTCTGACTGTCTGTGACCCCATGAACTGCAGCACTCCAGGCTTCCCTGTCTTTCACTATCTCCCTGAGTTTGCTCAAACTCATGTCTATTGAGTCAGTGATGCCACCCAACCATCTTGTCCTCTGTTGCTTCCTTCTTTTCTTGCCCTCAATTTTTCCCAGCATCAGGGTCTTTTACAATGAGTCAGCTCTTCCTATCAGGTCCACAAATTATTGGAATTTCAGCTTCAGCATTAGTCCTTCCAATGAATATTAAGGACTGATTTCCTTTAGGATTGATTGTTTTGATCTCATTGCTGTCCAAGGGACTCTCAAGAGTCTTCTCCAGAACCACAGTTTGAAAGCATCAGTTCTTAGATACTCAGCTTTCTTTATGGTTCAACTCTCACATCCATACATGACTACTAGAAAGGAAAAAAAAAAAAAAAAGCTTTGACTATATAGACCTTTGTTGACAAAGTGATATCTCTGCTTTTTAATACACTGTCTAGGTTTATCATAGAGTTATCTGAGCTATATAAAGTAAATAAAAACTAGAAACTATGTTCTCTGTCTCACTGTGACTGGCTGAGGAAGCACTGTAGCATAGGGGCAGTAGCCTTGCAGGGATACTACAGCACTAGGGTACCAATTGGTCCCACCCAGAACAGTTCTTCTCTGGAAAGATATATTTAATAACTGATTGGCATGTCCCTTGAATACAAAAGAATGGAAAATGAACAGAGGAAACCTTTACCAAAACCAGTGTTGAATTTGGTAAATGCCCTGCTGAAGATATGGAAGAGGGAAAAGCTATTAAAAGATCTAGAAACAATGATGAGATGGTGGAATTATGCATTCTGCTTCAGAGTAAGAATGCTACATCAATAATAGGAAAAGGAGGCAAGAATATTAAGGCTCTCCATACAGACTACAATGCCAGTGTTTCAGTCCCAGACGGCAGTGACCCCCAGTGCATACTGAGAATCAGTGCTGATATTGAAATGATTGGAGAAATTCTGAAGAAAATCATCCCTACCGTGGAAGATGGCCTGCAGTTGCCATCACCCACTGCAACCAGCCAGCTCCCGCTTGAATCCGATGTGTAGAATGCTTAAATTGCCAACACTATAAAGGAAGCGACTTTGACTGTGAGATGAGACTGTTGATTCATCAGAGCCCTGCAAGATGAATTATTGGAGTCAAAGGTGCTAAAATCAAAGAACTTCGAGAGAACACTCAGACAACAATCAAGCTTTTCCAGGAATGTTGTCCTCAATCTACTGACAGAGTCGTTCTTATCAGAGGAAAACCTGATAGGTTTGGAGAGTGCATAAAGATCATCCTTGATCTTGTATCAGAGTTTCCCATTAAAGGACACACTCAGCCTCACCATCCCAATTTTTATGATGAAACCTATGACTATGGTGATTTTACAATGATGTTTGATGACCGCCATGGATGTCCTGTGGGGGTTCTCATTCAGGGAAGCGGTGTCTTTGATAGAATGCCACCTTGTCTGAGTGGGGCTCCCATGCCTCCCTCCAGAGGAGTTTATGATGATATGAGACCTGGTCAAGGACCTCCTGCACCCACTCCTGGAGGAGGTGGCCGGGGTGGTAGTAGAGTTTGGTGTTTTCCTCTTCCACCACCACCACCACCTAAAGGAGGAGATCTAATGGCCTATTACAGAAGAGGAAGACCTGAAGAGTGTTACCATGGAATGATTGGTCTCAGTGCTGATGAAACCTGGGACTCTGCAATAGATACATGGAGCCCATCAGAGTGGCAAATGGCTTCTGAACCACAGGGTGACTCTGGATATGATTATTCCTATGAAGGGGGTCGTGCCTCATATGGTGATCTTGGTGGACCTATTATTACTACACAAGTAAGTATTCCCAAAGATTTGGCTGGATCTTATTGGCAAAGGTGGTAAGCAGAGTAAACAAATCCGTCATGAGTCAAAAGCTTTGATCAAATTTGACAAGCCTTTAGAAGGATCCAAAGATCAGATAATTACCATTACAGGAACACAGGACCAGATACAGAATGCACAGTATTTGCTGCAGATCAGTGTGAAGCAGTATTCTGGAAAGTTTTTCTAAGACTAGTGAAGAACTGATGGGAGGGAAATGGCAACCCACTCCAGTACTAGAGAAACCTGCCGACAGAGGAGGCTGGTGGGCTGCCCTCTATGGGGTCGCATAGAGTCAGACAGACTGAAGTGACTTGGCAGCAGCAGCAGCAGTGAAGATCAGAAGGAGTCTTGCATCTTTTTTTTTTTTTCTTTTTTTAATCTGCTTCTATTTAAAAAGCCAGCATTCCTCTGCTTCATAGGTGTTCTGAGATGTAGTAAAATCTTTGCTATTCACCAGATGTAATGTTTTAGTTCCTTACAAACAGGGTTGGGGGTGGGGGAGAGTGTCCAAAAACTAACATTGAAATTTTGAAACAGCAGCAGATTGCGTGAATTTTAGTTTTTGTTCATTGTAGGTGATTTAAAGAGGTCCCCATCCCTGCCCATGTAATTATTGTGAACATTTTGCTTTGTGGTCACTGTAACATTTGGGGTGGTGGGACAGGGAGGAAAAGTAACAGTAGTCCATATGTTTCTGGCTTCTATTCAGAGCAGTGTGCAGAATGTAACGCTCTTTTGTAAGAAACATTTTATGATTTTTAAAATAAATTTAGTGAACTTATTTTTGGTGGTCATTTTTTTTAAGATGGCCATTTTCAAATGGCTGAATTCCCCCCAACCTACCCTTAAATGGAACACTAAGTTTAATTATCAGTCCTCTGTTGGATATAAATAAATGTCATCTCTTCTTGAACTTAGGCAAAATATCTTGGCACACTCAGTTGCAATTTGAAAGCCCATTGCTTGGGGGGAAATTCACCACACATTCATGCTTATAGTAAGCTGGGGATTTTTGTTTGTTTTTGCAAATATTTGCCCCTACTTTGCAATGATTTTCTGTTTGTGAAGAGCCACGGTGGGGAGCAACACAATTGATGGAATAGTGGTATAAGTATATACCAGAAGCTTAATAGTAAGTTTTATTAATCAGAATAATACTTAGTTATGGAAGTGACTGATTCTAAATTCTGATTGCTTTTATTAGATAATTTCTCACCTATAGATTTAAACTATCAGATTAGTTGTGTCTCTTAGCCAAACTTTGTAAAATATATACATATGTATGTATATATTCTTATTTTTCCACTGTATGCACATTGAAAGAAAAAGATGTACCATTCCTCTGTTGTATGTTGGGTTATGTAGGAAATGTTTGTGAACAATTCCAAAAAAGATGAAAAGAATTCCAGTGATGTTTTGTGTAGTATCTCTTGGCTTTTGTATAAATAGTTCAAAGTTCACTGCCAAAGAAAACCCATAATGCTAGATATGATGTGTGCCCAATTTTGAACAAAGGTTGATTGACACCTGAAACATTTGTTAAAAAGTTCCTCTTGTAAGGAAATAAAATAATCTTAAATTATGTTAAAAAATAGAAATTAACATACAAGGGCTAATAAGATAAAGCTAGTGATTTTACTTTGGGTTTAATTTGTAGCCTTAGAAAGATGTTTGCTGAGTGACTCATACAAACCTTTGAAAACATGATAAATTAAGCTCTAAAATTCTAAAACATAATACCAGCAAAAGAAATTTGTTTCATTAGAATCTTGTCACTCATACTAGTAGCTTTAGCTGACAGAATCATTCTTTGGGAAACTAAAAACAACTGACTTTTTCTTGCAAATTTCTAAAAGCCAGAAATGTAAATATAGGCTACAAGGACTTATTTAACTGAATCAGACAGGACCTGAAACAAAGAGGGGAAAAGTGGCAGTTTTAAAATTTAAATCGCTAGGAATGATCCCTCAGCACAGATAGTAAGCTTTAGTCATCTGAACAGACAACTTTAATGTACTCCAACTATTTGTAAGCTAGTAAGTGTATACCCTAATACCTGACTCATAACTAGGTTTTAAGTGAAGCCATGAGATCCCTAGCTTTGACTGCTTGTGTCTGTGTACAAATTATACATATGAGGTACCTCTACTTCTAAAAGTTATTATCAAAATTGGATTTATAAAGAGCTCTATTTATTTTTAATAAAAAGTGCTTACATTTAAAGAAATTGGCCAAAATAGCTTTCAAATTCACTTGAACTGAGAACTATTCAATATTAAATTGATATCTGTTCCTAATGTTTTTTGATCTAATAAATATAAGACATGTCATTAAAAGTCATCAAAAATTAAGTATAATACTTCATTTTACTTAGGCTTAATAAATAAGACTTACTATATCTGTTACAAGGAAAATAACTTAAACTAAAGTAAATATGAGATAAGAAATTTGGAATAAACTTTTTAAAATAATTATATCTTAGAAATACCTATTTAAAATGATCTCTTTAGATATTTGGTAACTTAAAGTTCTAAAACTGTGTTAATTTAAGCGATGGAAATTTATTAAATAGCTAAAAGACACTGAGATATCAGTTACTAAACAGAGAAATTAAAGGTATTTAGGACTATTAATAGAAATATTTGGTGTCACCCTGAGATGTTCTTTATAAAAAGACAATTGTTTTAAAAAATTATTACTGGTGTTTAATTTCTTAAAACAATTGTTGCTCACCAATCTATAGAATGCGTGTGAAAAACTGTTCATAATTGCTTACTTCTTAATTTTTACTAAAAAATTAAGGTTTTAAGAGTTGAGGATTCCAATTTAAACATATAATTTAAAACTACTAAAAACAATATAGTAGCATCTCAATAAACAGGGCAAAGTAGAATGTGTGTTTTCAGTAAAGAAAGTATGAGGAATAAAGTTACATTTTTTTTGAAGAAAAAGAAGGAATGAGTTAGTCTTATTTGATGGAAAATGAGAGACAAACTAGATACAGAAAGTGATGGAAGATTGTGGAAAGATTGTGGAAAGAGAAAAAAAGCTTTATATATAGTCAGGATAACTAAATTTAGATTAAAGTTAATTAAATGGATTTTGTTGAGTGAACTTGTGCAGGATTACAATTTGTTTTCTCTCTGTTAGAAGTGCTCCTTTTTGATAACAAACTGTGTCTGTTTTTGCACTCTTAAGTGATCTATACTTGTTTTTTTTTTTTATTTATAACTAGTTAAATAAGTATTCTTTCACTGATCTATGATCCTGTTGTTTTTTAAAACATTTTTGATACTTTTAACTAACTTCCCAAATATCAAAGTTTTACTAAGCTGTTTTAGTCTTCTTTAACTCTGGGCTACTTCAAAGAAACATCTGTGTGACATCCTAGAAAAAAATGGTAAACTAAGTTTATTTCATATTTTTAATTTAGAAACATTTTCAAATGATTGGAGGTAAGCTTTAGGCTGCAATGTTTGGATAAAGGTCATTAAGATAAATCTGAAATTTATATGAAATCCCTAACATCTGATATGTCCTGATATAATGATATCAGTCATAATTGCAGTGATTATCCTAAAATGTTATATGTTTCAGAAATATCCAAGTTTCCTGTTAATTGCATTGTACTCAAATTTTTAACCACGCTACTTTACATTTTGTCCTTTATAAACTATCATAATTTTGCACTGCTTTTACAAAATGGAGGTTTTCAAAAAGACTCATTAAAAATTAAAAGAATTATTTAAACAAATGTAAGTTTCTGAGAGCCTTTAAGTAATGTCATTGAGCTGGATAATAAATGACAAACTAATAAAAAAAACCTGATTACAGCAAATCAACAGAAATCAATTAGATGGGACTAAGTGAACTGATAAATATGATTAATAACTTTGAAAAACATATCAGCTTAAATCTGTTTCCCAGTAACCTTTTCTCCCTTATGCCTTGACCTAAAAGCTGATAAAGTATGGCTCTGTAAACAAAGTTAAAGCAGTTATCTTTTCTTCTCTACCTGATCCTGCCAAAATTTGGCTTCTCCAGCTGGTTCTCCTATGGACTTATAGTTTACTGCAACTAGATTGCAACTAGCTATACTAATAATTGTTTAATTTGCTCTTTGTTTCCAAATTGTTTATGCCATTGTCTCTCCACTACACTATGACTTTGTCAATGGTACTAACTACATTACTTCCTCTTCTTTTTTTTTTAAATAAGATTATCATCTCTTACACTATGTATCCAGGCCTCCAACAAATGTAGTGGTGACTAGATGACTTAAAGTAATTAATCAGATATATAGATCTCTATACAATCAATAATTTTAATGCTGTGATTCTAAGTACAAGAAGAACAAGAAGGGAAGTATCTCCTGGATCCTAATAGGTTAGAAGATAGAAGATACAGAAAATCTTTTATTATCTATCAATAGGCCTTATCCAGAAATTAACACCTGGAGTGGAAGAACTTTCAGTTGATCTAGGATGAACATCCCAGCACCATAGGACAAAAATTAGTCATAAACTATCTCCCTAGCTGGTCAAATTTCCTTACCATGAGGAGAGACTGAAAAATGGAGTATTTCCTGCCATGCCAATAAACAAGGATGCCACAGCCATCAATGATCCTGGCCCTCCAAATGTAAATTTCTGAGCCCAGAGATTGCCCAGCAGGGAGAATAATATCTGCTATCTAGTAGCCATCAGTCTATAGCCACTTCTTGTCAAGGCTGGGGGATAGGAAAAATGCAGGATACTGGCCCCAGTTAACTGAGATACATATGAATGTAATGATTTTACTGAGCCTAGACTCTTGCATCTTCCCATACACAGAAAGAACTAAATTCCTTAACTTGAGATATCTGATTTTTTTCTTAATTAGCAATGATCTTCTGATGTTCAGTCTACTTGCCCTTTGTTGCAAACTTCTATATAACCTGACTTTTCCCGCCACTGCCTCACAGCACTTCTCTCAGAGTTACTTGAAATGCTGTATCCTGGCCTTGAAGCCCTAAAAATTTCCACCAAATAAAACATAAATCTCAAATTTTAGATTTGGATTATTTTTTAAGTTGACACTATTTATATTAAAATAAATTCTTTTGAATTATCACCTTAATTATTTTGTAAGCAGTAAAACTGAGTTTAGCAAAGGTTAAGGAACTTTTCAAAGGCTCTGTATCTAACCAATGATAAATTTAGACATTCCACACAAACAATAGGCAAAGTCAGGTTATTTTTATTCAATATGTTTTCTCAAATTCTATGACAAATCAATATGTAGCCGTGAACATAACTGCTAAAACCAAGACTACATTCCCTAGGCACTCTTGCAGCTATAAGTGGTGATAACACTGACTTATTTTAATGGGAATGTGAGCAAAAGTGACGTATACAATTTTCAGTAATTGTGAGAAAGTGTTTGTGTTTTATATCTGAGTAAGCCATTTTGAAAAATAAGATAACCATTGTGAAGCATGTCAAGCACAACAAAGCAAGAAAATTTAAAAAATAAAAATTACATAACTCAAGACATTTGTATGAGAAAGAAATAAAACTCATCTTGTTTAATACTATTATAGGGGAGTTACATTATTCAAAGACAAATTGAAGCCTAATTGTTAATGAATTTGATCTTGAATTGTTGTGTTGTCTCTAAAAGAAAAGACACATATCATAGGTTTAGTAGGAGTGACCAGCAAATTGCTTAGATATTGTACACTCAGAAACTGTTAGTGTGATATAAAAGACTTGGAAAATTTTACCTTTGTTCTTTTTTAGAATGATGTCACTTGTCAACTAAAGCTGTAGTGTTAGGGCCTTTTTCAGAAACTTTGAGTATGTTGCCTATTTCAGCAGTACACTTAAGTAGATAGTCCTGAAGCAATAATACTAGTCAGAAACTCAAATTCTTTCTATTCTTCACATGTTTAAAGAGTAAGATGAACTCAATCTAGAGCTAGATAGCCTAAAAGCGGAGAAGGAGAATTCACCTCTTCTATCACCATCCAGAAGAATCAACCTAACACAAACTTGTAGGGCTGAAAGAATAAAACCTTTTTTCATACTTTCTATATTTAATCAGTTACAACCAATGACTGAAGTAGCAATCTTAGCAGGAGATGGAGACTATAGCCTGAAAATTTTGAAGAAATCTCCCTTTAGAATTTTTGCCCCAACAAAGCAAAAATGCCAATGTCCTCAGGCATTGATGAAATTCAAGGTGTTACCTTCCTATCTAAACCGTATTTCTTTTTATACCAAGGGATCATTGCAGCTTCCTTTAAATGAAGAAAGGAAGTAGGAAAGTGCATAATATAGAAGTCACAATGTAAGAAACTGTAGTCTGTTTTAAGTATTGAGTCTTAAAAGGACTACTCCTAAACAAAATAAAAATTCTGGTCCCTAATTCCAATGTGTGTGGAGGAAGGAAAGGTTTCTATCAAACCATCAAGCCATTTTCCATCACCACCTGAGTGGTGATAATAATTCAACTCAATTCTCATACTATGTATCCCAAGACAGTGTCAGTAAAGACTCCGTCCCACAAAACTGCTCTCCTCCACACTTCACATGCCAGTCACAAATCCATGTTGTCACCTGTGCAACCTGTGCTATAGATTGGAAGTTCAAATGATGTCCCTTCCTTTGGTTCAATTGATTTCCTAGAAATTAATTTCTTAGAAAGGCTCAGAGAACTCAGAGAAACATATCACTTACTAGATTTCCAGCTTAGTATTGTAGAGTGTACTTAAGGACCAGCCTGATGGAAGAAATACATAGGACAAAGTACGGGGAAAGAATGCAGAGCTTCCTTGTTCTCTCCGAGAGTGTTACTCTCTCATCTCAAAACATATTTACAAACCCAGAGGCTCTCCAATTTCAGTATTGTTTAATTTTTATGGAGGCTTCATTACATAAGCATATTTGATTAAATTAAATCACTGGCCATTTGCAGTTGATTCAATTTACAGCTCCTCTCCTTTCCTCAGAAGTCAGGAGAGCCAGACAGAAAGTTTGAATGCTCAAATCATGAGGTTGGATCTCCTGAAAGTCAGCTCCCTTACTTTGCTTTCCAAAGCTCACCTCATTGGCAGAAATCCAATGTGTGGTGGAAGGGATCTGATTTTTATTAACAAAACACCTATTTCACCTTTTTGGCACCAAAGCAATTTTAGGAACATACAGCAAGAGACTGAATTTTATTATAAAAGTTGTCCCTGTTGCTCTTATTGCTCAGGAAATTTTAAGGTTTTGGAAGCTATAAGCCAGAAACCACAGGCAAAGAGAACATATATATTTCTTACTATAAATCATGATATCACACAAAGTATATAGATCAGAGGGAGAAGATAGAAGGTGGCTGGTTTTGATGTTTGAGAAGAATTACCTGCAGTTCTGTTCTTGAGGACAGAGTTTAAAAAGGCAGTCAGCTAAGGGTAATGATGGTGTATATAAGAGAATGAATATAATGATTGACTGTGAAATTTAATCTTGGGAGGAATGAAAGATGATTTGAGTGGAATGAATAACAGTGAAAAAGGTAATTAATAACTTTTGCAGGTTGTTATGTGAGAAGCAATCTGGGTACTAGAAGGATATGATAGAGAAATGAGCATAGCATTAAGATTATTGGCTCCTAACAAAGGAGGAGCCATAGGCTACTTATACTCTTTCTGTGGCCAAATGTAGAGAGAACAGGCACTTAATGAGAAAATCGAAGGTTAATAATCAGAGATCTCAAAAGAGAGCAACATTTCTCTCTAACAAAGATGACAGAAATGTTCAGAGACGATTCTAGGGAAACGGGATCATTATGACCTACTGCTAGTCAATAATTTGAAAGAGATGGAAAAATGCAGCTATAGAAGGAGACATGACAGTTTGTATGGAAATTGCTTTTTTGGGACATTGTGAATAACTGTAAGTCTAGAGTTTTGTGATAATTGGACAAAATATGACTAATAATGGTATATAAGAAATTATACATTTTTAAGACTTATAGAGGCAGCATGCTGAAAAGCTGTTGCCTTGCCTTTAGACAAACAGAATTTTCTCTTAATCCATTTTAAAGTGGATATGGAAAAACTTCATCCCACCAGTGTTCATTCTTTGACCCCTCTGTGTGCCTGCATGCTAACCTGGTTCAGTGCTGTCTGGCTTTTTGTAACTCCATGGACTGTAGCCCACCAGGCTCATCTGTCCATGAGATTTTCCAGGCAAGTATACAGGAGTGGGTTGCCATTGACTTATCTAGGGAATTTCCTAGCCCAGGGATGGAAATCATGTTTCTTATGTCCCCAGCATTGACAGGCAGGTTCTTTACCCCTAGTGTCACCTGGGAAGCCCTCAGTGGATCTTATAGATGCTGACAAGAGCATTTGTTGTAGTTCATTTGATAAGTCTTGCCTGACTCTTTGTGACCCCATGAAATTCAGCACTCCAGACTTCCCTGCCCTTCACTATTTCCCTGAGTTTGCTCAAACGCATGTCTACTGAGTCAGTGATGCCACCCAACCATCTTGTCCTCTGTTGCCCCTTTATCTTGCACTCAGCCTTTTCTGCCATCAGGGTCTTTTAAAATGAGTCAGCTCTTCCTGTCAGGTGGCCAAAATATTGGAGCTTCAGCCTCAGCAATGAATATTCAGTACCAATTTCTTTTAGGATTGATTGCTTTGATTTCCTTATTGTCCAAGGGATTTGCAAGAGTCTTATCCAGCACCACAATTCAAAAAAATCAGTTCTTTGGTGCTCAGCTTTCTTTATGGTTCAACACTCACATCCACACATGACTACTGGAAATACCATAGCTTTGACTAGATGGACATTTGTTGGCAAAGTAATGTCTCCACTTTTAATATGCAGTCTAGGCTTACCATAGTTTTTCTTTCAAGGAGTAGTTCAGTTCAGTTCAGTTCAGTCACTCAGTCATGTCCCACTCTTTATGACCCCATGAGCTGCAGCATGCCAGGCCTCCCTGTACAACACCAACTCCCAGAGCCTACCCAAACTCATGTCCATTGAGTCGGTGATGCCATCCAACCATCTCACCCTATGTCATTCCCTTCTCCTCCTGCCGCCAATCTTCCCCAGCATCAGGGTCTTTTCAAATGAGTCAGTTCTTCACATCAGGTGCCCAAAGTATTGGAGTTTCAGCTTCAACATCGGACCTTCCAATGAACACCCAGGACTGATCTCCTTTAGGATGGACTGGTTGGATCTACCACAGTTCAAAAGCATCAATTCTTCTGCACTCAGCCCTCTTTATAGTCCAACTCTCACATCCATACATGACTACTGGAAAAATCATAGCCTAGACTAGATGGACTTTGTTGGAAAAGTAATGTCTCTGCTTTTTAATATGCTATCTAGGTTGTTCATAACTTTCCTTCCAAGGAGAAAGTATCTTTTAATTTCATGGCTGCAGGCACCATCTGCAGTGATTTTGGAGGCCCAAAAAATAAATTCTGCCACCGTTTCCACTGTTTATCCATCTATTTGCCATGAAGTGATGGGACCGGATGCCATGATCTTAGTTTTCTGGATGTTGAGCTTTAAGACAACTTTGTCACTCTCCTCTTTCACTTTCATCAAGAGGCTTTTTAGTTCCTCTTCACTTTCTGCCATAAGGGTGGTGTCATCTGCATATCTGAGGTTATTGATATTTCTCCTGGCAATCTTGATTCCAGCTTGTGCTTCCTCCAGCCCAGCGTTTCTCATGATGTACTCTGCATATAAGTTAAATAATCAGGGTGAAAATATACAGCCTTGACATACTTCTTTACCTATTTGTAACCAGCCTGTTGTTCCATTTCCAGTTCTAACTGTTGCTTCCTGACCTGCATATAGGTTTCTCAAGAGGCAGATAGGTGGTCTGGTAGTCCCATCTCCTTCAGAATTTCCCACAGTTTATTGTGATCCATACAGTCAAAGGCTTTGGCATAGTCAATAAAGCAGAAATAGATGTGTTTCTGAAACTCTCTTGCTTTTTTGATTATCCAGTGGATGTTGGCAATTTGATCTCTGGTTCCTCTGCCTTTTCTAAAACCAGCTTGAACATCTGGAAGTTCACAGTTCATCTATTGTTGAAGCCTGGCTTGGAGAACTTTGAGCACTACTTTACTAGCCTGTGAGATGAGTGCAATTGTGCAGTAGTTTGAGCATTCTTTGGCATTTCCATTCTTTGGGATTGGAAAGAAAACTGACCTTTTCCAGTCCTGTGGCCACTGCTGAGTTTTCCAAATTTGCTGGCATATTGAGTGCAGTACTTTCACAGCATCATCTTTTAGGATTTGAAATAGTTCAACTGGAATTCTATCCCCTCCACTAACTTTATTCATAATGATGCTTCCTAAGGCCCGCTTGACTTCACATTCCAGGATGTCTGGCTTTAGGTGAGTGATCTCACCATCATAATTATCTGGGTCATGAAGATCTTTTTTGTACAGTTCTTCTGTGTATTCTTGCTACCTCTTCTTAATATCTTCTGTTTCTGTCAGGTCTATACCATTTCTGCCCTTTATTGAGCCCATCTTTGCATGAAATGTTCCTGTAATCTCTAATTTTCTTGAAGATATCTCTAGTCCTTCCCACTCTCCCTTGCTTTTTTGATGATCCTACAGATATTGGTTATTTGATCTCTGGTTCCTCTGCCTTTTCTAAATCCAGGCTAATCATCTGGAATTTCACAGTTCACATAATGTTTAAGCCTGACTTGTAAAATTTCAAGCATGGCTTTGCCAGCATGAGAGATAAGTGCAAATGTGCAATAGTTTGAACCTTCTTTAACATTGTCTTTCTTTGGGATTGGAATGAAAATGGACTTTTTCCAGTCCTGTGGCCACTCATGAGTTTTCCAGATTTGCTGGCATATTGAGTGCAGCACGTTAACAGTGTCGTCTTTTGGGATTTAAAATAGCTCAACTGGAATTCCATCACCTCCACTAGCTTTGTTCATACTGATGCTCCTAAAGTTCACGTGACTTCACATTCCATGATGTCTAGTTCTGGGTGTGTCATCACACCATCGTTGTTATCTGGGTCATGAAAATATTACAAAGCCAACTTTTAGTAATAAAGAGTCCCTGATTTATTTATTTATTTATTTTAATTATATAGTGAAAAAATAAAGTATTTGAGCCACACAAACCTACTTTATAATACAGACTGTATCAAATTATAAACCAACAGTCAGATCTGAGGCAATTTTTCCTTAGCATGTCTCTTGCCTAAACATGTCATACTAATTTAATAAATTTATTATGAGGCTAAAACTGATGAAGACGCATACCTATAAAATGCAACTGCTAAAATAGTTTAATGACACCTGAAAAACTTTGAAAGTATAGCTCCCAGTTCACATTACATCAATTGTTAAAAAAAAAAAAAAAAGCTGAATTAACTTCAAAATCAATCATAGGCTAAGATAAATCTTTAAACACAAAGCAAGGGAATCATACAGTATCCATTTATTTTCAGTCTATTGTATACCAAAATGTTAAGTATTGAGATTACTAATTTAAAAATTTGTGATTCACATAATAAGGCAATAATCCAAAACAATTGTTGTATATATGCCTAATTTTTCATTAGGCAAAGAACAACCTGAGTCAGATTCCTAAGGACTTCACAAGAGAAAATCACATAGTGAATATAAAACATAAATTTAAATATAAAGCAGTTCTTACAAAACTACTCTGAATTATTTCTATGGCACATAGTTATCATTGCATGTTGAAACAAGGCTTCCAACACTACTGCCCTCCTACAAATGTCCAAACAACAGATTAGATATGAGAGTAAATAAATCTTCTCAGTTTTTAATCACTAATAATCACCTTCCCAAATGACACCTTTATTGATGATACCATTTTAATTACATTTTTGATTATATAAAATAAGATAATATTACAAATGGAACTAAAGATTTTGCTTAAGTGAATGATTTTTATTGTTCTTCATGTCCCTCAAGAGAACTCTGAATCAAAGTGTAATCAGTTTGATGTTTGCTGAGTTTCTTTCTACTCCACCAGGTACTGCATTAACATGACGCTTGGATTTGGTATTTCAAAACCTGGAAAAAAGAGCAAAATGTGTTTGTTCTAAAAGATAACATATGTGATACAGCAATAAACATATGGTAATTTTGATAGAGACAAGAAAAATGTGAATGTATTCTTCTAATATTGATGCTCATTTATCATAAAAAGTTCAATTTTTCAGATGTTTTTCTTCTTAATTTTTGACTATCACATTCAATGGATCACTATTTAGTATGTCATTAGTGCATCAATGCTCAATTATATAAAGACAAAATACTAGAGAAATGAACCATTTTATAAATTCTTACTATATTTAGAATTAAAATCTGTTTTATGATATCTAGAAATTCTATCTCACACATTATCATCTTTTCATGTAGTAGAACCGTGGTGGGGGGGGGGTATACTTATCCAGTCATGGTTTAGTTTATGTTTCACTTCAGTTTTCTAGGCATTACTGGTAGCTTTTATTTCAGTTATTTCTTATTTAAGTCTCACACAAGATGACAACAGCATGGGGCAAATCATTTTTGGCTTAATTTGAAATGTTGTTTCTCCAAAGAAGACATACCGATGGCTAACAAACACATGAAGAGATGCTCAACATCACTCATTATCAGAGAAATGCAAATCAAAACCACAATGAGGTACCATTACATGTCAGTCAGGATGGCTGCTATCCAAAAGTGTACAAGCAATAAATGCTGGAGAGGGTGTGAAGATTAGGAAAACTTCTTACACTTTTGGTGGGAATGTAAACTAGTACAGCTACTATGGAGAACAGTGTGGAGATTCCTTAAAAAACTGGAAATAGAACTGCCATATGACCCAGCAATCCCACTCCTGGGCATACACACTGGGGAAACCAGATCTGAAAGAGACACGTGCACCCCAATGTTCATCACAGCACTGTTTTAATAGCCAGGACATGGAAGCAACCTAGTGGCCCATCAGCAGACGAATGGATAAGAAAACTATGGTACATGTACACCATGGAAAATTACTCAGCCATTAAAAAGAATTCATTTGAATCAGTTCTAATGAGATGGATGAAACTGGAGCCATTATACAGAGTGAAGTAAGCCAGAAAGGTAAAGACCAATACAGTATATTAACACATATATATGGAATTTTAAAAGATGGTAATGATAACCCTATATGCAAAACAGAAAAAGAGACACAGATGTACAGAACAGACTTTTGGACTCTGTGGGAGAAGGTGAGGGTGGGATGTTCTGAGTGAATAGCATTGAAACAAGTATACTGCCAAGGGTGAAACAGATCAGCAGCCCAGGTTGGATGCATGAGACAAGTGCTCAGGGCTGGTGCACTGGGATGACTCAGAGGGATGGGATGGGAAACACATGTAAATCCATGGCTGATTCATGTCAATGTATGGCAGAAACCACTACACTATTGTAAAGTAATTAGCCTCCAACTAATAAAAATAAATGAAAAAAATTTAAAAAAAGAAGAAAGAAATGTTGTTTTCAGGGTATTTTAACAGTAGCGATTCTCATATGAGCAAGTAAAGATCATAAATATTATCTGTCTTTCCCCAGATAAACTACAAATAGAAAAACAAACACACATGACATAATTTGTAAAGTGATAAAGGAATTTAAAATTTAGTATGTCTATTTCATGGTTTAAAGTTTAAGCATGAAGGATATATATATATGAAAGTTGATATACTCTTAAAAGGAACAAGGTAAAAGTAAGGAAAACAAAAATTCTTACAAGTCAAACAAACACTACAATTGAAATTCAATCTAATTTTTTCTCTCCAGATGAAATATATCCTAGGTATTAAAAAATTAATAGTTATTAATCATTGTTTTGCTTGTGTGTGTGCATCAGTGTGCTGCATATTGGGGAAGGAGTATTCTTAAAAATAAAACAAAGCAAAACAAAACAACAAAAGGCTTCTTACCAAAAGGGCACTGAAATTTCTTCAGAAATAGATTGATGTAAACTTAGGATCAGGAACTGTATCTTACAGATCCTTGAACCTTCTGCCTCAAGCAAATGACCATCTACAGGTTGATTTAAAAAAAAAGAAAATATATGGCCCAATCCACTCACATTTAAACACATTCTATCACTAATATTATCCCCATTTAATATTGCTTTATATATCAGAAAAAGTTTATGTCAAGCAGAACTCATTTTTTCTATAGTATCATTTGAGATAATAGTAAACCTCTCAGTTGTCATGTTTCAAATGCAAATCTTTATTAATTCCTTCATTTCATCTGTGTTGGTAAATCTGGAGGAACCCTTACACCTGGTCTTGATCTTTGAGGCATGTCTACACTTAATCAATATCTGATTTAGAGTAACCATATCACAAAGAAAAGTGTTTTTATCTTCCAGTCAGTCCAGTTCAGTTCAGTCGCTCAGTAGTGCCCAACTCTTTGTGACCCCATGAGCTGCAGCACGCCAGGCCTCCCTGTCCAACGCCAACTCCCAGAACCTACCCAAATTCATGTTTATTGAGTCAGTGATGCCATCCAACCATCTCATCATCCGTCACCCCCTTCTCCTCCCACCCTCAGTCTTTCCTAGCATCAGGGTCTTTTCAAATGAGTCAGCTCTTCACAACAGATGGCTGAAGTATTGAAGCTTCAGCTTCAACATCAGACCTTCCAATGAACACCCAGGACTGATTTCCTTTAGGATGGACTAGTTGGATCTCCTTGCTGTCCAAGGGACTCTCAACAGTCTTCTCCAACATCATAGTTCAAAAGCATCAATTCCTTGATGCTCATCTTTCTTTATAGTCCAACTCTTACATCCATACATGACTACTGGAAAAATCATAGCCTTGACTAGATGGACTTTGTTGACAAAGTAATGTCCCTGCTTTATAATATGCTATCTAGGTTGGTCATAACTTTCCTTCCAATGAGTAAACATCTTTTAATTTCATGGCTTCAATCAGCATCTGCATTGATTTTGGAGCCCCCCAAAATAAACTCTCTCACTTTTTCCACTGTTTCCCCATCTATTTGCCATGAAGTGATGGGACCAGATGTCATGATCTTAGTTTTCTGAATAACCTCAAATTAACATTGTAATAAACTCTTTACATGGAGAATTATACCATCTGGTTATATAATGAGGCTACTTTCTTCTTTTGTTTTTGTTGTTTAGTTGCTCAGTCATATCCTACTCTTTGCGACCTCATGCACTGTAGCCCGCCATTCTCCTGTGTCCAAGAGATTTCCAGGCAAGAATACTGGAGCAGTTTGCCATTTCCTTCTCCATGTGATTTTCCCAATCCAGGGATGGAACTGGTATCTCCTGCAATGCAAGTGGATTCTTTAATACTGACACCAGCTAAAATATTCTTGTATAACTTAAGCATAAGTTTACATCTGCTTTTTTAAAGGCCATTGAATTACACTGATGATTACATTTTATATTTTAAATAAAACCCAGGTTTTCTTCACATGAAAAAATTAGGTCAATTTTTCCTTTCTGTGTATATGTAGTTGATGTTTCTGAAATTCATTGTAAAAATTAGCACTTAAGTCCAATTAAAATTAAAATTTTGATTGAAAGGGCGATGACCCAAGCCACATAATTGTATTTAAAATATATTTATTTCTAAATATGAGGAATATTATTTTCTTGCTTTATGTATTTTAATTTTAATTCTTCTGCTGAGGTTGAGGTGAATGAAATTGGGTAAGATACAATACTTTCAGAGATATTATCTGAGATTCATACCCACATAAAAACTGATGAGGAAAAATCTGACAGCTTGTATTGATTATTACTAAATTTTATTTTCAGGTTTTTTTTTGTTGTTGTTGTTGTTCATTTGTTTTTGTGCTCATAAACAAGTCTTTGACTTATCACCTAACTCACACTACTTACTCCTACATGTAGTGTACAGTCCTTCGAACCAAAAGTAGGACTGGATTTTACCCATGTCAGTTTGGAAACTAAGTGAGCATATATAAGCTCATTTGAGTTTGATTTGATATGGGTGAGTTTACAATTATAATGCTATAGTAGACATTTGCAGTCAAAATCAGCTATTTCTAAAAATTAAACCAAGGATACATACCCTAAAAAAAGTAAGTTTCAAAACCAGTAATCATTTGGAGTGAGGTGTGGAAAAAGAAATAAACTATATAATTTATCATGCACAAAATAAATTTAGTAAAGAAAGTTTAGCTGTGGTTGAGTGGCATGAAAGATATGCTTAAAAAAGGGCAGTTTTGTTGTGCTGTGTTTGCTCTCTCCTTATGGAAACTGTCCATAGCTCATATTTCTTTGTTTTGATTACTTTTTATTGAATTATAGTTGATTGACTACACTCTGCTATACTGTTTTTACTATACTTTACTGTATTAATGTTGTGCTATAGCTTATTTTTCTAAATATAGATTTACTTGTTGAAATTTATTGTAAGGAGATGTTTTTGAAACAAGAATTTGTATCCTGTATTCTCTCTACCTTTAGGACAGGTCAGCAATTCATCTTAGATCTTAGATATATCTAAAAAGCATTGCTATTCTGACCTTTCTGATTTCTCATTTTAACTTATTTTTTTTTCTCATCAAGATTCACCAATACTATTTTTTCTACATCTCATAATTTTTCTAGTATTTATCTCTGTATTTTTAAGAGTTCTGAGCTTACTTTGCAAACCTCTAAATCTATTAATACATTTTAATGTTTCTATATCATTTCTTTGTCTAATAATTATGTTTCTGAGATACATGTTACCCATTAATAGATGCCTTGTTGTTGCTAAAATGCATATTTAAAAATAAAGAGATACATATGTCTAGGAAAATAAAATAAGCTTATTTAGGGTTTTATTCCAAATTCAAATTCTAAGTTCACTTCTTTTACTGACTACAATTGACAACAGTAAACTCCCTGAATGATAGTTAAATGATATAGTCACATACAAAAGTAAATTAAAAATTTGCTTATATACCATATCTTATCTATGAAATTGGCAAGCATTCAAAAGTTTGCAAAAATAAATTGTTGCCAAGGTTAAAGTGAAGCAAGAGTTCAAACATTTTGTTGTTAGGAAAGCAAAACTGTACAGTCATGTGAGGAGCAATTTGCCAAATTATTTACATATTTCCCCTTTTACACTGAGATTTCATTTAAAGAAATATATCCTAAAATACACTGGCAAAAGTCCTAAAGTACATATGCATAAACATATCTGGTTCAGTAGTATTTGCAATTGTAAACAGGGCATCTTGGATACAAGTTATCATCCATCAATAAATTGAATAAACTATATCACCACCCTACAATAGAGACTTTGCAGCTGTGAAGAGTAATAACATATATGTCTATATACTTTTATGATGTAAGATTTGGGATTTATTATTTAAAAAATAAAAAGTAGAGACAATTGTGTACAGTATGTGGACATGGTATCAATTTATTGCTTCTCAACTCCTAATCTATACTTCTTTGTTCTGTTTGTAATACTCAAGCAAAATCCTCTGAAAACTTCTTTATACCTATTAAAAATATTCAGCTTTTTCAAGAGAAAGCATTAGAGTAATATTGTAAGGAGACAGAGGTAGCATATTACTTCTTTTTCCATTTCTGGCCCTGATACCAGTTTTTCATTTTTTTTTTCTTTTATGGAGCATGGATGCTGAGGTCCACTGATGATCACACTGTAAGAGAAAATACAAATCAAAAATAAGAAGCTTGGGCTTCCCCCATGGCCAGGGGTAGAGAATCTGCCTGCCAATGCAGGAGTCATGGGTTCAGTCCCTGGCCTGGGAAGATCCCACATGCTGTGGAGCAACTAAGCCAGTGCATCACAACTATTGAGCCTGTGCTGTAGAGACTGGGAGCCACACTGCTGAGCCCGTGTGCCACAACTACTGAAGCCTGTGCACCCTCGAGGCCCATGCTCAGCAACAAGAGAAGCCACCACTGTGAGAAGCCCACACACCACAACTAGAGAGTAGCTCCCGCTTGCCTCGACCATAGAAAAGTCCATGCAGTAACAAACATGCAGCACAATCAAAATAAAAAAATAAATACAATTATATATATATATATATATATATATACAATTATACACACACACACACACACACACACACACACACATGTATATACCCTGCTGAAAATAAGAGACTATCCCCAACCTGCCTTTTCTTAGAGCATTTACTTTAGAAAACATGTATTTTTTGTTTATTTCTTTGAAATATACACATTTTATCTTTTGAAACAGTAAATGACTAACCCAGAAACCTGGCAACCTCGTCAAGGCCTAGGAGTCATCTCTTTGAAATGTAATCAAGAAAGATATCAGCTATATAACCTAGTTTCCAGGCACCATGGCAGTTTTAGCTGTTTCCTGGCTCCAAATATCAAACCTAACCTATCTCCAAAAAATTATAATTTTTTTCTTTTATTTTTTATTTTTTTTTATTTTTTATTTTTATTTGTAGTGGATTTTGTCATACATTTAAATGAAACAGCCATGGGTTTACATGTGTTCCCCATCCCGATCCCCCCTCCCACCTCCTTCTCCACCCGCTCCCTCTAGGTTTTCCCAGTGCACCAGGTCCGAGCGCTTGTCTCATGCATCCAACCTGGGCTGGTGATCTGTTTCACCCTATATAATATACATGTTTCGATGCTGTTCTCTTGAGACATCCCACCCTCGCCTTCTCCCACAGAGTCTAAAAGACTGTTCTATAAATCTGTGTCTTTTTTTTTTTTTTCTGTTCTGCATATAGGGTTATCATTAACATCTGCTATCCAAAAGTCTACAAGCAATAAATGCTGGAGAGGGTGTGGAGAAAAGGGAACCCTCTTACACTGTTGGTGGGAATGCAAACTAGTACAGTGCTATGGAAAACAGTGTGGAGATTTCTTAAAAAACTGGAAATAGAACTGCCATATGACCCAGCAATCCCACTTCTGGGCATACACACCAAGGAAACCAGATCTGAAAGAGACACATGCACCCCAATGTTCATCGCAGCACTGTTTATCATAGCCAGGACATGGAAGCAACCTAGATGCCCATCAGCAGACTAATGGATAAGGAAGCTGTTGTACATATACACCATGGAATCTTACTCAGCCATTAAAAAGAATTCATTTGAATCAATTCTAATGAGATGGATGAAACTGGAGCCCATTATACAGTGTGAAGTAAGCCAGAAAGATAAAGACAATTACAATACACTAACACATATATATGGCACTTTTTTTCTTTTAAAAGCATTTAGCAAAACAAGGGGCTACTCCAATCACCAAATTATTCAGTATGAACTATATATAACAATTGGTGCTATTGAGTCCTCTCACTCAAAGATTAATTATTGTTTATTTGGGAAAAAAACACATGTATACAATGTATCACTTGGCATCATAAAAAAGTAAGATTCTTTGCTATCTTTAAAACTCTTTAGGGATTGTCTGTAAAACACATCACATTCTAGTTTAATGTTCTTTAAGTAATAAAAACTATTTTTATTCCTCTGCTAATTTTTTTGAGAGATTTTCTGGGTTGGCAGGATATTTATTTTCAATTATTTATTTCCCCCCCAGTATTAATAGACCTCATAGACTCCCAGTTCAGAGGATGCTTTTATATAAGGTTGTTTTCACTCAAGCTATCAGGTCCTTGTCTTCCTGCTCCAAGAGCCTATGTTGAGATTATCTCAAGACACATTCTCTTGGTCAATGGTCTATTTCTATGAATACTTTGCTACCACCATTCAGATAAACATTTCCCTACTTGGCAAAGACTGCCATAGACCCTCTCTGGCTATGTGTCCTAAGTTACCTGTTTGTCAACCAAGCAAGCACTTCCACAGCAGTTCTGACTATAACTTCCATCACTCTTCCCAACCCATTGATCAAATAGTATGTGCCCTACCACATACCTTGTGGCAACCCTGGGCAACTTCCACAGAATAACTCTAATCTGTACTCTAAGGCAATTTGCATTGACACCAGTATGGTTTTATTTTTGTTGTTGTTGTTTCATTTTGCTTTTGTGTTTAGCAAACCATCTTCTAAGAGATTTTGAATCTTAGTCCTTGGGCAATGGTCTTCTTTCTTCATCATTCTCCTTTAGTCTACAGAGAGTAGCTTTACATTTGCCATGGTTCTGGGAATCAAGAGGTATAAGTGTATATGATTTTTCTATTATTCCTAATATCACACTCACAAAAGATTTGCTTCCTGTACCAACTGTCTTTATCTCTGATAATTTGGAGATCTTGGTTCTCACTTGGGTGATGCTCCCACTAATGTATACAACAATGAATCCGTTGAATTGGAAGATGAGACCAACACCTAGCTGTTTTGGATCCCATAAGCCACTAAGTCAACATGTCAAAAAAGGGCTTACCCTATTGGTTGGAAAGACTGGTGCTGCTTACTCAGAGAAATTGGATTGTGCTATACAATGAAGGAGCTTCTCAGGTGGTGCTAGGAGTAAAGAATCCATCTACCAATACAGGAGGCATAAGAGAAGTAGTTCAATCCCTGGTTCAGGAAAATCCCCTGGAGGAAAGCATAGAAACTCACTCCAGTATTCTTGCCTGGGCTATGGTCCATAGGGTTGCAAAGAGTTGGACATGACTGAAGATACTTAACATATATACATACAGTGAAGACAAGAAAAAATATGTCCAAGACCAGGAAATTCTTTGAGGGCACATTTTAGCCCTTCTTTTTTCAAATGGTAAAAACTAATAGGACACTATATCATCAAAAAAGTCAGAAATTTTGAAGCCAGATAATTCAAAAGAGATTTATGTAATTCTACATGATAAGGAACTCAAGCCATCTGAAGATTTTGCTAAGGTCTAAGGAAATGTGAAATGGATTATAGGAAAAGAAAGCCATGACCACCAACCACGACCTCAGAATGATGGCTTTAGTACCTTTGCGTATTTATTCTTTGCTTGTTAGCAGTATTTGTGTACAGATATCAGATCTTTTTCTTCTTTGTGGCTCTTCCCAATTTTATTTTATTACAATGTGTTAGAAATTAGCTTCACTATTTAGTTTTTAATTACTACTAAATTTCTGTTAAAGTGCTACTAGATACTTGGTTATTTTTGTTCAGTAATACTTTGACAGAAATTGACTAATTAACTGGAGATTGGTAAAATTAATATTGAGACTTTTTGACTCCCTATTTTGGGGAGAAAGTGAAACTATTATTGAAAGAGGAATAGCTACGTCTTGCTAGGTTTAAAGAATGGTATATATAAAAGGTGAGTAGCAAAAGGGTGGACCATGGCCAGTTATTGATTTAGTTTTTATTTGCTTCAAATCCATCATATTGCCATACTTTGTGACATCAGAACTTAACCCATAAACTCTTTTTTGGCCAGGCTTTGTTAATAGTGTTGGAAGGAATGCCACTGTAAGTCAAAAGCCTTGTTTACCAGTAAGAAACCACTCTTCTCTGCACTCCTTACCCCTTCCTATCTCTATTCTGATCTAACCTACTTCAAGGAGAAAGATGACTAGAGGTAGCTCAAAGACATATTGTCCACAACGAGCACTTAAGACCATAAACACCTGTGTATTCTGAGTAACTTTTGGAAGCAGGGCAAATGAAACTTTGTCTTGTGGGCACCAAAGTTAAATTTCTGTCTCATGTTAAGGGTGAGGGGTGACCAAATTCAATGTATGGGGTTTGTGCAAATTTCATAGTAGGGAAGAAATATGAACATGACCTGGTTGTGAGACCCCTTAGGTCAAACCAATAAATTATTGTTTCTTCCACATCTGAGTACATAATAGAAATTAATGAGTTACGTGCTTGACCTTCATTATATCATGAGTACCAGAGTATCTTGTCTTGATAATGAAGAGCTTCATGTAGAAAAGTTTAGTGAGACAAATTCCTATGGAATTTTCCCCCAAGTGAGTTGCTCTGGATTGAGCATAAGTGACTCCATATCTGATATTCTAAGATTTCATGCAAAGATGGTGTCCTGTTAGTTGGCAAGTCAGAAGCTCCAGTTGCATCAGTCTTGAGTACATTGTTGTCAAATTTCTACCGGCAGAGGTAGGTGAAAATGCCTAACAAAATATAGAGGCCTGCTTGCCAAAAAAGTTTTTGGGGACTATGTGAGCATATTCATAATGTTCAGTCCTCCAGGCAGTTGAGTCAAAACTTCCATAGTCTAAGCTATATTTTCCTTAACTCTGGAAACAGTCTATCAAAAGCAGAAAGGAAAGGAATGACCCCAGATCCTGCAACTTCCACATAATATGCATGTCAAAAAATTAGGATGTCTTTTTCAGTCCCATCCTCTTTAATCTTTCTCAGGCTGCCATTTGGCTGTCTCCATGGTCAAGCCAGTCATGTTGGAATAACTGTCCTCAAAAATAAAAACTAGATTAAATTATTCCATTGTATTGGGAGCCCCAGTACCTACCAGTCATCTGGGAGCCCATGTTGAGGTGCTGTCAACTTAAGCCTCGTAGCAGATGTCAGTGCAACTTTCAGAGCCCCAACAATTGTAATCAGTGCTTTGGGTTCTTGAATTGTACTTTTTTTCTGGAATCAACCCTAGTAATTATTTGTTTTTCCCCTAAGCCCATGATGACATACACTTTAGGTTGATACAAAAGACTTGAAAATGTTTACAGAAGCATTAAGTATAAATAATGTAGCCCTAAGATGACTAGGACTGTTTCTCCAAAATGAGCCAAACTCGGTTTTAGTGGCTATCTAAACAAATTAGAAAGTAAGAGAAATCTACAGGTACCTAAAATAAAGCAATTACTAAATCAAGGGAGTTGATAATCACTGCAGACATAATTTGTACTGTTGAGCATAGAACATCTGCTTATAATGGCTAAATGATGGAGGTTAAAGTAGAGCCTCTGGCCCAGATTAGGTACGGAGTGAAGATAAAGAAAACAACCTAGGATGTTTGGTGTATCATTGATCCTGTTCACTGCGCCAACTGTCTTGCTTTATCTCACTGGGCATATTGTTCGTTAAACACAAGGTAGGCAAGGCACAAGTTAAGAGGCTGGAAGGAGATTTGAGGAGCCATAGGAACTGCAGACACTATTCTCTCCTGGCTTGCACAGTAGCCATAACACAGCCTCTCTCTTGACTGGTGCAGCAGCCAAAGCAATAGTCATGCTATATTCTCTCCCCCTGTGGTTGACTCAACAGACACAGGCATGATGCAGCAGTAATATGCCACTGCTTTCTAGGCAAAGCTGACATTTTCCTACAGCACAAAGTACCTCGTAACAAAGCAAGTACCTCATGAAGTGCATGCACAGTGCTACAAGTGATCTCAGTTGTTACATCATCATTATTTACAAAATTCGGGGTGAGAAAGCCTGAACACACTATCTGGGCTAATTTGCTCTTTCCCCACATTTGGAAATTTACACTTTTAAAGGAAAAAACTTAGAGGAAAAAAGCCACATTTTCAAAAGAAAAATTTGAGATATACTGGCATTATATCAGTTTGAGTAAATATATGTTTATATTACATATATTTTAATATTGTATATTTATCTTAATATACTTATTTATATATTTAACATATTTATATGTAATATATTGAATATATAATGTTTAATTAAACAGTCGATCCTTAAACAACATGAGGGTTAGAGGCACTGACTCCCTAGCTACCAAAGTGCAGTTGAAAATCAGAGTCTAGCTTACATATTAACCCTTCATATCTATAGTTCTGTAACCTCAGATAGAACAAATCACTGATTATATAGGACTGTAATATTTATTTTAAAAAAAATCTTCATGTAAGTGGACTGGTGCAGTTCACACCTGTGTTGTTCATAAAATAACTGTATATATACATATATTTAATATAAATATATCTCCATATAAATAAATATGCAATGAAAGTGAATGTGTTAGTTGCTCAGTCGTGTCTGACTCTGTGACCTTATGGACTGTAGCCTGCCAGGCTCCTTTGTCCATGGAAGTCTCCAAGCAAGAATATTGGAGTGGGTAACCATTCCCTTATCTAGGGGATCTTCCTGAACCAGGAATCAAACCCGGGTCTCCCGCGTTGCAGTCAGTTTCTTTACTGTCTAAGCCACCAGGGATGCCCAATTATTGAGAAAAAATAAGTATGACCTTCTGCTAAATGCCCAGTTCTACCAATGTGAACAATGATTTTAAGTTATTTTCCTGGATCAAAAAAATGCAAGTGGGAAAAATGAAAACTTCATGGAGACAGCAGTATGAGTGTGAATTCTCAGGGTGTATGCAGAAAATAGACTTGATATCTATTTTGCAAGACTGTTCTATTACATACACATATAATATATTTCATGAGTACGCTAAGTTGCTTCAGTGGTGTCTGACTCTTTGCTACTCTATAGACTGTAGCCTGTCCATTTCCTCTGTCCATGGGATTCTCCAGGTAAGAATTTTGGAGTGGGTTGCCTTGCCCTTCTCCAGGATAATATATATTATATAAGTAAGTATATATACTATATATATATATATACACACACATAAATAAACACACACACACACACACACACACACACACACACACATATATATATATATATATATATATATACACATATATAAACATAAGAAAAAAAGCAGAGTCACTGTCCAGATTGGTAGAATTGGGTACTTAACAGAAGAAAACACCTATTTTTTTTTCTTGATAGACTTCTCAGTAGAGTCTATGTTATACTGTAACATAAGACTTGATGAGACACTGAGAAATTACTGTAAGAATAAGAAAGAAAATACTTTATCAATTATGATTGGATATTTACTATATTTGAAAACTATAAATTCTGCCTTGCAAATAACTAAAATCATATATACACAAGAGTTTTTGTTGTTCAGGGTGGTGAACAACATGAGCATCATGATTTGTAACTCAATTAGGTGTCCGTTTTTTCCCCATCAGCTCTCTTTGCTGAAAATAAATATGCCTATAAAATATCAAAAGTTACCATAAAGTGCATTATTTAAGGCAGTAGCATTTTAATCCATAACTTTTTATGGAAAATAAAAATAAATAAAGCCTACTTTTTCTATTTTTTTTTGGTGTTTTCCTGATCAAACTAAAACAGTAGTGTACTTCAAATTATTTTTCACTGTTTGCATAACTAATTAACTATCTGAGGTAGAAGGCTACACACCTGCAAAGTCTTCACTATGTTAAGGTCAGATAATCAATTTCCTATCCCAAAAGACAAAACTAATATAGTACAGAGGATTATCACTAAATATTAGCAGCTGCTTTTGTAAGACTGGTGCTCTTCTGGGGAATCCTAAAATAAGAAGTAGGTAGAAAATAGAGTTTCCTCTATCTGTATCTTTGAATTCTGTGAAAGTTGCATGGGTGCTTTTTAACTACAGATGAAAGAGATTAATTTTGCTTTGATTCAAGTAATTGCTACTAAACAAATGTATTTGAAGCAAAACATAGAATGGTTATGGAGAAAATATTTCCCTTTGTTATGAATATCATTTGAGATTTAATCCTTAATAAATTTAACTCTAATTCTTATACACAAAAGAATTTTAGCAGTTTACCTACTATAAACCATTTAATATAATTATTAACTTTAATCCTTGCTACTTCTAAATAGTATCATCAAAAACTAATGGATTTTTATAACCTACAAGTTTAACAGAATTGATAACAGCCCTATGTATTACTTTATTTTCATAAATTCAAATAGTGTTGCAATATTCTGTAAAAATTGATTAAATATAAACAATTTCTAAATGTAATGAATGTTATAGATCAGTTTCATTTCATAAGGAAAATACACATGCAATTTTATTCTTCTCTAAGGGTTTTATCTCAAAATTTATTAATGCAATATAACTCATTAATGTTTCAAATCCTCCTATTTTTAATTCTAGGCATGATACATGGACACAAATTATTTAAGTCTTTACCTGGAACGTAAACAGAAGAATCAGTAATATTAATTTTAAAATTATTCCTTTGCCTTTTTAGCTAATTAGACATCTTAGCAAAATTCAACACAATTGAACAAACATGTCTTTTGTGATATTCTCTTTCCTCAATCCCCATCAGATTACTAGTTTTTTTGTTTTCTTTCATAGCTGTTTAACTTGATATATTATTACAGGAATTCCTCAGGTCTGTCTTAGAGTCTATTGTTTTCTCCATGTCCACGGTATGTCTAAGCTATGTTTAATCGCTCAGTCGTGTCTGACTCTGTGTTTCCATGGACTGTAGCCCACCAGGCTCCTCTCTCCATGGGGATTCTCCAGGCAAGAATACTGAAGTGGGTTGTCATGCCCTCCTTCAGGGGATCTTCCCAAGCTAGGGATCAAACCCAGGTCTCCCACATTGCAGGCGGATTCTTTATGGTTGAGCCACCAGATGTCTCTAAGTGAATTATTTCATGTACAACTGTTATTTTATTTTATTTTATTTTATTTTAGAAACAGTTTATTTGCCATTTTGGTGGAAGTCTGCTGAAGAACAGCTTACGACCACTCAGTGGTGGTTCTTACCCATTCAGCGGCCTGAGCGGTGGGCGCTGCAGACCAGCCTTCAGTGGAAGGCTGAGCACCCCAGTCTTCCGTGGGGAACTGCTGAATCGGCAGGGAAGGCACCTGCACACCCTCGGACCAGTCTGCCACCTCGGGCTGAGTGGCGGTGAACTCTGGGGCTGGAGCAGTCCATTCTCCCTGAAACTCCTCCTTGGTCACAGCCTTCTCAGCTGCTGCCTGCTCTTCTTTCTCAATCTCTTCAGGATCTCTGTAGAAGTAGAGATCCGGCATGACCTCCCATGGGTGTTCTCGGGAGATGGTGCCACGCATGCGCAGAACTTCCCGGGCGAGCATCCACCACATCAGACCCACTGAGTGCGCTCCCTTGTTGTTGCATGGGATGGCAATGTCCACGTAGCGCAGAGGAGAGTCTGTGTTACACAGAGCAATGGTGGGCAAGTTAACGTAAGAGGCTTCTGTGAGGGGCTGGTGGTCAGCCCTGGGATCGATAACCACCAGAAGCCTTGGCTCCCTGAAGGCGGCCTGGATCTGGTTAGTGAAGGTTCCCGGAGTGAAGCGGCCAGCGATAGGAGTGGCTCCAGTGGCAGCCGCAAACTTCAGCACAGCTCGCTGGCCAGTATTCTTGGAGGAGATGACACTGACATCAGCCGGGTTTTCAATGGCAGCAATGGCCCGCGCTGCCAAGAGAAGCTTCTCCCAGGTTCTCTTCAGATTTATGATGTAGATGCCATCACTTTTCCTTTTGTAGATGTACTGTTCCATTTGGAAGTCAAGGTTGGTGCCACCTAAGTGGGTTCCTGCTGCAAGGAATTTGAGGACATCCTCCTCCTTCATTTGCAGGACATCAAGGGCTCCGGACATTGTGAAAGCTTCCCTTTAAGTTACGATGGGAATTCAGAACAACGCCGTATGGACCCCTCTCAGGGCAGCGCCGAAAAGCCATGTACAACTTTTAAAAAACATCTGGTATTATCTCTTATAGTTTTAATTTATAAAAACCCAGATCCACATATTCAACTATATTGTTAATAACTCTAGTTGTACAATTATTTCTTAGCCACTTTCAAATTCATATGCTCAAACCTGACAGCCTGATCTCTTTATATCTGTGTTGCTGATCTTGTTCATGATGCCAGTTGTCTTGCTGTTCTCACTGTTCACTGAACCCAGGGTAGGTAAGGCATGAGCTAAGAGGCCGGGAGAAGACTGGAGGAGCTGAAGGAACTGCAGACATGTTTATTCTCTCTTGGCTGGCCCAGCAGACCTCCTACGTGCTCTCCTTTCATGACTAAGCCAAAGAGCACAGCTGTAATGTAGCAGTAATGCCACCACTTTTTAGGTGGAGCTTACATATGTGCATAGCACAAAGTAGCCCGTGAACAAGTGAGTACCTCGTGACGCACCTGCCCAGTGCTATGTATAAGTGATCTCAGCTGTTACAGAAACCTCCAGGTATACATGTGCAGGGCTATAAATGATCTCAGCTGTTACACAGTCATTATTTACAAAACGTGAGATGAGAGACCCTGACCACGTCATCTTGGCTAATTCGCTCTCTCCCTACAATATCCTACCACTTCCCCATCCCCACTCTGCACCCAATTCAGTGAAGCAATTTAGTCTGCCTGTGTGCTCCATTTCAATAAGTTTTATTTCATCTAACAGGTTGACTCTTCCTAAAAATTAAGGATTACCTTTGACATAATGTTATCTGTCCATTTCCTCCCTACTTTAGTCTCTTAAATAGCACCATTCTGTAGATATTTAACATCTAAAATACTTATATTCATTGTGCTCCATATCTGCCATCATTCTAGTGAACCTACCACCATCTTGCTTCAAAGAACACTTCAGATCTCTAACATGTCTCTCCTGTCTTGTTCCTTAGGTTTTAACCCACTTCCAATTTATTCTCCATATAATAGTGTTTTTTTTCAATAAGCACAAAATTCCAACCTTTCTATAATTCAAACAATTCAATAATTCCCTGTAGTAATTAGGCTAATTCACAAGTCTACATATTTGCTCCCTGCTTCTGTGCCATCTCCCATTCATGCTTAACTCACCAATCTTGTCTCTGTTACTGCCACTTTCTACTTCATGTACCAGTTCTACTTACTGTGGACTCCCTTCTGCCTTGTTTCTTATACAAAATGTAGTCACTGAATTAAAGAAAATATTCTTCCCATTCCAAGGAATGACCTGCTCTTCACTTGATTACTTCCTATACATTTTTTTTTTCAAATAGACCTAATCTGACTCTCAAATCCCAGATAAAGATTGCTTTTATACTCTCTTAAACTTATTTTTAGCTTTTCTTCATATTAGTAATCCTTTAAATTACATATGTGCCTATAACTTTCTCTGTCTCTCCCTCCATTCAGTCCACTTAGTACCTTTGATCTCTCTGTAATCATTTATTGAGATTCTTCATTAAATTTAAATATCATGATAGGGTGTTTGTCTGTATTTGTTTTATTTATTATTGTGTTCCTAGAGTCTTCCAATGCTAATAAATAGCTTGTATTAATATTAAGTATTTGCTGAGTGAGCAAAAAATTGAGTAAAACATTATGAATTAACAAATAAACAAGCAAATTATTTACATATATATATAAATTGCCAAATTTCTTAATGTTAGCACATTTACTAGTAATTATTAAGTTTTCAAAAATTGAGTCAAAAGCAAAAATTTAATATACTCGCCATCAACTTTATATTTGATGCCAAGATGATTAGAAAGATTATTGAAGTTCAAAATAGAATAAAAATTAAACATAAGAACATAATATCATATTAACTAACAAACTTTTGGCTTAAGTTAACTAAACTTTTGGTTACATTTAAATTAATATAACATTGTAATCTTGTTTACTGTTAAGAAAAAACTATAATATTCAGCAAAATTGTGTTATTTCCTGAAAAATTGTTATCTAATGGAAATAACTGAAAATTTTCAAAATGTCTTTGGAGATGAAACTTTCAGCTTTTTTTCCTTACATAACTATTTGATACACACTTTGCAATATAGAAGAATAAGAGAAGATATATACACAAATGAATGTTTTTGCACAGTGATCTAGAGTTTTAAAATACTTTTAATACTGTCATACTTTTGTATTTAGCAAAATTTGTTGTAGAACTAAATGGTTACATATGCTTTAGTCACTGAAAAGTCATACGCTCTTAGGGCAAGATGCTATTATCTTATTGTAGTGTAGGTTTACCCATATTTTAAGAAATGTTTGTTGATTTAATCATCATTGACAGCAAATAAGCTCTAAATACCTACTAACCTATTCAAAAGTATTTTCAGTGTTCACTAAATCAACAGGAGGCTTTGAATATATTTTGTCTCTCTCCGTGGAGCAGTCTCTTCTGCAAAATTTGATAACAGAAGTATCAAATATGCCTTATAAAACATCAGGAATGCATATAGGAGCATTCAAGTGCTCTGTTTATTACATAGATACCTTAAGAAAAGAAAAACATATTGTAACATTTAATAATAAAGTATGATTTATCTTTATTATAATTGGATCTTACTTTTTTAATATAAAAACTTGCATAAATTCACATCAACAAATAACTAATGAAAACTTTGTAAGCTTGGTACCATGGTTCATAAAATTATATAATATTATCTCTGGCTTCAAGGAGCTTAAAACTAGAAATGAACCACTGAGTTACATAGAGGTAGTGTCATAACTTGGAGGTATGAGCATTCAGTTCCAGACCAACAATAGAGTGAATACTGCAATAAAGCAAGTCACATAAGATTTTTGATTTCCCAAGTTATGTGTACTATCATATAGCCTATTATGTTCCAATAACATTATGTCTAAAAAACAACATACATATCTCAGTTAAATAATGTGCTGTTGCTACAAAATACTAATCATTATCTGAGCCTTCAGTGAGTCATCTTTCTGCTGGTGTAGGGTCTTACCTCCATGCTGATGGCTGCTCTTATTTAGTGAAGCTTCTTTCATCCATTTTTTTTTTTTTCAAAGCTAGATCTTCTGGATAATTTTCTGCAACTTCTATATCAGGATTTGTTCCTTTATATTGCAATTTTATGTTGTGAAGATGGTTTCTTTCCTTAAACTCCATGAACAAATCTCTGTTAGCTTCAAACTTTTCTTCTGCAGTTTTCTCTCCTCTCTAAGTCTCCATAGAATTGAAAAAGTTAGAGTCTTCTCTGGATCAAAGTTTGGCATAAGACAATGTTGTGGCTGGTTTGATCTTCTATCCAAACCACTAAAGCTTTCTTCATATCAAGGAAAAGGCTGTTTTGTTATGTTACATCTTTGTGCTCACTGGAGTAGTACTTTTAATTTCCTTCAAGAGCTTTTCCTTTGCATTCACAACTTAGTTAAGTGTTTGTCATAAGAGACCTATTTTTCAACCTATCTCAGCTTCAACATGCCATCCTTACAAGCTTAATCATTTCTAGTTTTGATTTAAATTGAGAAACTTACAAGTCTTTCTTTCACTTGAACCTTAGAAGCTATTGTAGAGTTATTAATTGGCCTAATTTCAATATTGTTGTGCCTCTGGGAGCAGAGAAGCCTGATGAGAGAGAGAAAGAAGGGGTGGCACTGAGTAATGACTGGTGGGTGGAGAAGTCAGGACATGGAACATTTATCAATTAATTTTGCTGTCTTATATGGGCATGGATTGTAGCACTCCAAAATAATTACAATAGTAATGCCAAAGATCACTGATTATGGATCACAGCAAGTGTAATAATAGAAGAAAGAGTTTGAAATACTGTGAGAATTACCAAAATGTGACACAGACATGGACTGAGAAAATATTTCTGGAAATACTGTGTGGGTAGACTTCCTAGAAGCAGGGTTGCCACAAACCATCAGTGTATAAGAAATAAAATACACGTGAAGTACAATAAAGTGAAATGCAATAAATGGAGGTCTGTCTGTACAGTATATCTATATTGACTACTCTCAGAGAGATTTTGACAGACAAAAACCAGACAGGGAAGGGGAAAAAATATGATTGCCTTCAGGCCTAGCAAACTTAGAAGAGTTAGTCTTTGAGTTGAATTTTAATGATGAGAGTTGGATAAGTGAAAATTGTAAATTAGGTATCTTCAGAAATATAGACAAAAGTTGGCAAAAGTAAATAATATGTAGTTCAATCTAGTTTTAATTTGAAACTCTAGAAACTCTTAGTAGAGAATAAAAACAGAAGAGAATAATTAAAGCCAGATCTTATATTTGTAGTTTATATTGAATGCTTTGAGCTTTTAGTTTGGAGGAAATGAGAAGCTATTGAACACTTTTAAAATAGGAATGTTTTCATCATTTCTGTGTTTTCAAGAGGTAACTTTATCCAAACATGACTACTGCATAAGAAAATAGTCTCATTCCCATACAAATTCACTGGTTTAAGGATTATCCATCATTCAGAAACAACTGACATTAACAAAATGGCCAGACAAAATTAATTTAAGGAAGCCAAGCGACTAAGATTTTTTCCCACATGATAGGATATATTTCTTAAATCAAAGGTCTCTTTATGCTGACATCTAGACAATACACAGAATGTAGAGAAACCAAAAAAAGGAGGAGAGAGTAGCTTATTACACTATTAAAACTATCAATAGAGTGGAAGAAATTTGCTTTTGTCCCCTACAGTCTTAGAGACCTAGGAACTCCTTGTGCACAGAGAATGAATGCTTCTCCAAGAGAAGTAAGTCACAATTTTGATAACCTAAAAGCTAAGACTGTCATTTTGGGTTCCTTATTCATTGAACCTACAACAAATGAGAAGGTTGTGTATTAACTGTACCTAGATAAAACTGGCTCACTGCTTCACTGTAGAGACAATGAAGTTTTTTTTTTTTTTTTTTTCCCCTAACCAAAGTGACTCACTCTGGTACTTTTAAATTCATCCTACCCAGTAGTCCCAATAAAGATAAAGCTTTGGAAAACCCGGATGATGTGGAGTGAAGATTTGGGTTTCTCCACTAAGTGAAAGACCCCATCTAGCAGAAATTAAAGAGAACATGGAAAGGGAAGAAGGTGGATATTATAATATGAAGCCTAATGACTAAACATAAAAAGAGGACTAATCCAAAATGTTTTATCCCAATATATTATTTCACTTTACTAACCTCCCTCCAACTACCTTATATAAAGAACCTTGAAAAGTTGATATTTTAGGTTTCATGTTGGTAGTAAGAATATGATTGTACAATAGAGGATTAAAAACCATTTGGAGAATGTAATGTTTCACCTAAGTAAAGTAAAGAAGGAGATGTTGATGATAAAAAGTGTTGAAGACATGGGATATTATTCACTTGCCTATCCAAATCCACTCTTCATACTGTTATACCCTGTTTAGGGCCTCAGGATGGTGGGTGGTTCCATGTATTTATTTAGCTCTATAGCCTTTTTGCTTTAGTCTAAAACCACATGTTACACTGGAAGTCCAGCAGGAGACCAAAGAGAGAGCTGAATGAGAGGTTGTGTTATGATTTTTTTTTCATTTCACTTTATACCAGCAAAGCCTCTCCACTAAAGGCCACAACTATTGCCAGATGACCTTTTACAGGATCCTTTCTATTTATTTTTATTTTTTTTTTATTTTTTATTTTTTGAGAGTTTTTATTTTTTATTTTTTTATTTGTAGTGGATTTTGTCATACATTTAAATGAAACAGCCATGGGTTTACATGTGTTCCCCATCCCGATCCCCCCTCCCACCTCCCTCTCCACCCACTCCCTCTAGGTTTTCCCAGTGCACCAGGTCCGAGCGCTTCTCTCATGCATCCAACCTGGGCTGGTGATCTGTTTCACCCTAGATAATATACATGTTTCAATGCTGTTCTCTTGAAACATCCCACCCTCGCCTTCTCCCACAGAGTCCAAAAGACTGTTCTATAAATCCGTGTCTTTTTTTTTTCTGTTCTGCATATAGGGTTATCATTAACATCTTTCTAAATTCCATATATATGTGTTAGTATATTGTAATGGTCTTTATCTTTATGGCTTACTTCACACTGCATAATGGGCTCCAGTTTCATCCATCTAATTAGAATTGATTCAAATGAATTCTTTTTAATGGCTGAGTAATATTCCATGGTGTATATGTACCACAGCTTCCTCATGCATTCGTCTGCTGATGGGCATCTAGGTTGCTTCCATGTCCTGGCTATGATAAACAGTGCTGTGATGAACACGGGTGCACGTGTCTCTTTCAGATCTGGTTTCCTTGGTGTGTATGCCCAGAAGTGGGATTGCTGGGTCATATGGCAGTTCTATTTCGTTTTTTAAGAAATCTCCACACTGTTTTCCATAGCGCTGTACTAGTTTGCATTCCCACCAACAGTGTAAGAGGGTTCCCTTTTCTCCACACCCTCTCCAGCATTTATTGCTTGTAGACTTTTGGATAGCAGCCATCCTGATTGACGTGTAATGGTACCTTATTGTGGTTTTGATTTGCATTTTTCTGATAATGAGTGATGTTGAGCATCTTTTCATGTGTTTCTTAGCCATCTGCATGTCTTCCTTGGAGAAGTGTCTGTTTAATTCTTTGGACCATTTTTTGATTGGGTCATTTATTTTTCTGGAGTTGAGCTGGAGAAGTTGCTTGTATATTTTTGAGATTAATGCTTTGTCTGTTGCTTCATTTGCTGTTATTTTCTCCCAATCTGAGGGCTGTCTTTTCACCTTGCTTATAGTTTCCTTTGCTGTGCAAAAGCTTTTAAGTTTCATTAGGTCCCATTTGTTTATTTTTGCTTTTGTTTCTAATATTCTGGGAGGTGGGTCATAGAGGATCCTGCTGTGATTTATGTCGGAGAGTGTTTTGCCTATGTTCTCCTCTAGGAGTTTGATAGTTTCTGGTCTTACATTTAAATCTTTAATCCATTTTGAATTTATTTTTGTGTATGGTGTTAGAAAGTGTTCTAGTTTCATTCTTTTACAAGTGGTTGACCAATTTTCCCAGCACCACTTGTTAAAGAGGCTATCTTTTTTCCATTGTATATCCTTGCCTGCTTTGTCGAAGATAAGGTGACCATATGCTCGTGGATTTATCTCTGGGCTTTCTATTCTGATCCATTGATCTATATATCTGTCTTTGTGCCAATACCATACTGTCTAGGATCCTTACTTTTTAAATTTCATTAATCACACCCTTCCCTTGCTGCAACCCCCCCTCATTTTATTAAAACTGTTGCCCCAGAATCATACCTCTGCCCCTTCTTTGATAGAAACCAATTAATGTCATCTAGGTTTCAGGAGGAAGCTTGCAAAGGAATAAAAACAAAAGGTGGTTGAGGTGTTCCCTGGTGGTTCCATGGCTACAACTTCATGATCTCAGTGAAGGGGCTCAGATTCACATCCCTGGTCAGGGAACTAGAGCTCACCTACCACAGTCAAGAGGTGCATGCTATGACTAAAAGATCCTGCATACTGCAAGGAAGATAGAAAATCTTTCTAGCCGCTTTTGAGATCTGGTTCAGCCAAGTAAAATAAATAAATATTTTTATTTTATTTTATTAAAAAAAAATTAGTTGAAATCAAGTATCCCAAAGATGAACAAATATTTGAATCTAGGAGACCTTGAGCTCATTGTAAGTCATTAGCATGCTAAATGACACCCACCAACACCACGACAGTTGATGATTGCCATGACAACAACTAGGAAAGTCAATGAAAGGACTAATGAGAACTGCATCAGTTCCAGGCCCAAATCACACTGCTCTTCTAACACAATTCATGAATATTCCTCTTACTCTTTCCCCATCCCTCCCTAGTACCACAGCCCTACCATGTATTTAGTGTCTTCACCTAGTTTGGGTTGAGAAGTTCATTTTATTTGTGAACTAACTCCTCTTCTCTATTCTTTGGTCATTGAATAAAGCTAGTGCTGTTCCAGTCTCAGCATTCGTTCTATTCATTCTGTGACAATCTGACAGGAAAAAGAAACTCCCTGGTTGAGACAAGCGGTCTTGACTCAGATTAGAATCCCAGCAAGGGTCCAATAGACCAATTAGGTAACACTTCTCACCTTGTCATAGTTTTTTTTTTTTTTGTGATTTTCCTATTCTTGTTGCAAACTTTGTGTGCTCTGTGAGTTTGTCTATGACACTAATCTTGCTAAATGTTGGCTTGTTTTTCTATAAAATAATAAAACTGGTTATTGTGATCTCTAAATTGACAAAATTGAGCTCATCAAATATTGTTTTGTCTATTATTGTGTTGATAGCAGTTCATTAAGGGACTGATAGGGTAGGATTTCAATATACACCAAATGGATTTTTTTTTTTTTTTAAGTCATACAATTCTACAGCATCCTTCTTAGGAAGCTCAACGTGTGAAAAAATGCACCTGTGAGTTTTGTACCATAATATATTAATCAGTACTAGAAAAAATGTACTTCATTTTCATAGGCAAATTATTTTAGGATTTACCGAAATGTGGCTGATTTTAAACTGACAAATATTAACACAGTTGTATAGAAAAAATTTTTATGATTTGTCAGTATTTTAAATGTGGAAACCATTGTTATTAATTTGTTGAAAGTCTATATTAATTTATTCATTGTATTGGTCATTTCACTTTTGCTTTCATGTTATACTATATTAATATAATAAACCATATTGCATGTGTCATATTATCAGACTATTAAAGAGAAACTTTACTAGCATGTGAGATGAGTGCAACTGTGTGGTAGTTTAAGCATTCTTTGGTATTGCCTCTCTTTGGGATTGGAATGAAAACTAACCTTTTCCAGCCCTGTGGCCACTGCTGAAGTTTTCCAAATTTGCTGGCATGTTGAGTGCAGCACTTTCACAGCATCATCTTTCAGGATTTGAAATAGCTCAACTGGAATTCCATCACTTCCACTAGCTTTCTTCATAGTGATGCTTCCTAAGGCCCATTTGACTTCACATTCCAGGATGTCTGGCTCTAGGTTAGTGATCACACCATTGTGATTATCTGGGTCGTGAAGATCTTTTTTGTACAGTTCTTCTGTGTATTCTTGCCACCTCTTCTTATCCTCTGCTTCTGTTAGATCCATATCATTTCTGTCCTTTATTGAGCCCATCTTTGTGTGAAGTGTTCCCTTGCTGTCTCTAATTTTCTTGAAGAGATCTCTAGTCTATCTCATTCTGTTGCTTTCTTCTATTTCTTTGCACTGATCCCTGAGAAAGGCTTTCTTATCTCTCCTGGCTATTCTATGGAACTCTGCATTCAAATGGGAATATCTTTCCTTTCTCCTTTGCTTTTCACTTCTTTTCTTTACACAGCTATTTGTAAGGGCTCCTCAAACAGCCATTTTGCTTTTTTTCATTTACTTTTCTTGCAGATGGTCTTAATTCCCGTCTCCTGTACAATGTCATGAACTTCCATCCATAGTTCATCAGGCACTCTATCAGATCTAGTCCCTTAAATCTATTTCTCACTTCCACTTTATAATCATAAGGGATTTGATTTAGGTCATACCTGAATGGTCTAGCGGTTTTCCCCACTTTCTTCAATTTAAGTCTGAATTTGGCAATAAGGGGTTCATGATCTGAGCCACAATGAGCACCTGGCCTTGTTTTTGCTGACTGTATTGAGCTTCTCCATCTTTGGCTGCAAAGGATATAATCAATCTGATTTTGGTGTTGCCTATCTGGTGATGTCCATGTGTAGAGTCTTCTTTCGTGTTGTTGCAAGAGGGTGCTTGCTATGACCAGCGCATTCTCTTGGCAGAACTCTATTAGACTTTGCCCTGCTCTTTTCTGTACTCCAAGGCCCAGTTACTCCAGGTGTTCTTTGACTTCCTACATCAAGGAAGGGATGTCCCCTATAATGAATTTGCATGCCAATCCCCTATAATGAAAAGGACATCTTTTTGAGGTGTTAGTTCTGGAAGGCCTTGTAGGTCTTCATAGAATTGTTCAACTTCAGCTTCTTCAGCATTACTGGTCGGGGCATAGACTTGGATTACTGTGATACTGAATGGTTTGCTTTGGAAATGAACAGAGATCATTCTGTCCTTTGTGAGATTGCATCCAAGTACTGCAGTTCAGACTTTTTTTGACCATGATGGCTACTCCATTTCTTGTAAGGGGTTCTTGCCTCAGTAGTAGATATAATGATCATCTGAATTATATTCACCCATTCCAGTCCATCTTAGTTTGCTGATTCCTAGAATGTCAATGTTCACTGTTGCCATCTCCTGTTTGACCACTTCCAATTTTTCTTGATTCATGGACCTAAAATTCCAGGTTCCTACAGCACCAGACCTTGCTTCTATCACCTGTCACATCCACAACTACATGTTGTTTTTGCTTTGGCTCCATCCCTTCATTCTTTCTGGAATTATATCTCCACTAATCTCCAGTAGCATATTGGGCACCTACAGACCTGGGGAGTTCATCTCTCAGTATCTTATCTTTTTGCCTTTTCATGCTGTTTATGGGGTTCTCAAGGCAAGAATACTGAAGTGGTTTGCTATTCCATTCTCCAGTGGATCACATTCTGTCAGAGATCAAATTGCGAACATCTGTTGGATCATTGAAAAGGAAGAGTGTTTAAAAAAAAATCTATTTCTGCTTTACTGACTATGTCAAAGCCTTTGACTGTGTGGATCATAATAAACAGTGGAAAAATCTGAAGGAGATGGGAATACCAGACAACCTAACTTGCCTCTTGAGAAACCTGTATGCAAGTCAGGAAACAACAGTTAGAACTGGACATGGACAAATAGACTGGTTCAAAATAGGAAAAGGAATATATCAAGGCTCTATATTGACACCCTGCTTATTTAACTTGTATGCAGAGTACATAATAAGAAATACTGGGTTGGAGGAAGCACAAGCCAGAATCAAGATTACTGGGAGAAAAATCAATAACCTCAGATGTGCAGATAACACCACCCTTATGGCAGAAAGTGAAGAAGAACCAAAGAGCCTCTTGGTGAAAGTGAAAGAGGAGAATGAAAAAAAAAAATGGCTTAAATCTCAACATTCAGAAAACTGGTCCAGTCACTTCATGGCAAATGGATAGGGAAACATTGGCTGACTTTAATTTGGGGGGCTCTAAAATCACTGCAAATGGTGATTGAAGCCATGAAATTAAAAGACACTTACTCCTTGGAATGAAAGTTATGACCAACCTAGGGAGCATATTAAAAAACAGAGATATCACTTTGTCCACAAAGGTCCATCTAGTCAAGGCTATGGTTTTTCTAGTAGTGATGCATGGATGTGAGAGTTGGACTATAAAGAAAGCTGAGGCCCGAAAAATAGATGCTTTTGAACTGTGGGATTGGAGAAGACTCTTGAGAGCCCCTTGGACTGCAAGGAGATCCAAACTATCCATCCTAAAGCAGATCAGTCTTGGGTGTTCATTGGAAGGACTGATGCTGAAGCTGAAACTCTAATACTTTGGCCACCTGATGCAAAGAGCTGACTCAAAATAAAGTGACAAAGACATGCTGATACATGCTGAAAGAATGTTAGAGCATAGAATTGTTTTATTCCTTCACTTGAAGGGGAGCTTTTTGTGGCATAGTAAGCCCCAAAATCACAATTTATGTTTTTTAATGTTAAATTTATTTCGAAATCATTTCTTACAAAATTAATGTTTAGTTAAAATAATTATAGTGTATATTATATTTATGAATATTCTGAATTTAAATACATATGTAATATTTTCTTTTAACAAAATATCTATAATTTCTCATAAATGTGGGCTTATATATACACACTCTAACAAGTTTGTTCTTTTTCATCTGTGCCAAATTTCATAATATCCTTCAGTATTTATATTTAAGTGTATTTTGTCAGACAGAAATGAATAAATATCAAAAAGTCCACCTGTTTTCTCTGATAAATACATGTAAGGAACAATCTACCTGGTTTCTATTAGCTAGAACTATCACAAATTTACAATATTAATTTTTCTCTTTTCTGTATTATTTCTCCGATGTGTAGTGTATGTAATGGGCTGATGTCACAAGATAAATAGAAAAATTTCGGCTGGTGTTGTAATGTCACCTGATGAAAATACAAATTATTTTATTATTAAGTAGGGATATAAAATATACATAAAATGCTTTATTATTTGATTCAAATAAGTTTTTGTTGGTATATATTGTATATTTCTTTATCATCTTAAAGGGATTTATTTTTAAAAAAAGATCCAAGAATGCCATTCTGGCAAATCCAGCTTTGTAAACTAAATTTCACAACAAGAGGCTAGCAGAATCCTCCTCAAAAATATCTCTGAAGAAAGGCAAATTGATGGAGGTGTATGTACTATGCAATTCAAAATTAATTTGTCACTAAGAATAGGAGGAGCATGCCTATAGTCATTTTTCTATTTATTTTACTCTGTATTGGTAAATTTTCTTCTCTTTTCTCAATGTCAGTTTCTAAGCAAGTTATAAAATTAGTTCTCTTGTTTCCTCAATATGCACATTTATGTGAAAGTGAGCTTAGGCAGCTTTATTTTGCATTTTTAAGTTTTCAGCTGTTTCATTTCACTTTTAGTTTATGCTATATTGACCATATTTTAAAGCTTGTACCTGTTTGTTAGTTGGCTTAGTACTGTACCCTTGCAGTTTCAGCAAGGTTTAGCACACAGTAGACCAATGATATATTTAATGAATGAATAAATGGCATTGCTCTATGCAAACAAATTGTCAAATTACTTATATTACAAACTGACTAATCTCCTATCTAAAGTATTGAAGTTTAACCTCAACACTCTAATACTCTAGAAACATAAGATCATGCTATCATAAAACGTTCAATTATGCACCAGAAGATCACTATTAACATTTAGTTTCCCAGTGTAGTTATTCTGAATTCCTTGAAGATTTACACATTCTACTCACTTTAATACATTCTCTTTTGAATGAGGAAGAAACAAAAATAAATAAAAATGATTATATAACGTTTTATGTATCAAATTCAGAGAAGGCACTGTCGACCCACTCCAGTACTCTTGCCTGGAGAATCCCATGGCCAGAGGAGCCTGGTAGGCTGCAGTCCATGGGGTTGCTAAAAGTCGGACATCACTGAGCGACATCACTTTCACTTTTCACTTTCATGTATTGGAGAAGGAAATGGCGACCCACTCCAGTGTTTTTGCCTGGAGAATTCCAGGGACAGGGGAACCTGGTGGCTGCTTGGGTAGCACAGAGTTGGATATGACTGAAGCGACTTAGCAGCAGCAACAGCGTGTATCAAATTACCAATCTACAACATTTAACTTTGGCATTTAATTTTATTTTAAAATAATACTAGCAAGACATTACCTAATCAAGAAAAAAAAGTCTTGTGATTATTATCTTGATTCCGAATATGGAATTAATAACACTAAGTTGTTAACTTCAATCTCCTTTTACTATATCCATATGACTCAACCAAGTTTGGGTCTAACTTTGAAATAATAGGAAATGCATAAGGAAGGAATTGAGGCATGAAAAAAAAAATTATAGGTGCACAGTAAATGTGATCATTCATTCTTTAAGCCCTGACAAGATAAGGGCTTTCTGCTAGAATTAAACTTTATAGTGATCTAAAGTCTTAGGTATAGAAATCAAAATACTCTCAAAATAAAAGATATAATAAAATATGCATAACTTTGTATAATTTTTGTCTTAAAAGTGTGTTACACTTTCATAGAAAAACAATGAAGCCCTAAAATAGAACTTTAACACATGTACAAATGAGCAAAATAAAATTTCAGGTTTTGTACTAATTGCAAAACACAACATTGCTACAGAGTGTAAAGAACAGTCAAAAAGTTTCCATTTCCTAAGTGCGTTTTCAGTTGCTAATAAAAAAAAAAAATTTTTTTCTTACTCTATTACATTCACGAGTACATCTTACAGCCACAACTCTCTGCCTTGGGCACTTTGTGGTGTCAGAGGCTACCATCTGGAAAGTGGTTGTGTATAGCAAATGAGTTTTAACAGAAATGACTGGGTTGGTTTCCTCCAAAGGAAAGAGCCCCTAAGTGTTAAGATTCTTAATACAGCATTGCATTTTGCAGGAGAACCTGGTCTACCTATTTGCTGTATACACACTTGCCACCAGTTGTTTTATGTGCTCTTGGCTCCCCAGCTGAGACAATTAAGGGAATAGGATTTGGCAATCTGTATAAATATGAGATAAGATTCTGGATCTGTTCCAGGTTGGCAGAACATGGGATAAAAACAAGGCTTTGCTCCAGAATAAAGACTTTTTAATCTTATAGGCAATGATTGAGGAATGAAAAAAACAGATGCTAAGAGGATAATGTGGGAAAATATGGAAGCCTGGTCATCAGCAAAATATTGTAAATTAGGTACAGAGAAGTAGCTGTATCCTTCAAAACAGACAGAAGAGAAAAATGCTAAAGCTTTGGGGAGACATAGCAGATTGGGGTATTTTGCTCTGTATGATGTTTTTGTATACACTATATCTAGCTATACAGTAACCATTCTAGCTATATTCATATCAGTTTCCATAATATACCATGCTATTGAGTCCAAAGTCCTATAAAGAAAATAGTTATGGAGATAGAAATTTTGGAAAAGATGAATGGGGTAAGGACATACTCCTTAACAGACATATTTTTCTAGTAAATAGAACTACTGTTAAAGAAAAACAACAACAACAACAACAAAACCTTCCTGATTAAACAAAAATTGTTTAGTGATGTTTAAGGTTTTTCCAGGGAACATTCTCACCTTTAGGATTTTTTTACATAGGAAATCTAAAAATAGATACATGTACATTAAAGTCCTAACTGTTATGTTCATTTGTGTTTGGCACTATTGCTTTTTTTCTACACTTTAAAGTGTCCTATGGTCAATATGTTTTGTTTTGTTTTTTAATGAAAATATAAAAGAAAAAGATTCATTTTCTTTCTCATTCTTATAAAACCAGTAATTGAAACTATTTTAATTAAGTTATATATTTCTAAGAAAAAAATCTATTAATGCACAGATGATTTTAGAAGCTATATTTCCTGCCTTGACTTCTAGTCCAAACACTAGACTCATATCAATATTTACTTGATGCTTCAACAAGACAAACATCTCAAAGCTAAAAAAAAAAAAAAATCTCAAAATAAAAACCTTAACTCTGCTGTCACTTAAACTACGTATCAATCACTCTTTCAATTTGTGAAAGGTAATACTAGTATCCAATTGCTGAAAACAACACTAGCACCCAGTTGTCAAATCTAAAATAATTGTATTTCCTTTGATATTTCTCCCTCACAGCTACATTCTTCACACTTGATTTCATCAGAAAATTCCTTTTATGCTACCTCTAAACATATACGAACTTCGCCTATGTTTTTATGTGTACCTTCCTGCCTCCCTAACAAACGCCACTGTCAACTCTCGATGAGATTGCTGTAATAAGGAAAAAGGGAAGAAAGGTAGGAAGGAAGGCAAGCAACCACATTGTGAAGAGGGGAAGAATTGAAGCTTCTTCCCCTAACTTATGAAAGCCTTACGGTGGTCCAGCCCCAGTCCTACAGCTCGTTACTCTTCATCTTTCCTGCTGTGTTAAGCTCACATTATAGTTTTAGTTTTTCACATATGATAATTTCTTAACCACTTAAGAAGCTTTGAAATAGGTGATTTGATTTCCTGGAATATTCTTCCTTCTCTTTCTATGGTGAATTCCCTGACCTTCAAATTTCTCTTGAATATCACCCTTTTGCCCATAACACACATCACTATCACATCACTTTAATCACTTACATACTTTACCCTATCTCACATCTCTCTCTTATACACACACACTCAGACAGTTTGTATCTCTCTATCAGCATAGAACAGTTCAGTTCAGTAGCTTAGTCATGTCCGACTCTTTGTGACCCCATGAACCACAGCATGCCAGGCCTCCCTGCCCATCACCATCTCCCGGAATCCACCCAAGCCCATGTCCATTGAGTCGGTGATGCCATCCAACCTTCTCATCTTCTGTCATCCCCTTCTCCTCCTGCCCTCAATCTTTCCCAGTACCAGGGTCTTTTCAAATGAGTCAGTTCTTCGCATCAGGTGGCCAAAGTATTGGAGCTTTAGCTTTAACATCAGTCCTTCCAATGATGGACTGGCTGAATCTCCTTGCAGTCCAAGGGACTCTCCAGGGTCTTCTCCAACACGACAGTTCAAAAATCAGAGACTTTAATAGCACTGAGTACCAATGCACTCTGATCATTTAGAATAGTGACTGGCAAATAATGTTAATTCCATAAATATTTGTTAAATAAATGAATGGGTAGAAAGGTTAGTTATTCTAATACCTTAAAATTGTATGTAGTTTTAATAACCAGACTAATGTCATTGTATTTCATTCTACATTTCAACTCAAGCTAGCCATATCTGAAATATGAAATATGTTTTTTTTCAAGAGGAAAATTGAAAAGGTGTACTTATTTTAATAAAATATTATACATTGTCTAATATTGATTAATCATTCTTTAAACATATTCTATTGAATTCACCAAAGTAAGCAAATTATATACTCATAAATATAGTGAATCAAATTATTTTAACATTTGTTTGATTATCCATGTTATTAGCTTCTTAAAACCTTAGTTGACTTCAAAATCATTATTGCTTTACTATTTTTCTTAGCTACTATTCATTGAGTATTTTAAACAAAACATTGCACTAGTGAATATTTTACACTTATTTTAGTTCAATTTCCCTCCTAAATAGATTTGCCGGGCTGAAGACTGTCATACATTTTGTAGTAATATGCAGCTATTGTAAAATAAAATGAAGAGTAGCAACCTCAAGCAGAATAGGTAAATTTAAATAGGAAATGACATCTTCTCAGTTGGCTCAGTGCTAAAGAATCTGCCCGCCATTATAGAAGTCTCAGGTTTGGGTTCCAAACCTGGGTTGGGAAGATCCCCTAGAGGAGGAAATAACTACTAGAAATTATCAGAATAATCTAGGGTATCCCAATCAGAAACTGACAAAATATTTTCTTTTAGAAAGTATTTGTTAAACAATAGATGTTATTTTCCTATGATTAACTGTGTTTATCAACTAGGTATAGGTTAACATAATGAATTTTGTTTCCCTACTTTACACATAACTTTATATATATATATATACTTTATATATAACTTGTCTGTTTCTATCAGGGCAATGTTAACAACTTGCATTTGATGAAAAAAGATAGTGAGCATTAGTATACTATTTTTATAACCTGCTCTCATTCTTAATTGATAAAAAGTATGCTCATTCTAAACATTATTAGTAACTGAAGGATAATTAACTAAAAATGTTCCCATTGTTTTAAGTGAAGAATTTCTGGCAATTAGCACAAAGAAAATGATTTCTGAAGATGTGGCAGCCAGAAAAGTGAATCCCTTAATGCTATGAGAAAACAACAGTGTTCATTATTAATTTTTAATGACATTAGTACTTTTAGTCATTTTAATCTATCTTCATACACCTTGATAGCAATACTGTTTAAAATTACTATCCAGTTCTTATAAAAGTATTGTATTGCTATGAATTACTCAAAAAGTAAGCTAGATGGTGCTAAAGAACACCATTCTTTTTATTATATCATATTTACAACATGATTGTGTTGGTGAAAAGGAATGAAAAGTTAGGGACCTATCACATTGACTTGAAATTTGGTATGGAACTATGAATTAAACAAAAAAGTTTACAAGGAAATCATTCTCAACATAGGGTAAAATTAAGATAATCATAAGCTAGAATTAAAAGTATAAGATGCATGATCACAAAATAATAATCCTTACTGTATAACAAGTCTATGAAGAATTTCTACTACAGACATCTTACTATTCTTTTCATAAATCTGTGGTAAATATACATTTTCATTATTTTATGATAGCTTTTTTATTTTCTTGCACATAATTTAAAATTTCTATTTTAATTAAATTAGTTAAATTTAAAATAATTTTTAAAACCTCTATTTTGTTAGTAACCCCAATTATATTTACATCTGAAAGAAAACTGATGTTTCAGTTAAAAATACCTAAAGTTTTTCTCAAATTAGTCTTTTTGGACTCCTAAGCTGGTCTGAATTCCATTTGCTGGTGTGAATGACTCTGATGCTGTTTGAGGAGTTTTTGAAGGGCAGGTGCCTACTTGAGCCTTGATTTTAGCTTTCTGAAGCATAGAGAGTTTAAGCCCAAAAGAATTGTGAGATAACACTTCTTTTTTTTTTTTTTTTAATAACCATTTGATGTGTATATGGGTGTATAGTGATATCTCATTGTGGCTTTAATTTTCATCTCCATAGTGACTAGTGATAAACATATTTCCATTAAATATTGTTTATTTTTTTATCTTGACACTGGCATGTTACCTTACAAATTGTATGTGTTGCATACATGCATATTCAGGGACTGATAAATTTTCCAATCTATGAAAAAGGTATATTATCTCATACTCACATAATCCTCCATGATAATGATACACAAACATCTGAACATGTTGCTGGTTCAGAATGCTACCAGGTAGAGGAGGGTCAAAGAAGACCTTCCCTTGTGGGCCACAGTTCTTGGCAAGGACACAAAGAAGAATTGGGGGTCTTACTCATAGCAAAAGACAAGTTTATTAAAGAAAGAACAGAAAGAACACCACAGGGGAGAAGTGGTCCAAACCAAGAGAGGCACTGGCACAAAAATGTCAGGTGTGGTGGGGGGGCAGTTGGGGGGTGGGGAGGATGTTTTAAAGATAGGACTTTTACATTTTCACTTAGGGGGCATGTTCTCACAGTTTTGATTGACATTTATAAGTTACATAATGACAGGCTCTATGGTGCATGTCTTTCCCATAATTCAGTCCATTGTAATCAAACATATGTATGTATAGAATATTTATGAACCCCTAATAGTGGAGGACTAGGGAAGCCTGGTTTACTGTAGTCCATGGGGTCTCAAAGAATCAGATGCAACTTGGCGACTAAACAACAACAAAGCAACAACAATAGACTCCTGGCTACTTAAGGTCACTTGAGGATAGAGCTGTGCATCAAGGGCACAAATATACAAGTTGGGGAAGCCCCTATGGTTGGTTTGTATCCACTGCGTGAAAGTCTATTGCTATTTTATAGTTTATCTGTGAGCATTTCTGCCCCACACTGGAGTGTGTTGGAGTGGATTTTAGAGATCAGCTTGCATCCTTTTTGGCTAGGTCACCCCTCCCTTGCTCACAACTAACTTTCTACATAATAAGGTGGAATCTTTTTAATGCCTTAAAAGTAACAAGTGATCATTAGCATCAGGAATTATAAGACTATACATTGTTTATCCAGTTAGTGAGAAATTATTAAGTACCTTTTGTAAGGATATAGCTTGATAGCATGTTTCATATTCTCAAAGGAACCAGCAACTAGATTTGAGAGAGAGTAACTGATACAGGGAATTAAGAAAATTAAAAAAAAAAAATCTAAGAATATCCCAAGTTTACCATAGGCAATATGGGCCCTTTTCTCTTGTGACTTCCGTAAGGAGGGTATTAGAAATTAAATTAAAACTCTGATTACTTAGGTTAATTCTTGCTTAAAATTGAAAAAAAATGGGGGCAACAGTTATACAACAATAGTGTACAGTGCTTGAGAAACAAGAGATAACGTAAGAACAAGCAGATTTTTGAGCTATGTTGAAATTTTATCCAAAAAATATTCATATGTAATATAAGGCAGGGTCATTATATCCTCTCACTCCTCTCAAAAAACATGACAGTACTTTATGTTTATTTTTACACTGTTTCATTCAATACAGTGGAGAAGGCAATGGCAACCCAGTACTCTTGCCTGGAAAATCCCAAGGACAGAGAGGAGCCTGGTAGGTTACATTCCATAGGGTCACAAAGAGTTGGACACTACTGAGCAAATTAGCAGCAGCAGCAGCTTTCAATACAGTTGTGGAAAATTTTCAGAAACAAACCTGTAGGTACTTATTCTATTCACCTTCTGAACCCTCTACACGAAGGATCAGATGAATAAACTGCTTGTATTTCTTTTTCTGTTTGAAAGGTAAACCAAAGCTTTTTGCAGGAGCCTAAGTGAAACACAAACATACACATATACAAGTGAATTATAAAGTGCAAGAAATTGAGAGCAGATGGATCAGTTGTGCTAGTAAGACCATAACAAAATCATCTTCTCAGAGTTGAGGCTGTTGTTTCATCATTCAAAGCATGAATACCAGAATATTCCAACAGGTTAAAATAAAAAATACAGATTAAGCTGGGTGAAATGTTAATCATGTAAAGCAGAACTGAAAGATTTAAGTTGCACACAGCAGTGTATACAATATGCATGTTAAATACTGGAGGACAAAGTTTCATCTAGCTAGTTGAAAAATAGATATTGAATAAATTTAATATAAAAACATAGTTACAATAATGCCCTCAAATATATGATTTCTTAAATAAGGAGCTTTCTAGCAAGATGAGTTCTTACAATAGAGTGAATATTATTACAGATCAGTTCCATATCCTAATTTTTAATATATTATATCTATCAAGACATCTTTTAAAAAAATGATGGCAGAATTGATCTCCATTAATCTTTATAAGATTAAGCCTTTGACTGTGTGGATCACAATAAACTGTGAAAAATTCTGAAAGAGATGGGAATACCAGACCACCTGACCTGACTCTTGAGAAACAACAGGAAGCAACAGTTAGAACTGGAAATGGAGCAACAGACCGGTTTCAAATAGGAAAAGGAGTATATCAAGGCTGTATATTGTCACTCTGTTTATTTAACTTATATGCAGAGTACATCATTCGAAAAGCTGGGCTGGAGGAAGCACAAGCTGGAATTAAGATTGCCAGGAGAAATATCAATAACCTCAGATATGCAGATGACACCACCCTTATGGCAGAAAGTGAAGAGGAACTAAAAAACCTCTTGATGAAAATGAAAGAGGAGAGTGAAAAAGTTGGCTTAAAGCTCAACATTCAGAAAACTAAGATCATGGCATTTGGTCCCATCACTTCATGGGAAATAGATGGGGATACAGTGGACATAGTGTCAGACTTTATTTTTGTGGGCTCCAAGATCACTGCAGATGATGACTGCAGCCATGAAATTAAAGGATGCTTACTCCTTGGAAGGGAAGTTATGACCAATCTAGACAGCATATTAAAAAACAGAGACATTACTTTTTCAACAAAGGTCCACTGGTCAAGGCTATGGTTTTACCAGTGGTCATGTATGGATGTGAGAGTTGAACTATAAAGAAAGCTGAGCGCTGAAGAATTGATGGTTTTGAACTGTGGTGTTGGAGAAGACTCTTGAGAGTCCCATGGACTGCAAGGGGATCCAACCAGTCCATCCTAAAGGAGATCAGTCCTGGGTGTTCATTGGAGGGACTGATGCTGAAGGTGAAACTGCAATACTTTGGCCACCCCTTATGAAGAATTGACTCATTGGAAAAGACCCTGATGCTGGGAGGGATTGGAGACAGGAGGATAAGGGGATGACAAAGGATGAGATGGCTGGATGGCATCACCAACTCGATGGAGATGAGTTTGAGTAAACTCTGGTAGTTGGTGATGGACAGGGAGGCCTGCTGTGCTGTGATTCATGGGATTGCAGAGTCAGACAGGACTGAGTGACTGAACTGAACTGAATCTTTCTAAAATTAAAAATCTACAGACTTCATATAAATAGTTTCAATAATAACTATTCTCTTCTAAGACACTGAATGTTGTAATAAGAAACAACCATATTCCAAAGTGCCATCAAACAGGTCTAAGTACACTTAAGCAATGAAAGCTTAATTTGGTAATGCCAGTGAGATGCTGGAAAACTATGGACCATATTGTTTACTTGCTATTTAGTTTAGGACCAAGTAGTGAAAAGTAGAAATGATAGCACTCCCTACATATTATTAAATAGGCTGAGAGACTAGTAAATGTGCTTTAGGTAACATAAAAGTTAATTCAAGACTCTCCTTTCATCATTGGGGCATTTCCTTTTTAGATAATGGAAGAGAATTTGGCAACATTATAAATCAGAGCTCATCTAACTGCATTTACCTCCAACTGCATTCAATAAATACCTTCTTCCTCTTGGAGAAGCCTTAAAAAAATCTTTAGCAAATTGTTAACAGACTGAAACATGAGAAACCAATGTTTGATTAAATTTTGTACCATCTACCTAAACCTGCAATTTACTTTGTCTACTAGATGACTGTAAATTGTTTAGGTGAACTCTAAATTTCTTCTGGATTGTGTGAAAATCCCTAAATATAAACCCAAAATGTACTTTTGAGTATATACACAAACCATGAAACACATAGAAGCAAATTCTATTCTCAGAAGCAGAAAAGGGAAACCATTCAGCCATTCATGTATTTGCAAATAAACTTTAAATAACTATATATTAGACTGAATAAGGGAAATAAGAAATTAAAAAAAAAAAAGAAAGAAACTTCAATTTAAAAGCAGTGAACTACAGTTTGGCAAATGGTACCTTGTTAATCAGTTGAAGAGTTTTTCACAGTTTGTTGTGATGCACGCAGTCAAAGGCTTTGGTGTACTCAATAAAGGAAAAGTAGATGTTTTTCTGGAACTCTCTTGAATTTTCAGCATTACTTTTACTCACATGTGAGATGAGTGCAAATGTGCAGTAGTTTGAACATTTTTTGGCATTGCCTTCCTTTGGGAATGGAATGAAAACTGACCTCCAGTCCTGTGGCCACTGTTGAATTTTCCAGATTTGCTGGCATATTGCATAAAGCACTTTCAAAGCATCATCTTTAGTATTTGAAATAGCTCAACTGGAATTCCATCACTGTTTGTCCTTTAATGGACCAGAACCTGGTGGTCCGGAGTCAACAATAAGAAAGTAAGAGAGAGAAAGACGCTGATATCCCCTGGTTTAAGCGGAAAGCCAATAGAGTCCTATTCTTAGGGCTCGCGCTGTTGCACATAGGCACCAGGCGCCCTCTCAAGTGGGTGAAGGCACAGTGTACCTTCTCGAGAAGATCTTAGAAGCCCGGGCAAGAAAGCAAGCTCAGCAGGCCTCCGCGCTCCAAGGAATTAACCAGAGAGAGAGAGAGAGAGAGAGAGAGAATAGAAAGAAAGATGCGGGGACCCAAGCACTGATGGAGCAAAGGTGTTTTAACCAACATACTGAGTGCATATATACTGTCTTACAAGGTGGTTATTTTCAACAAAGATAAAGATTAAAATTCCAGACTTAAAAAACATAAGATGATCTCTATCAAAGAGAGAGTTGCAAACAATCACCTTTTACCGTATGGTTCAAAAGAAGGAAGAGGATAATTGTCACTATAATGAGAAATGCCTGGATTACTCAGCCCCGGAAAGGCGTGCCTCTCCTCTTAATTCCTGAATATTCAGGAATTAATAAGGGCCAGAGGGTTCCCGAGAGATCAGAAACAGCACACAGGAAGCCTCTTGTTAAACACTTCCTGACACATCACCTCCACTAGCTTTGTTCCTTAGTGACGCTTCTTCCTAAGGGCCACTTGACTTCACATTCCAGGATGTCTGGCTCTAGGTGAGTGATCACACCTTCATGGTTATCTGAGTTTCTGTATAGTTCTTCTGTGTATTCTTGACACGTCTTCTTAATATCTTATGATTCTGTAAGGTTCATACACTTTCTGTCCTTTATTGTGCCCATCTTTGCATGAAATATTCCCTTGGTATCTCTAATTCTCTTGAAGAGTTCTCTAGTCCTTCCCATTCTGTTGTCTTCCTCTATTTCTTTGCAT
>CM035276.1:37147084-37240425 GCA_020226075.1 Hydropotes inermis
TGATTGCTGAGGAAGGCTTTCTTATCTCTCCTTGCTATTCTTTGGAATTCTGCATTCAAATGGGCATATCCTTCCTTTTCCTTTTCTCCTTTGCTCTTGGCTTCTCTTCTTTTCTCAGCTATTTGTAAGTCCTTGTAAGACAACCATATTGCCCTTTTGCATTTATTTTTCTTGGGGATGTTCTTGATCCCTGTATCCTGTACAATGCCATGAACCCCTGTACATAGATTTTTAAGCATTCTCTCTATCAGATCTAATCCCTTGAATCTATTTGTCCCTTCCTATATAATGGCAAGGGATTTGATTTAGGTCATACATGAATGGTCCAGTGGTTTTCCTACTTTCTTCAATTTAATTATCAATTTGGCAATAATAAGTTCATAATCTGAGCCACAGTCAGTTCCTGGTGTTGTTTTTGCTGACCTTATAGATCTTCTCCATCTTTGACTACAAAGAATATAATCAATCTGATTTCAGTATTGACCATCTGATGATGCCCATGTGTAAAGTCTTTTTTGTGATGTTGAAAGAGTGTGTTTTCTTGCAAAACTCTATTAGCCTCGGACCTGCTTCATTTTATACTCCAAGGCCAAATTAGCCTCTTACTCCAGGTAGCCCTTGACTTCCTACCTTTGCATTTTAATCCCTTATAATGAAGAGGACATATTTTTTGGATGTTAATTTAGAAGGTCTTGTAGGACTTCATAGAAGTTTTCAACTTCAGTTTCTTCAGCATTACTGGTCAGGGCATAGACTTGTATTAAATGGTGATATTGAATGATTTGCCTTGGAAACAGAGATCATTCTGTCGTTTTTGAGATTGCATCCAAGTACTGTATTTCTGACTCTTTTGTTGACAGTTGGATTACTCCATTTCTTCTAAGGGATTCTTGCCCACAGTAGTAAATATAATGATCATCTGAGCTATATTCACCCATTCCAGTCCATTTTATTTCACTGATTCCTAAAATGTCAATGTTCATTCTTGCCATCTCCTGCTTGACCACTTCCAATTTGCCTTGATCCGCAGACCTAACACTCCAGGTTCTTATGCAATATTGCTCTCTAAAGTATTGGAGTACTCCTATCGACCATCACACCTACAACTGGGTGTTGTTTTTGCCTTAGTTCTCTCTCTTCATTCTTCCTGGAGTTATTTCTCCACTTATATCCAGTAGCATATTGGGCACCTACCAACCTGGGGAGTGCATCTTTCAGTGTCATACCTTTTTGCCTTTTCATACTGTTTATGTGATTCCCAAGGCAAGAATGCTGAAGTGGTTTGCCATTCTCTTCTTCAGCAGACCATGTTTTGTCAAAACTCTCCATTGTTACCCGTTCATCTTGGGTGGCCCTACATGGCATTGCTCATAGTTGCATTGAACTAGACAAGGCTGTGACCCATGGGATCAGTTTGGTTGGTTTTCTGTGATTGTGATTTTCATTCTGTCTACTCTCTGATGGGTAAGGTTAAGAGGCTTATGGAAGCTTCCTAGTGGGAGACTGACTGAGGAGGTAATTAGGTCTTGTTCTGATGGGGCGAAACTTGCTCAGTAAATATTTAACTGAGTTTTGTGTTGATGGGCAGGGCTGTGTTCACTCCCTGTTGTTTGACCTGAGGCCAAACTATGGTGGAGGTGATGAAGATAATGGCGACCTCCTCAAAAGGTCCCACATGTGCACTGCTGCACTCAGTGCCCCTGACCCTGCAGCAGGCCACCTATGAGCCATGCCTCCACCAGAGATTCCTGGACACTCGTGGGCATGTCTTGGTCAGTTTTTTGTGGGGTTACTGCTCCTTTCTCCTGGGTCCTGGTGTGCACAACATTTTGTTTGTGCCCTCCAGGAGTCTGTTTCCCCAGTCCTGTGTAAGTCCTGGCAGTCCTATAGTGGGGTTAATAGTGACCTCCTCTAAGAGGGCTTATGTCATACCAAGGTCTGCTGCACCCAGAGACGCTGCTGCTGTGCCAGGCCATTGCTGACCCGCACCTCCAAAGAAGACACTCAGACACAGTTCTGGCTCAGTCTCTATGGGTTGGAGGTGTGTTCTGTGTCCTTCCCAGGTCTGAGCAGCTCAGGCAATCAGGTGCTTGGCGAGCATACTGGCCCACGTGGGCTATGTGTCTTAATCACCAGACACTGTTGCTCGAGTGCACTGTGAGAGCACAGTCTCAGGTGTGCTGCACATCTCCTCTGGAAAGCTGATCTCAAGCTGTGACCCTCCTGGTGGATGTCAACCATCCAGGATCTCAGGAAGATGTGATTGGCAGCTAGGAGCCTGCTCACAGTTTGGTGGAAGATGCCCTCTCTGGGGCTGAGATTGCAGCAGCCCCTTGTCTTCTGGCTCTGGATGTCGCAAGACTTCCTCTCTGCCTCTGGGCAGGGAGGAGCAGGGAAGGAGCCAGCTAGTTCAATCCTTTGTTCTATGAGTGGGCCAGGTTGCACATTAGGTTGTTAGGTTAGAGCCTTTTGCGGGAAAGTTCTCTTTTCTGCAGTTGCAGTTAAGTATGCATTCTGTGTCCCCCTTCTCCCCCCCCCCCCCCCCCGTTATGTTGCCTTCTGAGATTCCAAACTTCCCACAGACCCCACTGTGAGAGGGCGTCCTACTGTGTGGAAACTTCTCCTTCATGATTCTCTCCCCAGGACAGCTCTAGTCCCTAAATCTTTGTCTCTCTTTTTGTCTTTTATATTTTCTCCTACCACCTTTTGAAGAGAATGGGCTGCCTTTCTGGGTGCCTGGTGTCCTCTGGCAGTGTTCAGAAGTAGTTTTGTGGAAGTTGTTCAGCATTTAAATGATCCTATGATGAATCTGTGGGGGGAAAAGTGGTCTTCCTGTCATATCCTCTGCCATCATGTCTCAGTGTGCAAATATTTCTAACTGGAATATAATTACAATGCTGTGTTAACTTCTGCTGCACAGTGAAGTGATTCAGCTATCAGATGTGCTGTGCTTAGTTGCTCAGTCATGTCTGACCCTTTACTACCCCATGGAATGTAGTCAGCTAGACTCTTCTGTCCATGGGGATTCTCCAGGCAGGAATACTGGAGTGGGTTGCCATGCACCCTTCCAGGGGATCTTTCCAACCCAGGAAATGAACTGGGGTCTCCAGCATTGCAGGCAGATTCTTTATCAGCTGAAAGCTACCAGGGACGCATGAATCAGCTATATGTACCTATATGTGTGTGTATATATATATATACACACACACAGGGAAAACCACTAGATCATTCAGGTATGACCTAAATCAAATCCCTTATGAATATACAGTGGAAATGAGAAATAGACTTAAGGGATGAGATCTGATAGACAGAGAGCCTGATGAACTATGGACAGAGTTTCATGACATTTTACGGGAGACAGGGATCAAGACCATCCCCATGGAAAAAAAAATGCAAAAAGGCAAAATGGTTGTGTGAGGAGACCTTACAAATAGCTGTGGAAAGAAGAGAAGCAAAAAGTAAAGGAGAAAAGGAAAGGTATACTCATTTGAATGCAGAGTTCCAAAGAATAGCAAGAAGAGATAAGAAAGCCTTCCTCAGTGACCAACGCAAAGACATAGAGGAAAACAACAGAATGGGAACAAAAAGAGATCTCTTCAAGAAAATTAGATACCAAGCTAACATTTCACACAAAGATGGGTTCGATAAAGGGCAGAAATGGTATGGACCTAACAGAAGCGGGAGATATTAAGAAGACGTGGCAAGAATACACAGAAGAACTATACAAAAAAGATCTTCACAACCCAGATAATCACAATGGTGTGATCACTCACCTAGAGCCAGACATCCAGGAATGTGAAGTCAAGTGGGCCTTAGAAAGCAACACTACGAACAAAGCTAGTGGATGTGATGGAATTCCAGTTGAGCTATTTTAAATCCTGAAAGACGATGCTGTGAAAGTGCTGCACTCAATATGCCAGCAAATTTGGAGAACTCAGCAGTGGCCAAAAGGACTGGAAAAGGTCAGTTTTCATTCCAATCCTTAAGAAAAGCAATCCCAAAGAATGCTCAAACCACTGCACAATTGCACTCATCTCACAAGCTAGTAAGGAAATGCTCAAAATTCTCCAAGCCAGGCTTTGTCAATATGTGAAATGTGAACTTCCAGATGTTCAAGCTTGTTTTAGAAAAGGCAGAGAAACCAGAGATCAAATTGCCAATATCTGCTGGATCATCGAAAAAGCAAAAAAGTTCCAAAAAAAATCTATGTCTGCTTTATTGACTATGCCAAAGCCTTTGACTGTGTTGATCACAATAAACTGTGGAAAATTCTGAAAGAGATGGGAATACCAGATCACCTGACCTCCCTCTTGAGAACCCTATATGCAGCTCAGGAAGCAATAGTTAGAACTGGACATGGAACAACAGACTGGTTTCAAATAGGAAAAGGAGTACATCAAGGCTGTATATTGTTACCCTGTTTTTTTAACTTACATGCAGAGTACATCATGAGAAATGCTGGGCTGGAGGAAGTACAAGCTGGAATCAAGATTGCCAGGAGAAATATCAATAACCTCAGATATGCAGATGACACCACCCTTACGGAAGAAAGTGAAGAGGAACTAAAAAGCCTCTTGATGAAAGTGAAAGAGTAGAGTGAAAAAGTTGGTTTAAAACTTAACATTAAGATAACTAAGATCATGGCATCTGGTCCCATCACCTCATGAGAAATAGATGGGGAGACAGTGGAAACAGTGTCAGACTTTATTTTTTTGGGCTCCAAGATCACTTCAGATTGTGACTGCAGCCATGAAATTAAAAGACACTTACTTCTTGGAAAGAAAGTTATGACCAATCTAGACAGCATACTAAAAAGCAGAGGCATTACTTTGCCAGCAAAGGTCTGTGTGGTCAAGGCTATGGTTTTTCCAGTGGTCATGTATGGATGTGAGAGTGGACTGTGAAGAAAGCTGAGTGCCAAGAAATTGATGCTTTTGAAGTATGGTGTTGGAGAAGACTTTTGAGTGTCCCTTGGACTGCATGAAGATACAACCAGTCCATCCTAAAGGAGATCAGTCCTGGGTGTTCATTGGAAGGACTGATGCTGAAGCTGAAACTCCAATACTTTGGCCACCTCATGCGAAGAGCTGACTCATTGGAAAAGACCCTGATGCTGGGAGGGTTTGAGGGCAGGAGGAGAAGGGGACTACCGAGGGTGAGATGGCTGGATGGCATCACCGACTTGATGGGCATGGGTTTGGTAGACTCTGGGAGTTGGTGATGGTGCGGCCTGGTGTGCTGCAATTCATGGGGTCTCAAAGAGTTGGACATGACTGAATGATTGTACTGAAATGAACTTATATATACATAGAGAGAGATAGATAAATATACCCCCTCTTTCTTGGACTTCCCTCCTATGACCCCCATACAATAATAGTTTTCCCAAAAATATAATTTTGAGAACCTTGTTATCTGGACCAAATATTAATTGGTTCTACACAATTGGTAATGATGAACATAAGAATAATTCATGTAACCAGAAAGCATAGTTCATTATATAATACTATCTTCAAAGTAAGAAAATCTCTTCAACCACCTTGTTCCCTCTTCATTTCCCTAAACCATCTTCTAAGCTTTTTAAGACTTATTCACAGATACCTGAGTGTATTCTTCACACTTGTAAACTATCAGTCAGTGAAATTTTTATCTATTCAAGAAGTTTTTCAAACGTCCTGAATTTTTTTCACCAGATTTATGGAATTCAATAGGATCTATTTTATTCATTAGTACCACAAATCAATGAAAAACCTTTTGGGCCTGCATCTTCGTTAATGTAAACCAGGGCTTCCCTGCTAATTCAGTTGTCAAAGAATCATCCTACAGTGTTGGAGACCTGGGTTTTATCCCTGGGTTAGGAAGATCCCCTGGAGAAAGGAGAGGCTATCCACTACAGTATTCTGGCCTGGAAAATTACATGGACAGTATAGTCCATGGGCTTGCAAAGAGTTGGACATGGCTGAGTGACTTTTACTTTTACTTTTCACAATTGCCAGAGAAATGAATGCATTTCCTAGTTACACGGTCAGTGTAGTAATAATGATGCCATAAATACTTGGTAGTTTAAATGATGTGTGTGAGATCTCAGATTAATTTATGCTAAATCATGTTGATAAATGTTTGAAAGGACCTATTATTTTGATGATCATGTGTTCATAATTAAAGTATGTAGTTTATTTTATCATCATTATTTTTTGACTTTTGCATGCAGGATCTTAGTTCCCTGAACTGGGATTAAACTCATGCCCTCTGCAGTGTTAACAGAGTCTTAACCAGAAGACCATGAGGGAATTCCTAAAGTATGTATTTTAAAAGAGCATGTTTAACATCCCTTAGGGCTTCCCAGGTAGCACAGTGGTAAAGAATCTCCCTGCCAATGCAGGAGATGCAGGAGAGATGAGTTCAGTCCCTTGGTCAGGACAATCCTCTGGAGAAAGAAATGGCAACTCACTCCAGTATTCATTCCTGGAAAATTCCTTGGATAAGGGAGTCTGAAATGCTGCTGTTCATGGGGTCATAGACAGTCAGATCAGACTTAGTGACTAAGCACACACACAGGTTAGAAAATGCAGCTTATGAGCATTACTAATTTTTTGAAATGAGCTATAAATGACAAGTTTTAAGAATCCCTAACCATGATCTTCAAAGCAAAACAAAAATGCATTCTATTTAACTCATTTCATGGCCTCTACCTACTTAAAAAATAAGCAATTCAAAATATTTTCATTTGTTGTGAAATTACTTAACCTGATCACCATAACTAACAGATGCTGGTAATAAGAACATATGGTTCTTTCACAATACCTAAATTTAAACTTTAAAACCCTACTGTTTGTCTCAGTTTTTTTCTATGAAGAATTCCTTTCTAGCTTTTATATTTTTATATCTAAGCTTTACATTGTTATGTTCCTTTGTCTGCTTAGAGAAAAAAAATTTTTTTTTCAATGTCATCATCAGTCTTACATTGAACAATCAGAAAAATGATAAACTTTAAGTTAATAGAAAACAATTAGAAATTATACTTTTAACACTGGCTGCTTATCTAACTTTAATGCTATTATATTAAATCAATGTAATAAAAATCAATTATTCTAAATTATGGCTGTGTTGTTGAAGATGAAACTTAAGAAAACCAGTTTAGCTTTTATGCCAGTGATGTGATAAATGTGGCTTGAGGTAACTAAAGAAGCAAAGAAAGGTCTTAGTAACCACTAACAATAGTGAAAATGATAATTAAAATGCAGTGTGATTCTAAACAACCCATGTTAGCTATTATCTGATTTTTTTTTTTTCTGGTTGAAAAGAAAAATTCTTGTTATTTTTAAATTATTTAATTTAACCTACTGGAGATATATTTTTAAAAGTATATTTTAATAGTTGTATTCAGGCATATTTTTTTAATTTGTATTTAAAGTTAGGTTGGTTTTATTGGTAATTACAGTGTCTAGGAAAAGAAAATAACTGCAGATTCTGATTATGATCTGATTTTTAATTTAACTCATTAATATTATGCTGAATTATGGACAATAAATAGAATTTAACATATTATTTTATAAATAGTGTTATCAATTTTTAAAATATACTAGCTATGACAAACCTCAACAGCATACTAAAAAGCAGAGACTTTACTTTGCTGACAAGGTCCATCTAGTTTCCCAGTACTCATGTAGAGATGTGAGAGTTGGACCATAAAGAAAGCTGAGCACAGAAGAATTGATGCTTTTGAACTGTGTTGTTGTAGAAATTAAAAAGGAAATTTAAAAATATACAGGGAAAAATGACAATGGAAACAAGACAATCCAAAAACTACTGGACATAGCAAAAGAAATTCTAAGAGGGAAGTTTATAGCACTCAAATCCTACTTCAGAAAAAACAAGAAAAATCTGAAATAAACAGCTTAATCTTACAGTTAAAGCAACTAAAGAAAAAGGAACAAACAAAACCCAAAGCCCAAAATTAGTATAAAGAAAGAAACCTTAAAGATAAGATGAGAAATAAATGAATTAGATGACAAAAAAAAAAAAAAAAACACACAAAGATCAATGAAGCTAAAAGCTGGTACTTGGTGAAGATAAACAAAATGATAAAACTTTAGCCAGATTATCAGGAGAAAAAGGGAGAAGATTTAAATACACAAAATTATAAATAAAGTAAGGGATATTACCAATGATACTACAGAAATAATAATAATAATAAAAGGACTGTGAAAGAATACTACAAGCAACTATACACAAATAAAGTGGACAACCTGGAAAAAAAGGATACATTTTTAGAGATACAGCCTTTCAAGACTGAACCAAGAAGAAATAAGAAATGTAAGCATACTAATCACAAGTTCTGAAATTGAAGCTGTGATTAAAAATATTCTAATAAACAAAACCCCAGTACAAGATGTCTTCACAGATAATTTAGATCAATTAAGGAATACTTAACACCTACCCTTTTGAAATTATTCCAAAAAGTCACAGATGAAGGAACTCCCCTAAGCTCATTTATGAGGTCACCATCACTGTGATACCAAAATCAGTTAAAGATATCACACAAAAAAAACAAACAAAATAAGATGATATCACTAATGAACATATACACAGAAATCCTCAATAAAATACTAGCAAATTGAATCCCACAATGCATTAAAAGGATTATGCACCATCATCAATGGGGATTTTTCCCAGAAATGCAAAGATTTTTCAACATCTGCAAATCAATCAATGTGACACAGTTTATCAACTGAAGAATATAAATCGTATGATCATCTCAATAGATGCAAAAAAAGATTTCGAAAATATTCAACATCCATTTATGATAAAATCTCTCCAGAGAACAGATATAGAGGAAACATACCTTAATATAATATTGGTAGTATCAGACAAATCCACAGCTAATAATTCTCAATGGTGAATAACTAAAAGCATTTTTTATAAGATCAGGACAGTGACAATATAAACTCTTGTCTTAAGCGTTCAGCACAGCTTTGGAGGTCCTAGCCATGGCAATCAGAGAATAAAGGTAAATAAAAGGAGTCCAAATTGGGAAAAAAAGAAAAAAGAGTAAAGCTGTCAGTATTTGCAACCTGATACCATACAAAGAAAATTTTAAAAATTCTACCAGAAAACTGTTAGAGCTCATCAATGAATTTGATAATGCTGCAATATATAATTAATATACAGAAAGCGCTTGCATTCTTATACACTAACAACAAAGAATCAGAAGGAAAAACTAGGAAACCATCCCTTACCATTGCATAAAAAAGAATAAAATACCTAGAAATAAATTCACCTAAGGAGGCAGAAAGCAAACAAACAAAACAGAAAAAAAAAAAAAAAAAAACACCACTGTACTCAGAAACCTATCAGATACTGATGAAAGAAATTAAAAACGACATAAAGAGATAGAAAGACATACCACTTTCTTGGATAGACAAAATCAATATTGTGAAAATTATTACAACCTACAAATTCAATGCAATCCCTGTCAAAATAGCAATGACATTTTCTCAGAATTAGAACAACATTTTTATAATTTATGTAAGAACAAAAAATACTTTGAATAGTCAAATCAATATTGACAAAGAAAAACAGATTTGAAGGAGTCAGGCTCTCTGAATTCAGGCTATGCTACAAAGATACAGTCGTCAAAATAATATGGTAGTGAAATAAACAGAAATCTAGATCAATGGAACAGAATAAAAAGTCCAGATAAGTATAATCCCTAAAAAAATGCATGTGAGGAATAATAACCACATGATCATCTTAACAGATGCAAAAAAGGCTTTTGACCAAATTAAACATCCATTTATGACAACTCTCTAGAAAGTGAGGATAAGATACCTCAACATAATAAATGCCATATATAGCAAACCTACAACTAGCATTGTACAAAACAGTGAAAAGTTGAAAGCATTTTCTCTCAGATCAAGAATAGGACTTGGATGCCCACTTTCAACATTTTTATTCAACATAGTTTTGGAAGTCCTAGCCACAGCAATCAGAAAAAAAGAGATAGAGAGAGAGTAGAAGGACATGTTCTGATCTCCTTCAAGAGCACCAAAAAACTAACTAGCTATTGAACAATCACAATAAAATAACTCATGCCCGCTGGGTGGATGACCTACAAACTGGAGAATAATAATACTAAAGAGGATTTCCCACTGGGGTGAAGGTTCTTAACCCCATGTCAGGCTTCCCATCCTGGAGATCTGACAAAAGGGACTGGGAATCCCCAGGGAATCTAACCTTGAAGACCGGTAGGATTTGATCACAGGACTTCCACAGGAATGGTGGAAACTGAAACTCCAGTCTCTGGGGGCACAAACAAAACCTTGCCCACACCAAGACACAGAGGAAAGGATCAGTGACCCAACAAGAGACTGAACTAAATAAATCTGCTAATGTTGGAGGGTCTCCTGAGGAGGCATGGGTGAGCAGGGACTCACCACAGGGATGGGGGCACTGCTAACACTAGCAAACTCTAGGTCTGGGTCACCTCAGGCCAAACAACTACCACAAAGTGAGCACAATCCCACCTATCAGCAGATAATTGGATTAAAGCTTTATTGAGCAAGACCCGGTTTTCCCCACCCAGCCCCTCCTATCAGGAAGTTTAAAGAAGCCTCTTGGCCTTCTCCATCAGAGAGCAAACAAAAGAAGGAAGAAGAACCACAACTCCACAGTAGCTAAAACAAACACCACATTACAGAAGCTAATCAGGATAAAAAAGCAGCAAGTTCTGTACCTAGTGAAGGGATAAGATAAAATCCCAGAAAAACAGCTAAATGAAATAGAGATATGCAACCTCCAAGAAAAAGAATTCAGAATAATGATAGGAAAGGTGACTCAGGATCCCAGAAAAACAATGAAGAGGATGCAAGAAATGTTTACCAAAAACCTGCAAGAGCTAAAGAACAAACAAAGATGAACAATACACTAGAAGGAATCAATAGCAGAGCAACTGAGGCTGAAGAATGGATAAATCTTCTAGAGGACAGAATGGTGGAAATCACTGCCACAGAAGAGAATAGAGAAGAAAGAGTGAAAAGAAATGAAGACACCCCAAGAGACCTCTGGGACAATATTAAATGCACCAACATTTGCATTATGGGGTCCCAGGAGGAGAAGAGAGAAAGAAAAGGTTTGAAAAAAAATATTTGAAGAGAAAATAGATGAAAACTTTCTTAACATGAAAGAAAATAGTCAACCATGTGCAGGAAGCACAGAGAGTTCCAGACAGGATAAACCCAAGGAGAAACACATTGAGACACATAGTAATTTAATTGACAGAAATTAAAGACATAGATAAAATATTAAAAGCAACAAGGGAAAAGTGACAAATAACATAAAAGCGAACTCCCATCAGGCTATCAGCTGATTTCTCATCAGAAACTCTACAAGCTAGAAGGGAATGGCATGATATATTTACAGTGATGAAAGGGAAGAACCAGTAAACAAGAATAGTCTACCCAGCAAGACTCTCATTCAGATTTGATGGAAAAATCAAAAACTTTACAAACAAGCAAAAGTTAAGAGAATTTACACCCACCAAACCAGCTTTACAACAAATGCTAAAGGAATTCCTCTAGGCAGGAAATACAAGAGAAGAAAAAGATTGATACAAAATAAACCCAAAACAATTAAGAAAATAGTAATAGGATCATATGTATCCATAATTACCTTAAATATAGGTGGATTAAATACACCAACCAAAAGACATAGACTGGCTGAGATAATTAAAACATGTGCATGTATGCACTTCCAGTTACTACATCACTCTGCTTGTCTCCCCAAATTGTATGTAATTGTTTTATATTAGTAGGTTAATCTGGTTCCCATTATGACTTCCAATTGCAACTATCTTTTTTTTTTCTGGGTGGTGGGGTGGTGGTCTGGCTATGACTGTGAAAACTGATAAACATTTTTTATTATTCTGAAAAAAAAATAGACTGTTATGTGATTCAAATAATGGAAAAGATTTATGTAAGTTTGGAAAAGCTTGGATATGTGAATCTGCTATTTCAGTTGTAAATTTTGTAAAATCTCAATGCGGATCAATTATCTCTACTGAAAACTTGACATCCAAACTGAGATGTGCTATAAATGTAACATAGTCACTGAATTTCAAAGACTGAATCCAAAAGGAGAGTGTAAAATATTTTTTATTTAGTATTTTTAAGTAACTACATGTTTAACTGATGTTCTTTTTACTATTCTGTTAAATAAACATTATTAAATCTAATTTACCTCTTTCTTGTTACTTTTTCTTTTTTAATATGGCTACTAGATAATTTAAAATTACATATGCTTTGCATTGCATTTCTATTGGACAGAACTTCTTCAGTGGGTTTATATGATAAAAAAGGGAAGTGAAAATTGCTCAGTCATGTCCAACTCTTTGCTACTCCTTGGACTATGCAGTCCATGGAATTCCACAGGCCAGAATATTGGAATGGGTAGCCTTTCCCTTCTCCAGGGGATCTTCCCAACCCAGGGATTGAACCAGGTCTCCTTTGTTGCAGGTGGATTCTTTACCAGCTGAGCCACCAGGGAAACACTTATATGATAAGAATAAATTCAAATACCTTACAATGTCAAAAAAAGAAAGAAAACAAAAAGGAAAGAAGGAATCCAAATTTGAAAAGGAAGTATAAAACTGTTGCTGTTTGCAAATGACAAAATTCTATTCATAGAAATTCCTGAAAATGCTGCCAGAAAACTACTGTAGCTCATTAATGAATTTTGTTATACTGAAGGATCCAAAGTTAATACACAGAAATCTGTTGCATTTCTGTACAGTAACAATGAAAGATCAGAATGAGAAGTTTAAAAAACAATCTCAATTATCATCATATTCAAAAGAATAAAATACCTCAGAAGAAACATAGCTAAGGAGCCAAAACACTGTACTCCAAAAACTATAAGATGTTAGTGAAAGAAACTGAAGAGACTATGGATCGAAAGGTATTCCATGTTCTTAGCTTTGAAGAATCAGTGTTGTTAAAATGACAACACTACACAAGGTTGTTTATAGATTCAATGTAATCTATATTAAATTACCCATGACATTTTTCACAGGACCAGAATAAAATGTTTTTAAAATTTATATGGAAACACAACAACCTTGAATCTTTAGAAAGTAAAGTGAAGCTGGAGGAATCAGGCTCCCTGACTTTAGAGTATGCTACAAAACTACAGTAATCAAAACAGTATGATACTGGGACAAACACAGGAAAATAGGTAACTGAAATGAGAGAAATAAACCAACCCACCTATGGTCAATTAACCTATGGCAAAGGAAGTAAGAATATTCAATGGAGAAAAGTCAGTCTTTTCAGTAAGTGGTGTTGGGAAACTGGACAGCTGCATGTAAAAGATGAACTTTCTCTAACACCATATTTAAAACAGAAAACCTCACAATGGATTATAAATTTAAATGTAACCAGAAATTATAAATATCCCTGAGGTAAACAGAGACAGATTTCTCTTTAACTTAAATTGTAACAATAATTTTTTTGGATCTCTCTGCTAAAACAATGGAAATAAAATAAAAAATGACCAAATTAGATCTAATTAAACTTAAAATCTTCACACATCAAAAGAAGTCATAAATAAAATGAAAAGATGGCCTCTAGAATGGGAGAAAACATTTGCAAAGGGCAAGAGTTCAGTTTTTTTTTTAAATAAACAGATCACTTAAGGAAAAAAAAAAAAATAAAAGCTCAATCCAAAACAAAACAAAACAAAATGAGTAGGCAATCTAAATAGACATCAAGAAGACAGATAGCCAATAGACACATGAAATGTGTTCAACATCACTACTTATTAGGGAAATGCTAATCAAAAGTACAATTAAGTATACCACCTCATAGTAGCAAGAATTGCCATTATCAAAAAGTCAGCAAATTATAAATGCTGGGGAGGGTGTTGAGAAATAGAATTCCTCCTACACTCTTGTGGAACGTATATTGACATTATAAAGTTTATACTGCCATTATAAACAGCCATTATAGAATTTCATTATAATTCTAAAAATAGTTATTGTATGGTGCCATATCCAGCAATCCCACTTCTGTGCACATATACTACTAAAAGTGTAATTAAAAAAGAAGCATGCACCACAATATTTATTTCAGCACTATTTACATTAGCTTTTACATTAGTCAAGACACAGAAGCAACCTAAATATCCATTGGCAGATGAGTGCATGAAGAAAATGTACTAAAGCTTCCCTGGTGGCTCAGTAGTAAAGAATCTGCCTACCAAGGAAAAACACAGGTTCAATCCCTTATCTAGGAAGATTCCCTTATGCCATGGAACAACTAAGCCAGTGTGCCACAGCTATTGAGCCTGTGCCCTAGAGAGTAGGAGCCACAGTGAGTCCAAGTGCCATAGCTACTGGGGGCTGCACACCCTAGAGCCCATGCTCCACAAAAATAGAAGCCATTACAGTGAGAAGCCCACACAAAGCAAATAGGCAGCCCTCCCTGCAACTAGAGAAAAGCCCACACAGCAGCAAAGACCCAGCGCAGCCAAAAATAAATACAAAAAAATTGTTTTAAAAAATGTGGTATATATATTATTCCATTCTTATTTATGGTTGTAGATAGATATACACACAATGGAATATGTATTGTACACGTTTTTTTAATATACAATGGAATATCACTCAGCCATAAAGAAGATGAAATCATGTCATTTGCAGCAACACTGATGGACCTACAGATTGTCATACTAAGTGAGGTGAACCAAACATAGAAAGACAAATATAATATGATATTGTTAATAAGTGAAATCTAACAAAAGAAAAAAAATGACACAAATGAGTTTATTTCCAAAACAGAAATTGACTCACAGTCATAGAAAACAAATTTATGGTTACCAGGGGAGAAATGGTGGTAGGTGAATTAGGAGTTTGGAATTAATCTAATTTATTGCACAAAAATAAATATAAAATGGATAACTAACAAAGAGCAACTGTACGTCACAGGGGTAGATACTCAACAATTTATAATAATATATGAGTGAAATTAATCTGAAAAAATATGTATATACATGTATACATATATATGTAAAATTGAAATACTTTGCTGTGGAGCTGAAACTAACACAACATTGTAAATCAACCATACTCAATTAAAAATAAATAACAGTTAGTAAAACTTTGAATTTCCTTTCCCTTCAGAATTTAAAAGAGTCATCCAAGAAAACATATGCATTCAAGGTATATATCAAATATAAAATACTCAGTTAAGGGTTTTGATGAAGAGATACTCCTGTTAGAAAACCATGCTAGAGAAATTATGGTAGTATTGGAAAGGGACTCCTCAATTTCAAGATCCTTGATATGTAACATTTGATCTGGTCAAAGCTGATTTTCTTATAGAAGGAGTAAAATGTTAAATAGTAAGGATCCTTTCAAACACCACCCATTTTTCTATATTCAAAACAGCCCCCAAATAGTATTAGATAGAAGAAAAATCTAGGAACAGATCCTTGAAATAGAAAAACTACACTATTGAGATCAATTTGGTCTTAATACATTTTTATTTCACATTATAATTTCAAGTTCATTTTCTGAACTAAAAGTAAATTTATGTTGAACGTACCATATATTTACTAGCATATATTTAATATATAAAATTTATATTTTAATTTAAAAAATTTGTTTTGAAATGTATATATAATATTGTTGACAGAGGATGGGATGGTGGGATGGCATTTCCAACTCTATGGACAAGAGTTTGAGTAATCTCTGGGAGTTGATGATGGACAGGGAAGCCTGGCATGCTACAGTCCATGGGGTCACAAAGAGTCGGACATGACTGAGTGACTGAACTGAACTGAACTGAATATTGTCTCTTATAAAAATACAGTTTATAAAGGCAATTATTTAAAAATTAATCCAGCTGATGCCTTCTAAATTAGGTGTTTAATAATAAATTCAACAAAGAAAGTTGAGCTGTCAGTAAACAAAAGTAAATTTTAAAATAAATAAATTGAATTAGAGTAGGGTAATATACACTATTATCTTAAAGTTGGCTTAAAGCTCAACTTTCAGAAAACTAAGATCATGACATCCAATCCCACCACTTCATGGGAAATAGATTCGGAAACAGTGTCAGACTCTATTTTTGGGGGCTCCAAGATCACTGCAGATGGTGACTGCAGCCAGGAAATTAAAAGGCGCTTATTCCTTGGAAGGAAAGTTATGACCCACCTAGACAGCATATTAAACACAGACATTACTTTGTCAACAAAGGTCTATCTAGCCAAGGCTATGGTTTTTCCAGTAGTCATATATGGATGTGAGAGTTGGGGTATAAAGAAAGCTGAGTGCTGAAGAATTGATATTTTTGAACTCTGGTGTTGGAGAGGACTCTGGAGAGTACCTTAGACTTCAAGGCGATCCAACCAGTCCATCCTAAAGGAGATAAGTCCTTGGTGTTCATTGGAAGGACTGATGCTGAAACTGAAATTCCCATACTTTGGACACCTGATGCAAAGAGCTGACTCACTTGAAAAGACCCTGATGCTGACGAAGATTGAAGTTGGGAGGAGAAGGAGATTACAGAGGATGAGATGGTTGGGTAGCATCACCGACTCAATGGACATGAGTTTGAATAAACTCTGGCAGTTGGTGGTGAACAGGGAGGCCTGGTGTCCTGCAGTTCATGGGGTCGCAAAAAGTCAGACATGACTGAACAACTGAACGAAACTGAATACACACTATAATCTGCTATGCTACATGAATTTTTGGCAAAAATAACATAGTTTTATACAAAATTGAAGAGCCCAGATGATTTATACAAAAATTATGACAAATGCAAAAGAAAGTATCTATTCCAATATTTAAAATTGGATTTTCTTACTCCAAAATACTACACCTGACTTCAACCCATGGGTGAAAAAATAATAATTGTTTGGAGGTAAATTTGGTGAAAAGCTGAGAAAGCTGAGATTCTCCATCAAATATTGATTTATGTTGATATATAGGCTTTAAGATGAAGACATTGCCCATGAATATTTCCATTTTTTAAAAGGAGATTGCCCTTTTTGCATTGTGAATAATTTCAATATCTAATATATGCCCACAATTTTCTAAAATTATATTTTCCTTTTATTGTAGCTTATGTTTTCATTTAGGCTATTTTAGTAAATTGTTTGATCAATTTAAACATGTTCTCAGATATTTTCAGAAGCGAACAATGTGTAAGTGTAATAGATGTCAACTGCATACTTATCCCTGATTTAACCTTTTAGATTGCAATGCTCCTTTAAAATGTGTGCACCATTGTTTAGGGTTTTCTCATTCAGTTTTACTCAAATGATTTTTCACAGATTGGCAATAAATCATAATTCTTTTGTATTCTTTGTGATGTCAAGAAGATAATGCAGCTATTTATATCAATATAAAATATGCAGGTATATAATTAGAAAGTAATTTTAATTAGTAAGTCTTGCTTGCTAATAACAATAAATGCAGCCAGTTGATGACATAATGTATCCCAATTCCTCCAATAATTGTTAATGAATATAGTGGCAATTAATCATTACATATATGACTTTACAGGTAAATTCTATTTTTGATATACAAAATACTTTCTATAAGAGATTTATTTTATAAAATAAAAATTTGGAAGAAGTGCAACATATGGGGTACAGAAGTAGGAAATTTGCTTCCTAGTGATCATTATGTTCATTGGGAAAATACCATTTTTATTTATAATACTTGCCATCAAGATTTTTAAAAAAAGGACAGATTAAATTTAGCATATATAAAATATCTTCATTTGCCAACAGATGTGTACATCAATGCAGACATCTGTGACACTTTTTCATGTGTGCTTATTCATGTATGTATCAAATTTTAATTAATTGATAAAATATTTTTTAAAAAAGCTTAACTATGTTAAAGGAATTGAGTCTTTAGAGTAATAGTGCAGTATTTTGCAAGGATTCTTCAATATTTGCAAGTCAATCAATGTGATACACCACACGAACAAATTGAATGATAAAAAGCCATATGATTATCTCAATAGATGCAGAGAAAGTTTTTGACAAAATTCAATACCCATTTATGATAAAAACTCTCGAGAGCGAGGGAAGAATTGACCGGCCGGAACACACTGCCGGTGGTTCGCAAAACAAAGGGACTAAGAAACTCCAGAGAAGAGCCGGCCCATCCCCGCTGGAGGTAGGAGGCAGGGGGAGGGGCAAGGGGCAAACTCAGCCCCAGAGAAGCCACCCCCTCCCACCCGGCAAACAGGCCCCGGTTCCTGTCTAAAGACTTCCTGAGACCCGCGCTGGGGCTGCGGAGGGAGGGGGCGCGGCGCGCCCGTGGAGAGAGCGCCAAGCCTCTGGCTGCCCGGGCCGCTCGCCGCGGAGGGAAAAGGCGCGGCGTGCCCGTGGAGAGAGCGCCAAGCCTCTGGCTGCTTGGCCAGGACACGGCGAGTGCTCCCCACACACAGCGACATCTGCCTGCAGAGCCCCGCCCTCCCCGCCCCAGGACTGAACTGAACTAGCGAACCTAAATAAGAGATACCTCCGCCCGCCTGTGTCAGGGCGGAAACTAGACACCGAAGAGACGGCAAACAGAAGCCAAATAAACAAAGGGAATCATTTCAGAAGGGTCCGGTGCAACAGATTAAAATCCCTGAAGGCAACACTGACTACACCGGAAGGGGCCTATAGATATCAAGAAGTATAAGCTGGAAAGAGGACCTATCTAAAATTTAACTGAACCTACACTGGCTGCAACAGCTCCAGAGAAATTCCTAGATATATTGGCATATTTTGTTGTTGTTGCTAAATTAAAAAAAAAAAAAATTTTCTTTTTTTTCTTCTTTTTTTTCTTTTCTTTTTTCAATTTTTTCTCTTTTATTGTCTTTTAAACTTCCCCACTACTCCCCCATTACTCCTCAACTTTCATTTTCATATATTTTTATGATTTTTTTCAATTAGGGAAAAAAAAACTTGTTTTTCTTTTTTCTTTTTTTTTCTTTTTTTGTTTTTCTTTTTTTCTTCTTTTTTTCTTTTCTTTCTTTTCTTTTGCTTGTTTTTCTCTCCTATTTCCTTTTAAAGTCCTCTAATACTCCTCTATTATTCCTTAATTTTCATTTTCATCTCAATATAACCTTGCAAAAAAAAAAAAAAAGAAGAAAGAGAGAAGCCCTATTTTTAAACTGAACTTCATATATATCTCTAAATTTTGGTTTTTGTTTTTGTTTTTAAATATTTTATTTCAAAGAGTCTAACCTCTATGCTAAATTTTTTAATCTTTGTTTATCAGTATGTGATATAAATTTTGGACATTTAAGAATCCAATATTCAATTCCCATTTCTATTCAGGAGTGTGTTGATTACTCTCTTCCACGTTTGACTCTCTGTTTTCTACCTCAGAAAAACTCTATTTCCTCCTTTCCCCTTCTCTTCCCAATCCAATTTGGCGAATCTTTGTGGGTGTCTGGGCTACGGAGAACACTTTGAGAACAGATAACTGTGTAGATCTGTCTCTTTCCTTTTGAGTCCCCCTTTCTCCTCGCCTGCTCACCTCTATCTCCGTCCTCCCTCTCCTATTATTCGTGTAACTCTATGAACCTCTTTGGTGGTCCCTCACAGTGGCAAATCTTTTCACCATTAACCTAGAAGTTTTTATTACCAGTGCTGCAGAGTTGGAGAAGTCTTGAGACTACAGGTAGAATAAAACTGAAATCCAGAGGCAGGAGACTTAAGCCCCAAACCTGAGAAAACCATAAAACTCCTGACTACCCAGAACATTAAGGAATAAGAATCCATCCAAAAGCCCCCATACCTACACCAAAACCAACCGCCACCCAAGAGCCAAGAAGCTCCAGGACAAGACATACTACATAAATTCTATAGTAACGCAGGAACATAGACCTAAGTGTCAACATACAGGCTGCCCAAAGTCACACCTAACACATAGACCCATTGCAAAACTCATCACTGGGCACTCCATTGCACTCCAGAGAGAAGAAATCCGTCTACACACACCAGAACACTGACACAAGCTTCCCTAACCAGGAAACCTTGACAAGCCAATAGTCGAACACCACCCACTGGGTAAAATCTTCACAATAAAAAGGAACCACAGACCAGCAGAATACAGAAAGCCCACCCCAGACACAGCAATCTAAACAACATGAAAAGGCAGAGAAATACCCAACAAGTAAAAGAACATGAAAAAAGCCCACCAAATCTAACAAAAGAGGAGGAGATAGGGAATCTACCTGAAAAAGAATTTCGAATAATGATAATGAAAATGATCCAAAATCTTGAAAGCAAAATGGAGTTACAAATAAATAGCCTGTAGACAAAGATGGAGAAGATGCAAGAAATGTTTAACAAGGACCTAGAAGAAATAAAAAAAAGTCAATTAAAAATGAATAATGCAATAAATGAGATCAAAATCACTCTGGAGGGAACCATGAGTAGAATAACAGAGACAGAAGATAGGATAAGTGAGGTAGAAGATAAAATGGTGGAAATAAATGAAGCAGAGAGGAAAAAAGAAAAAAGAATCAAAAGAAATGAGGGCAACCTCAGGGACCTCTGGGACAATGTGAAACACCCCAACATTCGAATCATAGGAGTCCCAGAAGAAGAAGACAAAAAGGCCATGAGAAGTTACTCGAGGAGATAATGGCTGAAAACTTCCCTAAAATGGGGAAGGAAATAGCCACCCAAGTTCAAGAAACCCAGAGAGTTCCAAACAGGATAAACCCAAGGCGAAATACCCCAAGACACATATTAATCAAATTAACAAAGATCAAACACAAAGAACAACTATTAAAAGCAGCAAGGGAGAAACAACAAATAACACATAAAGGGATTCCCATAAGGATAACAGCTGATCTATCAATAGAAACCCTTCAGGCCAGAAGGGAATGGCAGGACATACTTAGAGTAATGAAAGAGAACAACCTACAACCAAGATTACTGTACCCAGCAAGGATCTCATTCAGATATGAAGGAGAATTCAGAAGCTTTACAGACAAGCAAAAGCTGAGAGAATTCAGCACCACCAAACCAGCTCTTCAACAAATGCTAAAGGATCTTCTCTAGACAGGAAACACAGAAAGGTTGTATAAACGTGAACCCCAAAACAACAAACTAAATGACAACGGGACCATACCTATCAATAATCACCCTAAATGTAAATGGGTTGAATGCCCCAACCAAAAGACAAAGACTGGCTGAATGGATACAAAAACAAGACCCCTATATATGCTGTCTACAAGAGACCCACTTCAAAACAAGGGACACATACAGACTAAAAGTGAAGGGCTGGAAAAAAATATTTCATGCAAATGGAGACCAAAAGAAAACAGGAGTTGCAATACTCATATCAGATAAAATAGACTTTCAAATAAAGGCTGTGAAAAGAGACAAAGAAGGACACTACATAATGATCAAAGGATCAATTCAAGAAGAAGATATAACAATTATAAATATATATGCACCCAACATAGGAGCACCACAATATGTAAGGCAAATACTAACGAGGATGAAAGAGGAAATTAATAATAACAGAATAATAGTGTGAGACTTTAATACCCCACTCACAACTATGGATAGATCAACTAAACAGAAAATTACCTAGGAAACACAAACTATAAAGGACACAATGGACCAGCTAGACCTTATTGACATCTATAGGACCTTTCACCCCGAAACAATCAACTTCACATTTTTCTCAAGTGCACACGGAACCTTCTCCAGAATAGATCACATCCTGGGCCATAAACCTAGTCTTGGTAAATTCAAAAAAATTGAAATCATTCCAGTCATCTTCTCTGACCACAGTGCAGTAAGATTAGATCTCAATTACAGGAAAAAAAAATTATTAAAAACTCAAACATATGGAGGCTAAACAACACGCTTTTGAATAACCAATAAATCATAGAAGAAATCAAAAAAGAAATCAAAATATCCATAGAAACGAATGAAAATGAAAACACAACAACCCAAAACCTATGGGACACTGTAAAAGCAGTGCTAAGGGGAAGATTCATAGCATTACAGGCCTACCTCAAGAAACAAGAAAAAAGTCAAATAAATGACCTAACCCTACACCTAAAGCAATTAGAGAAGGAAGAAATGAAGAACCCCAGGTTTAGTAGAAGGAAAGAAATCTTAAAAATTAGGGCAGAAATAAATACAAAAGAAACTAAAGAGACCATAGCAAAAATCAACAAAGCTAAAAGCTGGTTTTTTGAAAAAATAAACAAAATTGACAAACCATTAGCAAGACTCATTAGGAAACAAAGAGAGAAGAACCAAGTTAACAAAATTAGAAACGAAAATGGAGAGATCACTACAGACAACACTGAAATACAAAGGATCATAAGAGACTACTACCAGCAGCTCTATGCTAATAAAATGGACAACTTGGAAGAAATGGGCAAGTTCTTAGAGAAGTATAACTTTCCAAAACTGAACCAAGAAGAAATAAAAGATCTTAACAAACCCATCACAAGCAAGGAAATCGAAACTGTAATCAGAAATCTTTCAGCAAACAAAAGCCCAGGACCAGATGGCTTCATAGCTGAATTCTACCAAAAGTTCAGAGAAGAGCTAACACCTATCTTACTCAAACTCTTCCAGAAAATAGCAGAAGAAGATAAACTTCCAAACTCATTCTATGAGGCCACCATCACCTTAATTCCAAAACCAGACAAAGATACCACAAAAAAAGAAAACTACAGGCCAATATCACTGATGAACATAGATGCAAAAATTCTTAACAAATTTCTAGCAAACAGAATCCAACAACATATTAAAAAAATCATACACCATGACCAAGTGGGCTTTATCCAAGGAATGCAAGGATTCTTTAATATCTGCAAATCAATCAATGTGATACACCATATTAACAAATTGAAAGATAAAAACCATATGATTATCTCAATAGATGCAGAAAAAGCCTTTGACAAAATTCAACATCCATTTATGATTAAAACTCTCCAGAAAGCAGGAATAGAAGGAACATACCTCAACCTAATAAAAGCTATATATGACAAACCCACAGTAAGCATTACCCTGAATGGCGAAAAACTGAAAGCATTTCCCCTAAAATCAGGAACAAGACAAGGGTGCCCACTCTCACCACTACTATTCAACATAGTTTTGGAAGTGTTGGCCACAGCAATCAGGGCAGAAAAAGAAGTAAAAGGAATCCAGATAGGAAAAGAAGAAGTGAAACTCTCACTATTTGCAGATGACATGATCCTCTACATAGAAAACCCTAAAGACTCTACCAGAAAATTACTAGAGCTAATCAACAAATATAGTAAAGTTGCAGGATATAAAATTAACACACAAAAATCTCTTGCATTCTTATACACTAACAATGAGAAAACAGAAAGAGAAATTAAGGAAACAATACCATTCACCATTGCAACAAAAATAATAAAATACTTAGGAATATATCTACCTAAAGAAACAAAAGACTTATACATAGAAAACTATAAATCACTGATGAAAGAAATCAAAGAGGACACAAACAGATGGAGAAATATACCATGTTCATGGATTGGAAGAATCAATATTTTCAAAATGGCCATACTACTCAAAGCAATCTACAGATTCAATGCAATCCCTATCAAGCTACCAACAGTATTTTTCACAGAACTAGAATAAATAATTTCACAATTTGTATGGAAATACAAAAAACCTCGAATAGCCAAAGTAATCTTGAGAAAGAAGAATGGAAGTGGAGGAATCAACCTGCCTGACTTCAGACTATACTACAAAGCCACAGTCATCAAGACAGTATGGTATTGGCACAAAGACAGATATATAGATCAATGGATCAGAATAGAAAGCCCAGAGATAAATCCACGAGCATATGGTCACCTTATCTTCGACAAAGGAGGCAAGGATATACAATGGAAAAAAGATAGCCTCTTTAACAAGTGGTGCTGGGAAAATTGGTCAACCACTTGTTAAAGAATGAAACGAGAACACTTTCTAACACCATACACAAAAATAAATTCAAAATGGATTAAAGATCTAAATGTAAGACCAGAAACTAAAAAACTCCTAGAGGAGAACATAGGCAAAACACTCTCCGACATAAATCACAGGAGGATCCTCTATGATATTAGAAACAAAAGCAAAAATAAACAAATGGGACCTAATGAAACTTAAAAGCTTTTGCACAGCAAAGGAAACTATAAGCAAGGTGAAAAGACAACCCTCAGATTGGGAGAAAATAATAGCAAATGAAGCAACAGAAAAAGGATTAATCTCAAAAATATACAAGCCACTCCTCCAGCTCAACACCAGAAAAATAAATGACCCATTCAAAAAATGGGCCAAAGAACTAAACAGACACTTCTCCAAGGAAGACATACAGATGGCTAAGAAACACATGAAAAGATGCTCAACATCACTCATTATCAGAGAAATGCAAATCAAAACCACAATGAGGTACCATTACACGCCAATCAGGATGGCTGCTATCCAAAAGTCTACAAGCAATAAATGCTGGAGAGGGTGTGGAGAAAAGGGAACCCTCTTACACTGTTGGTGGGAATGCAAACTAGTACAGCCACTATGGAAAACAGTGTGGAGATTTCTTAAAAAACTGGAAATAGAACTGCCATATGACCCAGCAATCCCACTTCTGGGCATACACACCAAGGAAACCAGATCTGAAAGAGACACGTGCACCCCAATGTTCATCGCAGCACTGTTTATCATAGCCAGGACATGGAAGCAACCTAGATGCCCATCAGCAGACGAATGGATAACAAAGCTGTGGTACATATACACCATGGAATATTATGCAGCCATTAAAAAGAATTCATTTGAATCAATTCTAATGAGATGGATGAAACTGGAGCCCATTATACAGAGTGAAGTAAGCCAGAAAGATAAAGACCATTACAATATACTAACACATATATATGGAATTTAGAAAGATGTTAATAATAACCCTATATGCAGAACAGAAAAAAAAAAGACACAGATTTATAGAACAGTCTTTTAGACTCTGTGGGAGAAGGAGAGGGTGGGATGTTTCAAGAGAACAGCATTGAAACATGTACAGTATATAGGGTGAAACAGATCACCAGCCCAGGTTGGATGCATGAGACAAGCGCTCAGACCTGGTGCACTGGGAAAACCTAGGGGGAGCGGGTGGAGAGGGAGGTGGGAGGGGGGATCGGGATGGGGAACACATGTAAACCCATGGCTGTTTCATTCCAATGTATGACAAAATTCACTACAAAAAAAAAAAAACAAAAAACAACTCTCCAGAAAGAAGGCACAGAAGAAACATACTTCAACATAATAAAAGCCATATATGACAAACCCACAGCAAACATCCTCCATGGTGGAAAATTGACAGCATTTCTTATAAAATCAGGAACAAGACAAGGGTGCCTACTCTCATTGCCATTATTCAACATAGTTTTGGAAGTCCCAGGCACAGCAATCAGAGAAGAAAAAGAAGTAAAAAGAATCCAGATTGGAAAAAAGAAGTAAAACTCTCACTGTTTGCAGATGACATGATCCTTTACATAGAAAATCCTAAACACAACCAGAAAATTACTAGAGCTAATCAAATAATATAATAAAGTTTCAGGATATAAAATTAATACACAGAAATCTCTTGCATTCTTATACACTAACAATGAGAAAACAAAAAGAGAAATTAAGGAAACAATTCCATTCACCATTGCAATGAAAAGAATAAAATACTTAGGAATAAATTTACCTAAAGAAACAAAAGACCTATATACAGAAAACTATAAAACACTGATGAAAGAAGTCAAAGATGACACAAATAGATGAAGAAACATAGCATGTTGGTGGATTGGAAAAATCAGTATAGTGAACATGAGTATTCTATCCAAAGCCCTCTATAGATTCAACACAATCCCTATAAAGCTACCAATGTTACTTTTCACAGAACTAGAAAAAATAACTTAAAATTCATATGGAAGCACAAAAAAATGTCAAATAGCCAAAGAAATCTTGAGAAAGAAGAGTGGAACTGGAGGAATCAAACTGCCTGACTTCAGACTATACTACAAAGCTACAGTCATCGCGACAGTATGGTACTGGCACAAAGACAGAAATATAGATCAGTGGAACAAAATAGAAAGCCTAGAGATAAATACACACACCTATGGACACCTTATATTTGACAAAGGAGGCCAACAAATTTACAGTGGAGAAAACACAATCTCTTTAACAAGTGGTGCTGGGAAAACTGGTCAACCATCTGTAAAAGAATGAAACTAGAACACTAACACCATACACAAAAATAAACTCAAAATGGATTAATCATCTAAATGTCAGACCAGAAACTCTAAAACTCCTAGAGGAAATCATAGGCAAAACACTCTCTGACATAAATCACAGCAATATCCTCTATTATCCACCTCCCAAAGTAATGGAAATAAAAATAATAATAAACAAATGGGACCTAATTAACTTGAAAGCGACCATAAGCAGTTGATAATGGGGGAAAATAATACCAAATGAAGCAACTGACAAAGAATCAATCTTCAGAAGATACTAACAACTCATGCAAATTAATACAAGAAAAATAAATGACCCAATCAAAAAATGTGCCAGAGAGCTAAACAGACATTTCTCTCCAAAGAAGACATACAGATGGTTAACAAAGACATGAAAAGATGTTCAACATCACTCATTATCAGATAAATGCAAATCAAAACCACAGTGAAGTACCATCTCATATATATGTATGGAATCTCATTCTAATATAAATGGAATTTAGAAAGATGGTAATGATAACCCTATATGCATGACAGCAAAAGAGACATAGGTGTAAAGAACAGACTCTTGGACTATGTGGGAGTAGGCAAGGGTGGGACAATATGAGAGAATAACATCAAAACATGTATATTACCATATGTAAAATAGATGGCCAGTGCAAATTCGATGCATGAAGCAGGGCACCTAAAGCTGGTGCTATGAGACAACCCAAGGGGATGGGATGGGAGTGGGGTGGGAGGGAGATTCGGGATGGGGACACATGTATACCCCTGGATGATTCATGTCAATGTATGGCAAAAACCACCACATTATTATAAAGTAACTAGCTTCTAATTAAATAAAGTACAAAATCCTGAGTTACAGGAAGTTTTTTTTATTATTTTGTTAAAATACAATTTTTAAAAAAATCAGCTGTTTTTAGAAAGAATGTATTTACGCTATATCCTGTGATTAATGAACTTCAAAAATCTCCATAATGTGCAGTCCTACCCCAAGGCCAAAAGTGCAAGGTCTTGCACCAAACCACAAAAATGGAGCCCAGAAACAAGGTCATCTCCAAAGCTGACTGAATCCTTTTATCCTCAGTCCCTCAGTTGTGTCTGAATCTTTTTGACCCCATGGACTGTAGCCCACCAGGCTCCTCTGTCCATGGGAGACTCTGTTCAATATTCTCCAAGCAAGAATACTGGAGTGGGTTGCAATTTCCTCCTCCAGGGGATCTTCCTGGCCCAGGGGTTGAACCTGTGTCTCTTACACCTCTTACACCTGATTTGGCAGGTGGATTATTTATCACTGCCCCACCTGGAAAGCCCCTTTGCAATCGTTGCTATAGCTCTCCTGACCCTCACCAGCAAGCTTCCTGACCCCAAATTAGCAAAATTTGGGGTCCAAAATTTTGGATGGTCCAAAAATGCCCACCCTGGTAGTCACCTAGTCACCTAATACTATCCTTCTAGGAGGACTTTGTCTTGAGGCTATAAAGATTAGCTACTAACCCACAGAAAGCACTGGCTCTCCCTAGTCTGTCAGGGGTTCAGCCCTCTGCATTTTTAGTGCCTTTATTATCTCTGTTCCTTGCTCTTAATAAATTCACTAGCTTCTGAAATACTCTGTGTCGGAAAATTATTTTCCAAACCTGGACTCTGACTGACAGGACACATAAGTTCAAGATTAACATCAATGAAAGATTGATATTTCTTTAAAATTTTATGATTCTGAAATATTCAAAAATAAATATTAGATTCATCAAAACATTATTCTAGGTACATATTATGAATGTTTTGTTCATTTATTGTTGCTTTCCTCTGCAGTTTCCCTTCCAGAGCCACTTTAAAATATAAATTCCCTGATGGTTCCAATGTACAGGTTATTAATAAACAATTTTTTATTCATCTGGAATTTCTTTTTGAATCAGCATTGCTTTATTAATTTTCTGGAAATTTTAGCTCTTGTCTTGCTCATTTAAAGAATAATTGATCTTCTTTTTAATTGGTGAGTGCCCTTGATGGGTTCTCCTTTCCTTCACGAGCACACAAGAATAAGACTCTTGCATTTATGATGAACACACGACTTAGATTTTCATATTCTCCTCATTTTGAGGGTCTCTTATAGATATACTTTGGTAATTTGTCTTCCAAAATCTCACTTCCCTCTCTACCCATCACTCCTCACAGCCTTGTTTTCAAACAGTCTCATCCCTCATAAATATCCTTGAAGAAACAGTTGGCATGACAGGTTTGGGGCAAGGTCATTGTCAGTGTCCAGTTGGAGAGAAAACTTCAACTGAGTTCCTGGAATACTTTATTTGCTTGGCCTTCATACTCCCTTAGAGGATTTTGCCTTATCTATTTCCTCATTTAACTTTCTTTCTGCTAAATTTCTGTTTACTGAAGGAGATAATTAGGTCTGGGTGATTATGATAATTTTGTCTTCACTCTCCAGTTATCCTCCCAATAGGCGCGCGCACACACACACACACAGAAATGCTTAGCAAACTGGTTCTTTGTGCCTGTTGGAGAAATGCAAGCTTTATGAGTAGCTTCTGTTATTAGGATGTTTTAGATTATCTACTTCCAGAATTTCTTCTTAACCTACCATCTGCTTCAGTTCAAATCAGGAGTAAAATAAATGTCAAGATTATTGCCCGCTTTTTTTTTTTTTTTCCTCTCTTGTATCTCATTTTCACACAGACACAAAAAATTTTGTTTGGTTTATGTAAGGGGAGAATGGGCAGGATTAAGAAGTAAGAGACTTCCTTTTGCTTTTTCTTGCTTCTCAAAGCCAGTTGGGAGAGTAGGCAATCACCTGCATTTACATCTGTTTTCTTCTTGGACTATTGTGATGTATAGATATAAATATAGGTGAAGAAAGAAATGTAGCTATAGATATACAGAGATACAAGTTGAAATCAGATAAATTTCCATTTTCCTTTCACTTTTTTCCCCACTTTTTAGCAACACTGAGTAGAGTTTATTTTATCTGGCAGTACTCTGCCAACACAAGTCACAGTTTAGTGGTGAACTTGGGCTTCCATAAATTTGATTTAACTAGACTTAAACCTCTTAATTTCTTTACTATGGAAATTATGTGTTTAATCTGTGCAGTTTACATATACTTAAAGAACATGCAAACCATGTGTCTATAAAGCAAAATTTAATTTCTTCTTATTGCTTTCTTGACAAAGGTCTAGTAACACTTCAGAATAGGAAAGGCAAAGTCATTACAAGTTTGAAGTTTTGAATCTTGTTTAAATTAGGTCTCTGAACACATGGACTTGGTTAAGCTTTTGTAAAAATTAAGATACAATAGTTGAGCATTAGTGAACACAGCAAAGTAAATATTTTGACTCAAGTATTTCAAAAAGTATTGGGGTGTAAACAGTAGATTGATGCTATCATTTGAAAAAAGAAAAGTTTAATGCTTACTGATAATGGCTTTTTTGAAAAAAATGGCATTATTTGCAACTTATATCCCCCTTGTCAAGTGTTGTTTAGATTGCAATACAAGTCATATTGATGAAGATGGTACACTAAGAAATTTGTTTTGGTAGAAACTAGAGGTAAGTGACTGTCGATGGTTTGCATTGGTTTAAAGAAAGTCACATTATGCTTAATTCTCACTTTTTTAGTAACTAAATGAATGCTATTACTTTAGTGTATCCTGTGTAACAGAGCCTTTAATGAAAATAAGAGTGATAAAAGAGAATTTACAATTAAAAGAGAATCTAGTTATCTTCCTTCCAATTCAGGCAAATGTTCTGCCAAATTTTTGACATATAATTGGCCACTGTTGGCAAAATAAAATAATTCTGTCAACAAATTTCCCTTCATATCAATATTAAAGAGAGATGGAAACAGTTTAATCTTAAATAAACATTATGAATGTGCATGCATGTATGTTGACAAAAAATGACTACAAGTCTGGATGGAATATTATACAAGTTGAACAATAAAGAGGAAGAAAAATTAAAACTCCTCTTGTCTCTTTGAGAAACAAATAGATATACCCAGTGATTGTCTCCTGTGTTCATTATGAGAAGGTTAATTTTGATTTTACATATACATGGTACCAAGAGTCAGAAAGACTATAACTTTGAATTGTAAAATCAAACCTTTGGTCCTATTAGCTAGCCTATTCTGCTTTCAAGGAGACATCCTACAGAGAGGGATGAGTAGGGATGCAGCTGTTGCCTCACTGCTCAAAGAAAATGTTTTTATTTTACCTTTATTTAATCCTCTCTTTCAATGCTTGCTTCCTTCTTTCCTTTATTCATATGTGATATCCTCTTACCTATTTGCTATATGATTCTGTACACACAAAAGTTATCATTTTAATATTTAATTATGATATATTCATAAATATCTCTTTCCTTTAACTAGATTCCAGGTTCATAAAAGAGGAATCCTATTTTGTTCTTGGTTTCCTAGCCAAACTCTAGTGTGTGCTTGGAAGATACTGAAATTATTTTTATTGATGTAAGTAAAGTTTTATCATTATCCCTATTAAAATGCAATGTCCACAACAGAAAAAGTATCCCAGTGCAAAGAATGGACCTTACTCTTTGTACTTCACACACTTTACTGAAATTTCCAGGCTTTTGTGAATATTGATTTTTCTACTGCCAGGAACATCATGAATTATTATGCTCTTGCAGCTGAGCATGCTTACCCAATCTTTTTACTTCTCTTTGCTTGTATTAGCATGGACTTATACATTTTTTACTAGAAACTGTATCTAATACTCATTTCATACTTATTTTTGCTCTATTAATGGTTTTTCTATTTTGAGAACCAAACAATCTAAGGATTGGGTAATTGTATAAATGAAGGATCATCAGTGTGATGCATAAATCATTTTTGACCCAGTGTTATAAATGTTTAATTTCCATGATTTCTAATGTGACCTCTCCACCAACACAGCTTAATTGCACTTTTAAGGGCCGTACTACTTTTTAAATTAGAATCTGCTTCCATACAAAAAGAAAGATTTAGAAGCTGCAAATATCTTCAAGCTCTTTTTTTTTAGTTTGAAACTGTGCAGCATCTTTACTTAGGCTCTGATTGAAGTGAGTATTCTTGGCATGATGTGGTCAGCTATTCTGTTGAGTTTCTTTAACAGAAAAAGACTAAAATGTATGGAGACACAGCTTGCAGTTGGAGCAACTGAACAGTACAGAAATAAATGGAAAGAAAATAGGATACAGCCAAAACAAGTTACAATGGCTTAGAGAATGTCTTAAAGAAAATACACCTCTAACACAATTTCCATTCAGAAAACAAAAACTATGCCATTCAACTTTCTCATGTTCACCTGTGTGTGCTTTAAACATTGAAACACCACAGATGTGTGAACTATTAATGAAAGCTAATGTGTTTTCTAACATGTTCAAATAAAAGTTGAATAAAAATAGATATTTGGACTCAGTGGGAAAAGGAGAGAGTAGGATGATTTGAAAAAATAGCCTTGAAACATATACATTGCCATATGTTAAACAGATGAACAGTGTTTTTGATGCATGAAGAGGGCACCCAAAGCCAGTGTTCTGGGACAACCTAGAAGGATAGGATGGGGAGGGAGGCGGGAGTGGGGTTCAGGATGTGGGGGAAACATGTATATATACCCATGGCTGATCCATGTTGATGTATGACAGAAACCATCACAATATTTTTTTCTATGTTAAAACAGCTTATTAAGAATAAACAAAATCATTGCATAATATTATTGCATATATTTTTGAAAGATATATAACCTTGATGACTTTAAAATTTTTCACATGAAAAGTATTTGATATTAACCTGAGAAATCAATATATCATCAAGCAGAATCTTCTTTGTAATGAAGGGAAAATTATTTTCTTTTTTTTTAATTAATTAATTTATTTTAACTGGAGGATAATTACTTTACAATATTGTAGTGGTTTTTGGTATACATTGATATGAATCAGCCACGGGTGTACAGGTGACCCCCACCCTGAACCTCCCTCTCACATCCCTCCCCATCCCATCCCTCAGGGTTGTCCCAGTGCACTGACTTTTAGTGCCCTGTTTGATGCATTGAACTTGGACTGGTCATCTGTTTCACATATGATAATATATATGCTTCAATACTATTCTGTCAAATCTTTTCATCCTCACCTTCTCCCACAGAGTCCAAAAGTCTGTTCTTTATATCTGTGTCCCTTTTGCTGTATCACATACAAGATCATTGTTACCATCTTTCTAAATTCTAAATATATGTGTTAATATACTGTATTGGTGTTTTTCTTTCTGGCTTCATTTCAGTTCAGTTGCTCAGTTGTGTCTGACTATTTGTGACCCCATGGACTGCAGCATGCCAGGCTTCCCAGTCCATCACCAACTCTAGGTGTTTACTCAAACTCATGTCCATTGAGTCAGTGATGCTATCCAACCATCTCATCTTCTGTCATCCCCTTCTCCTCCTGCCCTCAATCTTTCCCAGCATCAGGGTCTTTTCAAATGAGTCAGTTCTTTGCATTGGGTGGCCAAAGTATTGGAGTTTCAGCTTCAGCATCAGTCTTTCCAATGAAAATTGAGGACTGGTTTCCTTTAGGATGGACTGGTTGGATCTCCCTGCAGTCCAAGGGACTCTCAAGAGACTTCTCCAATACCATGGTTCAAAAGCATCAATCCTTCAGTGCTCAGCTTTCTTCACTGTCTAACTCTCATATCCATACATGACTACTGGAAAAACTATAACTTTGACTAGATGGATCATTGTCAGCAAAGTAATGTCTCTGCTTTTAAATATACTCTCTATGTTGGTCATAACTTTCCTTCCAAGGAGTAAGGGTCTTTCAATTTCATAACAACAGTCACTATCTGTAGTGATTTTGGAGCCCTCAAAAATAAAACCTGTCACTGTTTCCACATATATATCCTATGAAGTGATGGGACCAGATGCCATGATCTTTGTTTTCTGAATGTTGAGCTTTAAGCCAACTTTTTCATTCTCCTCTTTCACTCCCATCAAGTGGCTCTTTAGTTCTACTTCTTCACTTTTTGCCATAAGGGTGGTGTCATCTGCTATCTGAGGTTATTGATATTTCACCTGGCACTCTTGATTCCAACTTGTGCTTCATCCAGCCCAGCATTTCTCATGGTATATTTGACATATAAGTTACATAAGCAGAGTGACAATATACAGCCTTAATGTATTGCTTTCCCTATTTGGAACCAGTCCTTTGTCACATGTCCAGTTCTAACTGTTGGTCCCTGACCTGAATACAAACTTCTCAAGAGGCAGGTCAAGTGGTCTGGTATTCCCATCTCTTTAAGAATTGTCCATGGTTTGTTGTAATCCACACAGTCAGAGGCTTTGGCATAGTTAATAAAGGAGAAATAGAAATATCTACTTCTGACTTGCTTCACTCTATATAATAGTCTCCAGTTTTATCCACATCATTAGAACTGATTCAAGTGCATTCTTTTTAATAGCTGAGAAATATTCTATTGCTTTCTTATTCCACAGCTTTCTTACCCGTTCATCTGCCAATGGATATCTAGGTTGCTTTTATGTCCTAGCTATTGTAAACAGTGCTGTGATGAGCATTGGGGTACACGTATCTCTTTCAATTCTCGTTTACCCAGTGTGTGTGCCCAGCAGTGGGATTGCTGGGTTGTATGGCAGTTATATTTCCTGTTTTTTAAGGAATCTCCACACTGTTCTCCACAGTGGCTGTACTAGTTTGCATTCCCACCAACAGCGTAAGAGGGTTCACTTTTTTCGGCACCCTCTCCAGCATTTATTGTTTATATACTTTTTGATAGCCATTCTGACCGGCATGAGGTGGTACCTCATTGTGGTTTTGATTTGTGTTTCTCTGATAGTGAGTAATGTTGAGCATCTTTTCATGTGTTTATTAGCCATCTGTATGTCTTCTTTGGAGAAATGTCTGTTTCGGTCTTAATTCATATAGAAACACAAAAGACCCAGAAGAGCCAAAGCAGTCTTGAAGAGAAGAATGGAGCTGGAGGAATTGAGTATGGTACTGGCACAAAAACAGAAATATAGGCCAATAGAACAAGCTAGAAAGCCCAGAAATAAATCCATGCACCTATGGATATCTTATTTTTTACAAAGGAGGTGAGAATATACAATGGGACAAAGACAGCCTCTTCAATAAATGGTGCTGAGAAAACTGGACAGCTACTTGTAAAAGAATAAAATTAGAACACTTCCTAACACCATACCCAAAGATAAACTCAAAATGGATTAAAGACCTGAATGTAAGACCAGAAACTATAAAACTCTTAGAGGAAAACATAGGCAGAATACTTAATGATATAACTCAAAGCAACATCCTCTATGCCCCACCTCCTAGAGTAACAGAAATAAAAACAAATGTAAACAAGTGGGACTTGATTAAACTTAAAAGCTTTTGCACAGCAAAGGAAACTATAAACAAAGTGAGAAGATAACCCTCAGAATGGGAGAAAATAATAGCAAATGAAACAACTGACAAAGGATTAATTTCCAGAATATACAAGAAGCTCATACAAAACTCAATACTAGAAAAACAAACAACCCAAACAAAATGTGGCCCAGTTTTTGTTTGGGTCATTTATTTTTCTGGTATTGAGCTGCTTGTATATTTTTGAGATTAATTGTTTGCTATTATTTTCTCCCATTCTGAAGGTTGTCTTTTCACCTTGCTTATAGTTTCCTTCATTGTGCAAAAGTTTTTAAGTTTAATTAGGTCCCATTTGCTTATTTTTGCTTTTATTTTCATTACTCTTGGAGGTAGGCCATAAACAATCCTTCTATGATTTATGTTGGAGAGTGTTTTGCCTATGTTTTCCTCTAGGAGTTGTATAGTCTCTGGTTTTACATTTAGATCTTTAATCCATTTTGAGTTTATTTCTGTTTATGGTGTTAGAAAGTGTTCTAGCTTCATTCTTTTACAAGTGATTGGCCAGTTTTCCCAGCACCACTTGTTAAAGAGATTGTCTCTACTCCATTGTATATTCTTATCATCGCAATATTTTAAAGTAATTTTTCTCCAATTAAAATAAATAAATTTAAAAAATAGAGTGTAAGTTGCTGAAAAGTAGAATGTAGGTATATTAAATAAAATTGTAAAGATATTCAGATAGCAATGTTCATATAAGTAAACCAAATATTGATGAAATATAGAAAATGTATATATTAAAATATTTATTTTATGTTTCTAGAAACAATAAAAATTATTGTTATGTAAAGTATATACTGTGGCTTATATGAGATTTTAAAGGGAGGTGTTTTGGGTTCTCCTTGTGTGATTAAATCCCACCAGTCTATTTTACAGAAACTGTAGCACTAATTAGACTCACTGTAATTTTTAATTTTGAAATGATCACTTATATCTGCTTCAACATTATGGATACATTAAAATAGCCTTTATCACATTCTGCTTTATTACAAGGTGTGTTCTGGTACTGTACTTTATGTTAGTCTTCTTTGCTACATAAAATAAATTCAGTATATTTTCTATATGTTCTAAGATGTTTGGTCTTTTCTTGTTTTCAAAGAATTAAATGTTGTTGAGAACTAAAAGTGCATGATGTTTCACCAGAAACTGTAAGAAAAGCATGGAAATAATTCAGATAGAAGCATAGAGAACAGGAAAAAACATCTTGCACAGTTTTCGCATGCATTTATTGCCGTGCTCAGTCACTCAGTCGTGTCCAACACTTTGTGACTCTATGGACTGTAGCCTGCCAGGCTCCTCTGTCCTAGAATGAGTTGCTTTGCCCTCCTCACGGGATCTTCCCAATCCAGGGATCAAATTCAAGTCTTCTCTGCAATCGCATGCAGATTCCTTACCGTTTGCTTCACCAGGGAAGTCTATGGTAAATATCTTAGGGGCAAAGATAAAAAAAACAGGATTCTGTGGCAGGTGTATTCACAAATTTTTCAATTTCTCTTAATTGCTTTAATATAATTTATTGTTACATATTTTAATTAACGTTAAAATAAATTTCACTCACAATGTTTTTTTAACATTATATTTCAATTAGACTGAATTTACATCATCCAATAAACCCATTATTCATAAGACAAAAACTTTGAAACAGAACAATGAAATTAGATAAAGTTATTTAATTCATAAACAAGATTATGTTTTTCAATTTCTACTACTGTTTATCAATACACTAAATAATGAAGATATATCTATAAAGAAACTGGTAATGTGCATATGTACACAAACTTTGCTTCTATACATTAATGCAAGATCCATTTCAATTCTACTAGCCAGTGAATAGAAGTGTTATAGTTAAATTTTGAATCAAGCATTAAGTGTTTGTTTGTTTGTTTGTTTGTTACTATAAAGAATAGGAATTTAGACAAAAAGGAAAAACCATTAAATTTAGATTAGCTAAGAATGGTTTCTTCATGGAAGGGTGAAATATGATTACATAAGGAGGACATTTTAGAATTGAGTTCTTTGAGCTTTTCCTTGGGCAAGTCGTCCAATTCCATGTCAAACTTGAAGGGTGCTTCAGTGATGGGTTCATCACTCAGGGTCATAGTACTGCTTCAGGTACAGGGGGGCCAGAGCCTGCTCCACCTCAATCTTCTTGTGAGGGTTGAAGGTCAACATTTTGTCTGGTAAATCCAGAGCTTTGGAGTCAGCATTTGGGAATAGCCTGTTCCATGACATCTTATTTTTGTGTGGAAGAGAGAGCAAATAGTTTCTAGCTTTTAAATTTTTTGTACAGTTCAGGTCTTCCTGAGATGAGGATCCAAGAATACTCAGAACATGTTTCAGCTGGTTTAGGTAATGCTTCCTGGGGAAGACGGGCCTGTTGGAGAAAATCCCTGCCAGGATGCAGCCCACAGAACAGATGTCAATGGACTTGGTGTAGCCCTTGAACTTCAACATGATTTCTGGAGCCCAATACCAGTAAATGGACATATTCTCTATCAGGAGCCCTGTGTGGTCAGTTCAGTTCAGTTCAGTCACTCAATAGTGTCTGACTCTACAGTCTCGTGGACTACAGCATGCCAGGCTTCCCTATCCATCACCAACTCCTGGAGCCTGTTCAAACTCATGTCCATTGAGTTGGTGATGCCATCTAACCATCTCATCCTCTGTCATCCCTTCTCCTCTTGCCTTCAATCTTGCCCAGCATCTGGGTCTTTTCCAGTGAGTCAGTTCTTCACATAAGGTAGCCAAAGTATTGGAGTTTCAGCTTCAGCCTCAGTTCTTCCAATGAATATTCAGGACTGATTTCCTTTAGGATTGACTGGTTGGATCTCCTTGCAGTCCAAGGGACACTCAAGAGTCTTCTCCAACACCATACTTCAAAAGCATCTATTTTAGATTTAGGGTCAGCACAATCAAATAAGTGGATGCTATGTTTTATCAAAATGAAATTTGTACATCACTAGATATCATGCATACCTGTCATGATGTCATGATATATGATATCATGAACACAAAAAATCATCCTAAATACTCACTATGTTCCATGTATATTTAAATTCATATACATATGAATATGCATATTACAAATTTGTTTTGAAGTGATACCTTACAAGGTAAATATTTGTTGAATATTATACTTAAGTTTGTAATTGAAGTCTTTTCATACAAGCTTTCAAAATATATTTTCCATTTAAAAAATGATCCTGGGATTATATAGTTATGGGTACCAGTATCCTAGTATAGATAGGGAGTAGGAGTATCAAGAATAGATTAGGTATTGTTTTAAGGAATGGGAACAAAGACATTTTGATGATAGGGCATGTATTATCAGTGAACTTTAAAGGCAATTGAAGGGTTCAAACATTAAATTATAGGTAACAAGAGATTAATATAGATTACTGATTATAGCTGTGGAATGAAGAAAATATACATTTAAGAATATAATTAGAAGTGGTATTTGAGGAAAGATTTGGTGAGCAAAACGTTAAGAGCCAGGAATACCTAAGAAGAATTATTTCAGTAAAGCCAAAAATTCCCCCATATTTGGCTATTATGAGTTTACAGCAAACTAGGACAGTTGCAGAGAAATGTGTTGTATCTAGCTAGAAAAATGGAATTAGAGATTCAGTAACTTTCATGGTGAAAATATTAAAGACAGTGAAATAAAGTTATAATACTGTCTACCTTCTCAATGCTAAAATAAATAAATAAAGGCAAAGAGTGAGAACTGGATATTTATGTGATTAGGTTAAAACAAAATTATTGTAGCTTGATATTGCTAGTATGTATCAGAGTCTGATGTAGTCACCTCCAGGTCTAGTTCTTAACAGAAAGAGATTCATTTAAAAGAATTTTGAGTAAATTTTTTATTTTACTTTCCACCAATATGACATATTCCTTAGTCTCCTTCAGTTATGTACTAAACAATTTAGATGCATATACATATACACAATTTTCCACTACCTTTTACAAAGCATTTCTTTACTTTGGATTAAGGTTTATGCTCGATAAAACATCAAGCATGATGCCTACTGCTGTAGAACTTGATTAAGAACAGATCCATCATTTTATGCAATTCAAAAGCAAAACCAATTAAAGATCACATTTATGTTAATGTGATTCAATATAATTTAATAGATAAATAGGGTTTTAAATTCAGAAAAACACTGTTTCAATGTGTGTTGTCCCATTTCCTAGTGTTCACTTACTAGATATAACTCAAACCAACTATCATGTGGTAATAGGTTTATATTTTACAAATTTTTGAAATACTAGTTCTTATTGTCAATAGTATTTTTAAAATGACAGTAAGTAGTGTCAACCTGAAATACAAAGTGTATGTGAAATAAGTTAGATAATCAAAAATTAGAATTTTATTCTATTTCTTCAAAAAACATCAAGACAGAGACCATAAGCTTTGTCAAGGATTAGTCAGAGTTATGAGAAAAAAAGAAATATTTAAATATATTAAAATATTTTATAAAAAGTTGGATAGTTGGGGTCAAAACAAGATTCAGTTCAGTTCAGTTGCACAGTGGTTTCGAGTCTTTGTGACCCCTTGGACTGACGTATGCCAGAATTCCCTGTCCATCACCAACTCCCAGAGCTTGCTCAAACTTATGTCCCTTGAGTCTGTGATGCTATCTAACCATCTCTTCCTATGTCATTCCTGTCTCCTCCTGCCTTCAATCTTTCCCAGCATCAGGGTCTTTTGCAGTGAGTCAGTACTTCACATCAGGTGGCCAAAGTATTGGAGATTCAGCTTCAGTATCAGTCCTTCCAATAAATATGCAGGAATGATTTCCTTTAGGATTGACTGGTTGGATCTCCTTGCAGTCCAAAGGACTCTCAAGAGTCTTGTCCCATACCACAGTTCAAAAGCATCAATTCTTCAGCTCTCAGCTTTCTTTATGGTCCAACTCTCACATCTGTACATGATTACTGGAAAAATCATAGCTTTGACTAGATGAACATTTGTCATCAAAGTAATGTCTCTGCTTTTTAATATGCTATCTAAGTTGGTCATAGCTTATCTTCCAAGAAACAAGTGTCTTTTAATTTCATGGCTGCAGTCACCATCTGCAGGGACTTTGGAGCCCAAGAAAATAAAGTCTGTCAATGTTTCCATTGTTTCCCCATCTAGTTGCCATGAAGTGATGGGACCAGAAGCCATGATCTTCATTTTTCTAATGTTGAGCTTTAAGCCAGCTTTTTCACTCTCTTCTTTCACTGTCATCAAGAGGCTCTTCAGTTCCTCTTTGCTTTCTGCCATATGGGTGGTGTCATCTGCATATGTGCAGCTATTGGTATTTCTCCTGGCAATCTTGATGCCAACTTGTGCTTCATCCAGCCAAGCATTTAGCATGATGCACACTGCATATAAATTTAAATAACCTAGGTGACAATAGACAGCCTTGATGTACTCCCTTCCCAATTTGGAACCAGTCCATTGTTCCATGTCTGGTTCTAACTGTTGCTTCTTGATCTGCACACACATTTCTCAGGAAGCAATCAGACTGATTATATTTTTTGTAACTGAAGATGGAGAAGCTCTATACAGTCAGCAAAAACAAGACCAGGAGCTGACTGTGGCTCAGACCATGAAACTCTTATTGGAAAATTCAGATTTAAGTTGAAGAAAGTAGGGAAAGCCACTAGAACATTCAATTATGACCTAAATCAAATCCTATACAATTATAGAGTGGAAGTGACAAATAGATTCAAGGGATTAGATCTGATAGAGTCCCTGAAGAAATATGCACAGGGGTTCATGACATTGTACAAGAGGTACTGATCAAGATCATCCCCAAGGAAAAGAAATGCAATAAGGCAAAATGGCTGTCTGAGAAAGCCTTAAAAATAGCTGAGAAAAGAAGAGAAGGTAAAAGCAAAGGAGAAAAGGAGTGATATACCCATTTGAATGCAGAGTTTCAAGGAATGGCAGGAAGAGTTAAGAAAACCTTCCTCGATGTTCAATGCAAAGAAAGAGAGGAAAACAACAGAATGGGAAAGACTGGAGGTCTCCTTAAGAAAATTACAGATCAAAGGAATATTTCATGCAAAGATGGGCACAATAAAGTACAAAAACAATATGAACCCAACAGAATCAGAAGACATTTAGAAAAGGTAGCAAGAATACACAGAACTATACAAAAAGATCTTCATGACCCAGATAACCATGATGGTGTGATCACTCACCTAGAGCCAGACATCCTGAAATGCAAAGTCAAATGGGCCTTAGGAAGCATCACTATGAATAAAGCTAGTGGACATGATGGAATTTCAGTGAGCCATTTCAAATCCTGTTGTTAATGTGCTGCATTCAGTATGCCAGGAAATTTGTAAAATTCAGTAGTGGAAAAGGTCAGTTTTATTCCAATCCCAAAGAAAGGTAATGCTAAAAATATTCAAACTACTGCATAATTGCACTCACCTCACACACTAGCAAAGTAATGCTCAAAATTCTCCAACACAGGTTTCAACAGTATGTGAACTGAGAACTTCCAGATGTTCAAACTAGATTTGTAAAAGGCACAAGAACAGAGATCAACTTGTCAACATCCATTGGATCATAGAAAAGGAAAAACAAGATGAACTATGGGGAAAAAAAAGCTACTCGAGAAGGACGTCCCAAGGAGAAAATAAATTTCATCTTTCAGGAGATTGAACAGAAAACAGAAGAAAAAACAATTATAGAAAATTAGTAATATAAAGCAATTCACTTACATAATTAAAATCATGAGATGAATTGAAATTAATAATAGTGGACATATACTATAGCTTGAATCATGAATCTCAGAGAATATTATCCCACAAAGGAAACTTCAAGTCCAAATGGCCTTTTGGGTAAACTCACTCAAGAATTTAAGAAAAAATACTAATATTGCATAAAGTACTTCAGAGTTTAGAAAAGTGTGCATTCTGCAACCAATTTTATGTGGAGAGTATAATATCAAAACTTAAAAAGGATATTACAAGAAAATACTGAGTCAATATCATTTATGACTACAAATACAAACATCTTAAGCACAGTCTAGCAAATTGAATTTAGTAACACATAATGAATAGCTGTTTGTTGGGTGGCACTAGTGGCAAAGAACCCAGCTCTCCCGGTGCAGGAGACATAAGAGACACCAGTTCAATCCTTGAGTGGGGAAGATGCCCTGGAGGAGGAAATGGAAACCCACTCTGTTATTCTTGCCTGGGAAATCCCATGGACAGAGGATCCTGGCAGGCCACAGTCTATAGGGTCGCAAAGAGTCCAATATGAAAGAAGTGACTTAACACAAGCACTATTTTGTTGTTCAGTTGCTAAGTCACGTCCAATTCTTTTTGACTCCATGGACTGCAGAACACAAGGCTTCCCTGTCCTTTACTATCTTAAGAAGTTGGTGAGGCTCACAAACTCATCCTCCACCAACCCTTTCATTTTTTGCCTTCAATCATTCCCAGCATCAAGATCTTTTCCAATGAGTCTGACTCTTTGCAACAGATGGCCAAAGTATTAGAGTTATACATTCAGCATAAGTCCTTCCAGTGAATAGTTAGAGTTGATTCCCTTTAGGATTGACTGCTTTGATTTCCATGCTGCCCAAGTGACCCTCAAGAGTCTTCTCCAGTACCACAATTAGAAAGCATAATTCTTCTGCACTCAGCCTTCTTTATGGTCCAACTTTCACTTCTGTACATGACTATAGGAAAAACCATAGCTTTGAATATCTAGACCTTTGTCAGAAAACTATGTCTCTTCTTTTTAATCTCCTCTCTGGATTTGTCATAGCTTTTCTACCAAGGAGCAAGTATCTTTTAATGTCATAACTGCAGTCACTGGCCCCAGTGATATTAGAGCCCCCCAAAATAGAATCTGCCACTCTTTTTCAGTTTTCTCCCTTTTATTTGCCATGAAGTGATGAGACTGAATGCCATGATCTTAATTTTTTTAACATTGAGATTCAAGTCCGTTTTTTTCACTCTCCTTTTCACCTCTTCAGGAAGTTCTTTAGATCCTCTTTACTTTCTGCCATTAGAGTGGTAAAATCTGCATTATCAGAGGTTGTTGATATTTCTCCTGGCAATCTTGATTTCAGTTTCTTATTCATCCAGTCGGATATTTTGCATGATGAGCATAGAAGTTAAGTAAGGACAGTGACAATATACAGCTTTGTTGTACTTTGCAATTTTGAACCTGTCCATTGCTCCATGTTCCATTCTAACTGTTGCTTCTTGATGTGCACACAGGTTTCTCAAGAAGTAGGTAAGGTATCCTGTTATTCCCATCTTTTAAGTATTTTCCACAGTTTGTTGTGATCCACACAGTCAAAAGTTTTGCCTAGTCAATTAACCTGAAATTGATGGGGTTTTTTTTTTTTTTGGTGGTGCACAGGGGGAGGGGTGAAGGGCGGGGTTTCCTTTACTTTTTCTATAATCCAGCGAATGTTGACATTTTGATCTCTGCCTTTTCTAACCCTATCAAGAAGTTCTTGGTTCACATGCTGCTGAAGCCTAGCTTTAAGGATTTTGAGCATTACCTTGTTAGTATGTGAAATGGTAGGTAGAGCATTCTTTGGGATTGGAATGAATACTAACCTTTTCCAGTCTTGTGGCCACAGCTGTTTTCCAAGTCTGCTGGCATACTGAGTGCATCACTTAAGAGTATTATCTTCTAGGATTTTAAGTAGCACAGCTGTAATTCCATCATAAGCACTAGTTTTGTTTCTTACTAGGAACAAAGGCCGTCTTGTGCTTCCTAAGGCCCTCTTGACTTCACACTGTGGGATATCTGGTTGTAGGTGAGTGAACACGCCATCATGGTTATCTGGGTCATTTAGATCTTTTTTGCATAGTTCTTTTGTGAATTCTTACTACTTCTTCTGCCTCTGTTAGATCCTTACTGTTTCCGTCCTTTATTGTGCCCATCTCTGCATGAAATATTCATTGATATCTCCAATTTTCTTGAAGTGGACTCTAGTCTCCCATTCTATTGTTTTCTTCTATGTCTTTGTATTGTTCATTTAAGAAGAATTTCTTATTTTTCCTTGCTATTTTATGGAATTCTGCATTCATTTGGTTATATTTTTACTTTCCTTTTCACTTCTTTCCTCAGCTATTTGTAAAGCCTCTTCAGACAACCAATTTGCCTTCTTGCATTTCTTTTATTTGGGTGGTTTCAGTCACTGAATTCTGCAGTGTTACAAATCTCTGTCCAAGTTCTTCAAGCAATCTGTCTACCAGATCTAATACTTTGAATCTCTTGCTGCCACCATTATATAATCATAAGGGACTTGATTTTGGTTATGCCTGAATGATCTAGTTGTTTTCTCCACTTTCTTCAATACAACCCTGAATTTTGCAGTAAAGCAACTCATTCCAGTATTCTTGCCTGGAAAATCCCGTGGACAGAGGACCCTGGCAGACTATAGTCCATAGGGTTGCAAAGAATTGACTTAGCACACATGCATGCTCATGAACCGAACCAGTCAGCTCCAGGTCTTGTTTTTGCTAATGCTATAGAGCTTCTCCATCTTTGGCTGCAAAGAACATAATCAGTCTGATTTCTGTATTGACCATTTGGTGACATCCATGTGTAGAGTCATCTCATGTTGTTCGAAGAGTATGTTTGCTATAACCAGTAGATTCTTTTGACAAAACTATCCATAAAATCTGAAAAGAATGACATTATTAAAATGAAAATACTGTTCATCAAAAACACTAAAATTGTGGGTCACAAACTTGCTAAAATATATCTGTAATCCTATATTTGAAGAGTGACCTTTTTTAATTGTTTTAGAATTTAGCTAATTAATACTCTTTTTTATTTTTCTATTTTTTAGTTCTTATACAAATTTTAATAATTACTTTCCATTTACAGCTATCATAAAATATTGACTATATTTCCCATGAACCTATTTTATACCTGATAGTTTCTACCTCCCATTCTCCCATTCCATTTGTATATGTGTGTATGTGTATGTATACATATATTGCATATATATGTATATTATGCATATATATATGTATATATTACATTTTCTTTTCCCATTTATCCATTGATGGATGCTTAAATTGTTTCCATATCTTGGCGATAGTAAATAATGCTGCTATGAACATTGGGGTACACACATCTTTTAAAATTAGACTATTATCTAGAACATATAAAGAGCTTCTCAATAAGAGAAGGTAAATATCCAAATGACAATATTTCCAAAAGTTCTGAACTGTTACATTATAGAAGATATTAACATAGCCAACAAATCTATGATAAGATCACCTTTTTTTCTCATTAGGATAATTGATGTTATGACCCATGTGAGCTATCACTACTGTGCTGATTAGTTTCTTTGGGAAGTAGACATCAAGAGGATGACTGATGTGTGAAATTTGTTGGGGAGAATGCCTGTGAATGATCAGGGGTGGAAAAAGTACATAAAATCCTTAAAGTCACAATGCAGGTCTGTGAAAGGAGAGAGAGAGAAATTGAGGATCATGGAGGAGAAATTCAGATTGCAAGGAGCCCTGAGGATGTTTCAGTCAGCTCAGTGAAGATCTCCAGTGCAAATGTTGCCCACAAAGAAATCCTGCACTTTTGAGAAGTAGAAAGACATTGTAGCAATGCTTTGTTTCATCACTGGCTGAACACTAGCCAGGAAAGTGTATGGTCTCAGCTAAAGTCTCAGGCAGATAATATGCACAAGAGCTATTGCTATTAGACTGCAACATTCTTTGTGTCAGGCTCTGTAGTATCCAAGTGTATTAAACCCATAAACCCATCACAATGGCTAAAATTAAAACAATTCACAGAAACATTTATTGCAAAGAGATTGAATATTCTTACATTGCTGGTGGCAGTATAAATTGGCATAATGATTTTGAAAAACTATTTCATAGAATCTACTAAAGTTAATCATATGCCTATTATTTATCATTGGATACATATGTTCCTAGGCATCAATCCCCAATGAATTGAGAACATTTGCCTACAAAAAGATTTGTATGCAACATTTATAGTAGCATAAATGCCAAGCATGGTAAATCAAAATGTTCATTTGTTATAAATACATTTTGGTATATTTATATAGTGAAGCATTGCACAGTGTGAACAAATACTTTACACAGTAACATATATGAATCTTACTATCACTTTGTTGAGTGAAAAATGTCAGATGCCAAAGGGTGCATACTGTGTGATTCTATTTATATGAGATTCAAGAACAGACAGCACCCAGAGCTAGTGACTCAATCACTGTGTTAAACCCTGCCCTGCCCAGCTTCTCCAGCAATAGAAGCTTTCTGTTTGTGAAAGTTTTCTGAACACATCACATACTGTATTTCTGATGTGACGATTTGAGCTTTGTCTGAAGGAAACTGCCTAGTCTTACCAACCTACTTTTCTTGGTTGCAATACTCTTTACTTGGTTAGCTTTTTCTCCTTCTAAAAATGTTGATGTAAAGTTACTTCATTTGGCAAAATTTATAAATCATAAGAAGGATAATATACTCCTCCTATATGCCCTTGCCATCTAGCAAAAAATTGTGAGATCTTGCTCTAAGCATTTTACATATATTATCTCAATTGACCATCTCACACACAGATCTATTGAATAGCTATTATATTATTATCCTCATCAGTTTACATACAGGAAAACTAAAGCATAGAATAATAAAAAACATGCAAAACAGCATATATTTTTAAAATGATGTATCCTCTGTTATTATTTTTTAGCATTTCCTTGAATTTTTCTAATCCTCTCTAACTCAGTCTTATATATTCAGTCTTTGCCCCTAACTCTACAACCATACTACGACAATGTTGTAAAGCAATTATCCTTCCATAAGAAAAAAAGAGAGAGAGAGATGTTAGGTATCAAAGATTTTCCTAATGTTTCATTACACTGACACTTGCTATCCTCAAGAGTCTCACGTGATGAGGTCTGCATTAGCTATTTAAATTTTGGTGAATGTGTTCAGTGAATAAAATTCAAATGTCTTTATGTTAATGGATAATAATATATGAAATTGTTTTCCTACTTCCAAGAAATCACACTAAATGCATGAATTCACAACTTGTATGTCTTTCTTGTAACCTTATTTGAGATTAATCTATTTAACTTCTATAGTCTTTAGTAATAGATTTCCAATATATTTCTGTCAGAGATACTTAATAAAAGAGGAGAGTACTTACAAAGTAATATCCAGGGGCCGAAGATACAATGGTTAATGTGAAAGATAATTATAATTACATTCTATTATAACATAGATTAGAGTGCTTCTGAGAATTAAATTATCATCATTCATTGGAGCTTATCATTATGGAAATATATTAGATTACTCTCTAACACAAAATGATCTTAAAGGAAAAGGTCAAGTTACGGGTAGTTAAACTTACATATATATGAAGGAAATTATTGAGATTTTTATGTACACATCTACATAAATATTTATGCAATAATTTATTTTGTATATCCCTTTAAATATTATATTTAAAATACTAGTTAAGATCTAATTAATAATATATTAACTAACTTGCATTTTTAAAAAATCCTCACTTATCTAGACTTAGTATGACTAATTGACTCAGGAAATTTTCTTTATAGATTCAGTATTATAATTCCAAATTAAAGTAAGGTCAAGGTCATCCTATTTTTAGGTAATCCAATATTTCTCAATATTTTATTCATAAGTGCTAGTATCATCTTATCTCCAAGCTATAGCTGTCATTTTTTGTTAAAGCCTTACCTGCAACCAAAATCAGAAGAGAATGATTTTACTTTATATTGACACTTGGTGAAAAGTTTTAAGAGAAATTTAGTTTTAATTTTATAGAATGCTTATTTAATATTAACATACTAGAAATATCAGATGTAAAAATCTCCTCTTAAGCATTAACCTGGCATGTGCATATATGTATAGTTCATTACTGACGTATCAAGCACCAGAGGAAACAGCAGCATTCTTAGTCACATGACCACAGATAGATTATAATTCTTGCTTCTTCTGTCTGCCTTCTGATGGATGAGGATAAGAGGCTTGTGCAAGCTGTCTAATGGGAGGCACTGGCTGTGAGGAAAAAGGGATCTTGCTCTGATGGACAGGGCCATAATTAGTAAATCTTTAATCCAATTGTCTACTGATGAGTAGTTTAACTGGAGTAGTAGTTTAACAACTACTGATTAGTTGTTTAACTGGAGGCAACCCAGTCCTGGAGTCTACAGGCTCTATGATAGAACCACTGGGGAACTCCAAAAGGACTTACACCAACATGTATCTCCCAGGACTGCTGCTATCAGTGTCTCTGTTCCCAGAAGCAGACAGAAGAAGCAAGAACTACAATCCCACAGCTTTCAGAATGAAGACTACAAGCACAGAAAGTTAACCAAAATATGGATCATAGCCTTGTGTAACTTGATGAAGTTATGAGTCATGCTGAGCAAGGCCACCCAAGATAGTGTGGTCATAGTGGAAAGTTCTGACAAAACAAAGTCCATAGGAGAAAGGAATGGCAAACCACTTCAGTATTATTGCCTCAGGAATTCCATTAACAAACAAGAGCAACATGTTTTATGAAAGACAAAAAGATATGATACCTGAAGATGAGCTTTCTCAGGTCAGTAGGTGTTTAAGATACTACTGGGCAAGAGTGGAGAAATAGCTTCAGAAAGAAAGAAGAGACTGGGCCAAAGCAGAAACAATGCTCAGTTTTGGATGTATCTGGTGTTAAAAGTAAAATCTAGTGCTACAAAAACAGTATTGCATAGGAACCTGGATTGTTAGGTCCATGAATCAAGGTCAATTGGATGTGTTCAAGCAGGAGATGACAAGAGTGAGCATTTTAGGAATCAGCGAACTAAAAAGGATGGGAATGAGTGAATTTAATTTAGATGGCCATTATATCTACTACTGTGGGGAATAATCTTTTAGAAGAAATGGAGTAGCCCTCAAAATCAACAAAAGAATTTGAAATGCAGTACTTGAGTGAATTCTCAAAAACAACAAAATGATTTTGATTCATTTCCAAGGCAAACTATTCAGTGTGACAGTACTCCCAGTCTATGCCCCAACTATTAATGCCAAAAAAGCTGAAGGTGAATGGTTCTATGAAGACTTACAAGACCTTTTAGAACTAACACAAAAAATATGTCCTTATCATCATAGGAAATTGAAATGCAAAAGTAAGAAGTCAAGAGATACCTGGAATAACAGGCAATTTGGCCTTGAATTACACAATTATGCAGGGTAAAGGCTAAATGAATTTTGTCAAGAGAATGCACTAGTCATAGTAAACACCCTCTTCCAACAACACAAGAGACAATTCTGTACATGGACATTACCAGATGGTCAAAACTGAAATCAGATTAGTCATATTCTTTGCAGCCATATATGGAGAAGCCATATACAGCCAGCAAAACAAGACCTGGAGTTGACTATGGCTCTGATTATGAGGACCTTATTGAAAATTCAGGCTTAAATTGAAGAAAGTAGGGAAAACTACCAGACTGTTCAGGTATTATCTTAATCAAATTCTTTATGATTATAAAGAGGAGGGGATGGATAAACTCAAGGGATTAATTCTGGTAGACAGAGTGCATGAAAACTATGGACAGACATTCATAACACTGTAAGAAGCAGTGATCAAAACCATCCCCAGGAAAAATAAATGCAAGATGGCAAAGTCATTGTCTGGAGGACTTACAAATAGTTGAGAAGAGAAATGAAAGACAAAGGATAAGAAGAAAAATATTTACAACTGAAAGCAGAGGTCCAGAGAATAGCAAGAAAAGAGAAGAAAGCCTTCTTAAGTGAAAAATACAAAGAAATGGAAGAAAACAAAAGAATGGGGAAGACAAGAGATATCTTCAAGAAAATTGGGATATCTCATGCAAAGATGAGCACAATAAAGGACAGAAATGGTAAGGACCTAACAGAAGCAGAAAAGATTAAGAAAAGGTGACAGGAATACACAGAAGAACTATACAAAAAAGTTTTCATGACCCAGATAACCAGGATAGTGTGGTCACTCATCTAGAGCCAGACATCCTGGAGTGTGAAGTCAAATGGACTTTAAGAATCATGGAGAAGGCGAGGGTGGGATGTTTCAAGAGAACAGCATCGAAACATGTATATTATCTAGGGTGAAACAGATCACCAGCCCAGGTTGGATGCATGAGACAAGTGCTCGGACCTGGTGCACTGGGAAAACCTAAAGGGTGCGGGTGGAGAGGGAGGTGGGAGGGGGGATCGGGATGGGGAACACATGTAAACCCATGGCTGATTCATTTCAATGTATGACAAAATTCACTACAAATTAAAAAAAAAAAAATTAAAAAAAAAAAAAAGAATCATGACTACAAGCAATGCTAGTGGAGGTGATGGAATTCCAAATGAGCTATCTCAAATCTAAACAAATGATGCTGTTACAGTGCTGCACTCAATATTTTAACAAATTTGAGAAACTCACTTTGGCTGCAGAATTGGAAAAGGTGAGTTTTCACTCCAATCTCAAAGAAGAGTAATGCCAAAGAAGGTTCAAACTACTAGACAGTTGCACTCATTTCATATACTAGCAAATTAATGCTCAAAGTCCCTGCAAAATAGACTTCATCAGTACATGAACTGTGAACTTACATATGTACAATCTAATTTTAGAAAAGGCAGAGGAACCAGAGATAAAATTGCCAATATACCAGACCACCTTACCTGTTTCCTGAAGAGCTGGTATACAGGACAAGAATCAACAGTTAGAACTGGACATAGAACAAGAGACTGATGTAAAGTTGGAAAAGAAGTAGGTCAAACCTTTATATTGTCATTCTGTTTATTTAACTTCCATGTAGAGAACATCATGCCAAAAGCTGGGCTGGATGAATCATAAACTGGAATCAAGATTGCCAGGAAAAAGATCAACAACCTCAGATATGCAGAAGATACCACAAAGGTAGAAAGTGAAGAGGAAGTAAAAAGCCTCTTAATGAAGGTGAAAGAGGAGAGTGAAAAAAACTGGCTTAAAACTCAACATTCATAAAATTAAGATCATGGTATCTGATCCCATCACTCCATGGTGAGTAGAAGGGGAAAGAGTGGAAACAATGACAGATTTTTTTTTCCCCATTGTGCCCTAAAATCACTGGATTCTTTGAGAACCTGCCTGCAATGTAAAAGATCTCAGTTCAATTTGTAAGTCACAAAAATCCCCTGGAGAAGGCATAAGCTACCCACTTCAGTATTCTTGAGCTTCCCTGGTAGATCAGATTGTAAAGAATCTGCCTGCAATATGGGAGACATGGGTTTGATCTCTGGATTGGGAAGATTCCCTGGAAGAGGACATGACAACCTACTCCAGTATTCTTTCCTGGAGAATCCCCAAGGGCAGAGGAGCCTGGCAGGCTACAATTCAGGCTGTCACAAAGAGTTGGATACAATCAAGTGACTAAGCACAGACAAAGTCACTGGGCATGGTGAATGCTGCCACAAAATTAAAAGTTGCTTGCTTCTTTGAAGAAATCTATGACAAACCCAGACAGCATATTAAAAAGCAGAAATATCACTTGGCAAAGGTCCATATAGTCACAGCTATGGTCTTTTCAGTAGTCATGTACAAATGTAAGAGTTGGGCCGAAAGAAGGCTGAGCACTGAAGAACTGAAGCTGTGGTGCTTTGTGGAAGCTGTGGTGCTGGGGAATACACCTGAGAGTCCCTTGGACAGCAGGGAGACCAAACAAGTCAATTCAAAAGGAAATCAACCCTGAATATTCATTGGAAGGACTGATGCTGCTGAAGGTGAGGCTCTAATACATTGGTCACCTGACTCAAAGAACCAGTTCTTTGGAAAAGACCCTTCTGCTGGGAAAGATTGAGGGCAAACATAGAAGGGGCTGACAGTTGGTGAGATGGTTAGATGGAATCACTGACTGACTCAATGGACATGAATTCGAGCAATTTCCGTGAGATGGTGAAGGACATGGAAGCCTGGCATGTTGCAGTACATGGGGTCAAAAACACCTCTTAATGACCAAACAACAACATCAACCGAGATAGTTGCTAGTAGCCTAAGCCATTGAGATATAAGTGCTCTTTCAAATCTAAGCATTTCACAAAGTGATGAGCATTACTGAAGTAATTCTTCTTTTGTGAAATGTATTCTATAAATGTGTGCCAAGTCCCTTCAGTCATATCTGACTCATTGCGACCCTATGGACCATGGCCTGCAAGACTCTTCTGTCCATGGGATTATCCAGGCTAGAATACTGGAGTGGATTGCCATGCCCTCCTCCAGGGGATATTACCTAACCCAGGGGTCGAACCTTCATCTCCTGCACTGAAAGGAGAGTTCTTTACCACTAGCACCACCTGGACAGTCTTTTCACACTATTGTGAATAATGAAATACAATTTTATAAAGGATATCAGTTTAAATTTAGAATAATATATGCTTTTCTCTGGTTGTTATATTTAAGTACTGTGCAAGCATATTTGAGGAATTATCTCTCTCATATAAATTAATTACAAACTTATTTATTTTAATTAATATAGGTTATTTTTCTTTGGGAGAATTGAATGCATCTAATCACAGATCTAATCATGATACTTGGATTGTGGTGTGCCATCATCATATAGTGGTTGGTACTCTGTGTTGTGGCTATATCAACCTTAGTTCAAATCCAAGTCATGGCTTTAGAGTTACACATGATGTCTACCTTCCTTTGGCTTCCCTGGTGGCTCAGATGGTAAAGAATCCACCTGAAATATGGGAGACTTGCATTCGATCACTGGGTTGGGAAGATTCTCTGGAGGAGAGTATGGCAATTCACTCCAGCATTTTTGCTTGGAGAATCCCCATGGACAGAGGAGCCTGGCGGGCTACAGTAAACCAGGTCGCAAAGAGTCAGACACGACTGAGTGATTAAACACAACACAATCATCAGTTCAGTACAGTTCAGTTGCTCAGTCATGTCCAACTCTTTGCGACCCCATGAATTGCAGCACGCCAGGCCTCCCTATCCATCACCAACTCCCAGAGTTTACTCAAACTCATGTCCATTGAGTCGGTGATGCCATACAACCATCTCATCCTCCATCGTCTCCATAGTTGTAAATAAAAGCAACCATGAGAGCTTTGTTAAGTATTGTGATTTCCATTAGCATAGGTTTGGTGCCCATATTTAACTTAATCTCACTTTTTTGGTAAAGTTGCTATTATGTTGTCAGGGCAAATTGTAAGTTCATAACTGGTTTATTTTGATCATATTAAAGAATGAAGTAAAATTGCTATATCCAGGGTCTTCTCCTTTTATTACAACAGGTTTTTCCACCTAAGTTAATCATATTAATATTACTGCCTTGCAACATATGTATTGGTTGATTTAATACAACTGAACTGAATTGACCTTTATTAAGAATTTATGTACAATTATATTATTAAATATACGGTGCCTTACAAAAATAACCTTACACTTTGTATTTATTATTCAAATCTTGCACTAATTTTTTTAATTAAATTTTTTTTATTGGAGTATAATTCCTTTCAGTTCAGTTCAGTCACTCAGTCGCATCCAACTCTTTGTGACCCCATGAACCACAGCATGAAAGGCCTCCCTGTCCATCACCAACTCCCGGAGTCCACTCAGACTCATGTTCATCGAGTTGGTGATTCCATCCAACCATCTCATCCTCTGGTATCCCCTTCTTCTCCTGCCCTCAATCTTTTCCAGCATCAGGGTCTTTTCCAGTGAGTCAGCTCTTTGCATTAAGTGGCCAAAGTACTGGAGTTTCAGCTTCAACATCAGTCTTTCCAATGAACACCCAGGACTGATTTCCTTCAGGATGGACTTGTTGGATCTCCTAGCAGTCCAAGGGACTCTGTAGAGTCTTCTCCAACAACACAGTTCAAAAGCAATTCTTCTGCACTCAGCTTTCTTTATAGTCCAACTCTCACATCCGTACCTGACTACTGGAGAAACCATAGCCTTGACTAGATGGACCTTTGATGACAAAGTAATGTCTCTGCTTTTTACTATGTTGTCTAGGATGGTCTGCATGTAAGTTAAATAAGAAGGGTGACAATACACAGCCTTGACACACTCCTTTTCATATTTGGAACCAGTCTATTGTTACACATCCAGTTCTAACTGTTGCTTCCTGACTTGCATACAGGTTTCTCAAGAGGCACATCAGGGGGTAAGGTATTCCCAACTCTTTAAGAATTTTCCACAGTTTGTTGTTATCCACACAGTCAAAGACTTTCTCATAGTCAATAAAGCAGAAATAGATGTTTTTCTCGAACTCTCTTGCTTTTTCAATGATTCAGCAGATTTTGTAATTTGATTACTGGTTCCTCTGCCTTTTCTAAAACCAGCTTGAACATCTGTAAGTTCATGGTTCACGTATTGCTGAAGGCTGGCTTGGAGAATTTTGAGCATTACTTTAATAGCATGTGAGATGAGTGCAACTGTGTGGTAGTTTCAGCATTCATTGGCATTGCCTTTCTTTGGGATTGAAATCAAAACTGACTTTTCTAGTCCTGTGGCCACTGTTGAGTTTTCCAAATTTGCTAGCATATTGAGTGGTGCAGCACTTACACAGCATCATCTTTCAGGATTTGAAATAGCTCCACAGGAATTCCATCCCCTCCACTAGGTTTCTTCATAGTGATTTTTCATAAAGCCCACTTGATTTCACAACCCAGGATATCTGGCTCTAGGTGAGTGATGACACCATCGTGATTATCTGGCTCATGAAGATTTTTTGTACAGTTCTTCTGTGTATTCTTGCCACCTTTTCTTAATACCTTCTGCTTCTATTAGGTCTTTACCATGGCTGAAGGAAGCACAAGCTGGAATCAAGATTTCCGGGAGAAATGTCAATAACCTCAGATATGCAGATAACATGACCCTTATTGGAAAGTGAAGAAGAACTAAAGAGCCTCTTGAAGAAAGTGAAAGAGGAGAGTGAAAAAGTTGGCTTAAAGCTCAACATTCAGAAAACTAAGGTCATGGGTTCTGGTCCCATCACTTCATGGCAAATAGATGGGGAAACAATGGAAACAGTGGCTGACTTTATCTTTCTGGGGTCCAAAAGCACTGCAGATGGTGAGTGCAGCCATGAATTTAAAGACGCTTACTCCTTGGAAAGAAAGTTATGACCAAACAAGACAGCATAGTAAAAAGCAGAAACATTACTTTGCCAACAAAGGTCCATCTAGTCAAGGCTATGGTTTTTCCACTGGTCAGGTATGGATGTGAAAGTTGGACTATAAGGAAGACTGAGTGCAGAAAGATTGATGCTTTTGAACTGTGGTGTTGGAGAAGGCTCTTTAGAGTCCCTTGGGCTGCAAGGAGATCAAACCAGTCCATCCTGAAGGAGATCAGTGCTGGGTGTTCATTGGAAGGACTGATATTGAAGCTGAAGCTCCAATACTTTGGCCACCTGATGCAAAGAGCTGACTCATTGGAAAAGACCCTGATGCTGGGAAAGATTGAGGGCTGGAGGACAAAGGGATGCCAGAGGATGAGATGGTTGGATGGCATTTCCAACTCAATGGATATGAGTTTGGGTGGACTCTGGGAGTTGTTGATAGACAGGGAGGCCTGGCCTGCTGCAGTTCATGGGGTCTCAAAGAGTTGGACACAACTGAGCAACAACTGAATGAAACTAGGATGGTCATAACTTTCCTTCCAAGGAGTCAGTATCTTTTAATTTCATGGCTGCAGCCACCATCTGCAGTGATTTTGGAGCCCAGATAAACAAAGTCAGCTACTCTTTCCACTGTTTCCCCATCTATTTGCCATGAAGTGATGGGACCAGAACCCATTACCTTAGTTTTCTGAATGTTGAGCTTTAAGTCAGCTTTTTCATCTCCTCTTTCACTTTCATCAAGAGGCTCTTTAGTCCTTCACTTTCTGCCATAAGGGTTGTGTCATTTGCATATCTGAGGTTATTGATATTTCTCTCATCAAACTTGATTCCAGCTTGTGCTTTTCTCATTCCAGCCCAACTTTTCTCATGATGTATTCTGCATATAAGTTAAACAAGCAAGGTGACAATATACATCCTTGACATACTCCTTCTCCTATTTGGAACCAGCCTGTTGTTCCATGTCCAGTTCTAACTGTTGCTTCCTGACCTGCATACAGGGTTCTCAAGAGGCAGGTCAGATGGTCTGGTATTCTTATCTCCTTCAGAATTTTCCACAGTTTATTGTGATCTGCACAAAGGTTTGGCATAGTCAATAAAACAGAAATAGATGTTTTTTCTGGCTTGCTTTTTCAATGATCCAGCAGATGTTGACAATTTGATCTCTAGTTCCTCTGCCTTTTCTAAAACCACCGTGAACATCTGGAAGTTCACGATTCATGTATTGCTGAAGCCTGTCTTGTAGAATTTTGAGCATTACTTTACTAGCGTGTGAGATGAGTGCAGCTGTGTGGTAGTTTGAGCATTCTTTGGCATTGCCTTTCTTTGGGATTGGAATGAAAACTGACTTTTCCAGTCGTGTGGCCACTGCTGTTTTCCAAATTTGCTGAACGTATTGAGTGAAGTGCTTTCACAGCATCATCTTTTAAGATTTGAAATAGCTCAACTGGAATTCCATTACCTCCACTAGCTTTGTTCGTAGTGATGCTTCTTGAGGCCCACTTGACTTCACATTCCAGGATGTCTGGCTCTAGGTGTGGGTGAGTGATCACACCATCATGATTATTTGGGTCATGAAGATCTTTTTTGTACAGTTCTTCTGTGTATTCTTGTCACCTCTTCTTATTATCTTCTGCTTCTGTTAGGTCCATATCATTTCTGTACTTTATTGAGCCCATCTTTGCAAGAAATGTTCCTTCGGTATCTCTAATTTTCTTGAAGAGATCTCTAGTCTTTCCCATTCTTTTGTTTTCCTCTATTTCTTTGCAGTGATCACTGAGGAAGGCTTTCTTATCTCTCCTTGCTATTCTTTGGAACTCTGCATTCAAATGGGTGTATCTTTTCTTCTCCCCTTTGCTTTTTGCTTCTCTTCTTTCCAGCTATTTGAAAGGCCTCCTCAGACAGCCATTTTGCTTTTTCACATTTTGTTTTCTTAGGGATGGTCTTGATTCCTGTCTCCTGTACAATGTTATGAACCTCCATCCATATTTCATCAGGCACTCTGTCTATCAGATCTAATCCCTTTAATCTATTTCTCACTTCCACTGTATAGTCATAAAGGATTTAGTTTAGATCATACCTTAGTGGTCTAGTGGTTTTCCCCACTTTCTTCAATTTAAGTCTGAGTTTGGGGTTCATGATCTGAGTCACAGTCAGCTCCCGGTCTTGTTTTTGCTGACTGTATAGAGCTTCTCCATCTTTGGCTGCAAAGAATATAATCAATCTGATTTATGCTGTACAATAAAGTGAATCAGTATATGAACACTTATATCCCCTCCTTCTCGTACCTCCCTTCCTTGCCCTCCATACTGTCCAGTAGGTCATTGCAGAGCATCAGAGTGAGCTTCCGGTGCTACACAGCTGATTCCCACTAGTTTTCTGTTTTACACATGGTAGTGTATATACATAAATACCAGTCTCTCCATTTGCCCCAATATCCCCTGCCCACTTGTGTCCACATGTCGATTCTCTATATCTGTGTCTCTATTCCTGCCCTGGAAACAAGTTCATCTGTACCATTTTTCTAGATTCCACATAATATGCATTACTATTGGATATTTGCTTTTATCTTTCTCACTTCACTCTGTATGACAAATTCTAGGTCCATCTATATTTTGACAAATACTCAATTTCATTCCTTATTATGACTGAATAATATTACATTTTATGTATATAGCACATCTTCTTTATCCATTCCTCTGTCATCAGGCATTTAGGCTACTTCCATGTTTTGGCTTTTGTCAATAGCTCTTCAGTGAACATTGGACACATATGTCTTTTGAATTATGGTTTTCTTAGGCTATATGTTCAGCAGTGGGATTGCTGTATTATACAGTAGTTCTGTCTTTAGCTTTTAAGTCTCCTCTGTATTGTTCTCCACAGTCATTGTATTAATCTGTATTGTTGCCAACAGTATATGAGGGTTCCCTTATCTTCAAACCCTATGGAGCATTTAATGTTTATAGATATTTTGTTAATGGCTTTCATGACTGAAATGAGATAATACCTCATTGTAATTTTGATTTGCTTTATCTAAAAATTAGTGATGCCAAGCATTTTTTCATGTGTCTCTTGGTCATCTGTAGGTCTTTGGATAAACCTCTGTTTAAATCTTCTGTCCATTTTTGATTCAGTGTCTTTTTTTTTTTTTTAATTCAGCTCCATAAGCTGTTTGTGTATTTTGTAGATTAATACTTTGCCCATTTTATCATTTGAAATTATTTTTATCCATTTTCAGTATTGTCTTTTTAAATTGTGGTTTCCTTTGCTGTGCAAAGGCTTTTAAATTTAATTAGGTCCCATTTGCTTATTTTTGGTTTTGTTTCCATTACTCTAGGAGGTTGGTCAAAGAAGAATTTACTATGGTTTATGTTCAAGAGTACTTTGTTTTACTCTAAGAGCTTTATGGTGTCAGTCTTACATTAGGTCTTTAATCTATTTTGAGTTTATTTTTATGTATGTTTTAGGCAGTGTTCTGATTTCATTTGTTTACATGTAGTTCTCCAGTTTTCCCAGAACATTTTACTAAAGAGTCTGTTTTTCCTCTATTGTATATTCTACCCTCTTTGTCATAGATAGTGACCATAGGTGCATGAGTTTACTTCTGAGCTTTCTATTCTGTACCAGTGTCCATTTTTCTGTTTTTTATGCAGATCCCATACTGTTTTGATTACTGTAGTTTTGGAGCATAATTTAAACTCAGGGAGACTGATTATTCAAGCTTAGTTTTTCTTCCTCAAAATTGTCTTGGCTATTAGGTTTTTTTCTTTTTGTGTGTGTGTGTGTGTGTGTTTCCATACAAATTATAATATTGTTGTTCCAGTTCTAAGAAGAAAGTCACTGATAAACTGAAAAGGATTGCACTGAATTTATACATCACTTTGGACAGAATAGTCATTTTCAAAATATTGATTCCTCTAATCCGATAACATATCTAGCTATATCTAATTATATCTATAATTATATATATATGTTTATATCTGTATTGTCAGTCACTCAGTTGTGTCCAATTATTTGTGATCCCATGGATGGCAGAACACCAGGCCTCCCTGTCCTTCACCATTTCTTGGAGCTTGCTCAAACTCATGTCTGAGTTGGTGATACCATCCAACCATCTTGTCCTCTGTCATTCCTTTCTCTTCATACATGCAATCTTTCCTGGCATCAGGGTCTTTTCCAATGAGTAGGCTCTTCACATCAGATGGCCAAAGTATTGGAGCTTCAGGTTCAGCATCAGTCTTTAAAATGAATATTCAGGACTGATTTCCTTCAGGATTGACTGGTTTGATCTCCTTGCAGTCCAAAAGATTTTCAAGGGTCTTCTCAAACACCACAATTAAAAATCATCAATTCTTTGGTGCTCAGCCTTCTTTATGGTCCAACTCTCACATCTATACATGACTACCGGAAAAACCATAGCTTTGATTATATGGATCTTTGTCAGCAAAATAATGTCTCAGCTTTTTAATATGCTGTCTAGGTTTGCCATAGTTTTTCTTCCAAGGAGCAGGCTCTTTTAATTTCATGCCTGCAGTCACCATCTGCAATGCTTTTGAGATCAATAAAATAAAGTCTGTCACTGTTTCCATATTTCCCCAGCTATTTGCCATGAAGTAATGGAACCGAATGTTATGGCCTTAGTTTTTTGAATGTTGAGTTTTAAGCCAGGTTTTTCACTCTCCTCCTTCACATTCATCAAGAAACTCTTTAGTTCTTCTTCACTTTCTGCCATTATTTTCACACCATCTATATATCTGTGAAGTGAAGTTGCTTAGTCATGTCCGACTCTTTGTGACCCCATTGACTGTAGCCTACCAGGCTCCTCAGTCCATGGGATTTTCCAGGCAAGAATACTGGAGTGGGTTGCCATTTCCTTCTCCAGGGGTTCTTCCCCACCCAGGGATCAAACCCAGGTCTCCCACATTGTTGGCAGAAGCTTTACCATCTGAGCTACCAGGGAAGCCCCTCTCTATATATCTGAGGTAACTGATAATTCTCCTGGAAATCTTGATTTCAGTTTGTGCTTCTCTCAGCCCAGCATTTGGCATGATGTACTCTGCATAGAAGTTAAATAAACAGAGTGACAACATATAGACTTGACATACTCCTTCCCCAATTTGAATCCAGTCCTTTTCATGGCTGGCTCTAACCTTGGTTTCCTGAGCTGCATACAAGTTTTGCAGGAGGCCAGTGAGATGGCCTGGTATTCTCATCTCTTTCAGAATTTTCTACAGTCTGTTGTGATCCACACAATCAAATGCTTTGGCATTGTCAATAAAGCAGAGGTAGATGGTTTTTCTGGAATTCTCTTGCTTTTTCTCTGATCCAATGGATGTTGGCAATTTGATCTCTAGTTCCTCTGCCTTTTCTAAATCCAGTTTGTACAACTGGGAGATCTCAGTTCATGTACTGTTGAAGTCTAATTAGAGAATTTTGAGCACTACTTTGCTGGCATATGAGATGAGATCAATTGTGTGGTCATTTGAAAATTTTTTGGTGTTGGCCTTCTTTGGGACTGGAATGAAAACTGACCTTTTCCAGTCCTGTGGCCATTGCTGTGTTTTCCACATTTGCTGACATACTGAGTGCAGCACTTTAGCAGCATTATCTTTTAAGATGTGAAATAGCTCAGCTGGAATCCTATCATCTCCACTAGATTTGTTCATAGTGATGCTTCCTAAGGCCACTTGACATCATGCTCCAGGATTTCTGGCTCTAAGTGAGTGATCACACTATCATGGTTATCCAGGTCATTTATATATATATATATATATTTATATATATATATATAGTATAGTTCTTCTGTTCTTGCACCTCTTCCTAATATCTTATACTTCTCTTAGATCCATATCATTTCTGTCCTTTATTTTGCCCATTTTTGCATGAAATGTTACTTTGGTATCTCCAATTTTCTTGAAGAGATCTTTAGTCTCCCATTCTATTGTTTTCCTCTATTTCTTTGCATTTTTCATATAAAAAGTCTTTTTTATCTCTCCTTGCTGTTCTTTGAAATTCTGCATGCAGATGCATATATCTTTCCTTTTATCCTTTGCCTTTTGCTTCTATTCTTTTTCAGACAACCATTTTGCCTTTCTTTATCCCACCCCCTCCCCCCAACCCCTGGCCTTGGGGATGATCTTGTTCACCGCCTTCTGTATGATGTTATGAATCTCTCTTCATAGTTCTTCAGGCACTCTATCTATCAGATCTAATTCCTAGAATCTACTTGTCACTTCCACTGTGTAATTTTAAGGGATTTAATTTAGGTCATACCTGAATGGCCTAGTAGGTTCCCAACTTTCTTTAATTTAAGTCTAAATTTTGCAATAAAGAGCTCACGATCTGAAGTTCATTCAGCTTCCAGTCTTATTTTTGCTGACTATATAAAGTTTCTCCGTCTTCAATTGCAAAGAATATAATCAGTCTGATTTTGTTATTGACTATCTGGTGATGTCCATGTGTTGAGTCATCTCTTGTGTTGTTGGAAGAGAGCATTTGCTATGGCCAGTTTGTTCTCTTTGCAAAACTTCGCTAGCCTTTTCCCTGCTTCATTTTGTACTCCAAGGCCAAGCTTACCTGTTACTCCAAATATCTCTTGACTTCCTACTTTAGAACGTAGTAGAAGAACTGCAAATATTTGATGCCATTTTATTAGGTTGGTTGTAAAGTAATTGTGGTTTTGGACTGTGAATTTTAAACAATTATAACTAGGCTCAACCACACCTTTATTAATCAAAATAGGAACCATTGCAATCAACACATTTTTGCCAGGAAGAAATAAGCTTGTTTATTTCTATAACATAAAAACCTGTACTTTGGGATTTTACAAACTCTTGGAAAACATTTTCTTCCTTTTACTGATTGTAGAAGACTTTTGCCTGCAAAAAGTTTTCAAAATGCTTGAAAAAGTGGTAGTTCATTGGTGAGAGGTGAGGTGAATATGGCAGATGAGGCAAATCTTCATAGCCCCATTCATTCAAAACTTGAAGTGCTGGTTGTTCAATGCGTGGTCAGGTGATGTTGTGGAGAAGAATTGCACTCATTATGTTAACCAATTCCAGCTGCAAGCATTGCTTTTTTTGGTTTCTTATTGGTTTACTGAACATACTTCTCAGATGTAATGATTTCACCAAGGATTCAGAAACCTGTAGTGGATCAGACCAGCAGCAGACTAACAAACAGTGACCATGACCTTTTTTCTTTTTTTGGTGTAAGTCTGGCTTTGGGAAGCACTTTGGAACTTCTTCTAGGTCCAAAGACTTAGCTGGTCATTGCTGGTTGTCATATAAAATCCACTTTTCATCACTTGTCACCATCTGATTGAGAGAAGGTAAAAGGTTGTTGTTGAACCATGAAAGAGGCTGGGATTCTTGGCCTCTGGAAGAGAAGAATTCAATCTGGCATCGGAGAGGAGGCTTGATTGCTCAGACCTTTTCTATAATAAAGTTTTATTACATTATAAAATAGATATAGAAAGCTTCTGACAGACACATCAGAAGGGGGCAGAAAGAGTGCCCCCTTGCTAGTGTTAGCAATGGAGTTATATACCTTTTAATTACTTATTACAATGAATCAAAAGAATGTTTCAAGTTTGTGAAAATTTTACCAGACCCACTCCCACAATTTACATTTTAGGATAACAAGATTAGAATTTAACAATAGAAAGATCTTGCCAGACCCGCTCCCATGGTATACATTCTAATATATCAGGATTAGTCAGAAAGCAGAAACTGTCCTCAAGCAGGATACATTGTTGCTGTATAATCCCTAGAACAGAGTTTAAACATTGTTGTTGTATAATCCCTAGAACAGAGTTTAAAATGACTAAGACTATGGAATAGAGACAAAAAGGTTTGTCTTTCCCTCCTCCTTGAGAATTCCAGACTCCTATCTCCACTTCAAGAGTCCCAGACCCCTATCACCTCCTTGGGGACCCTGGACTTCTTATCAATCTGCCTAGGAATTGACTCTCTCAATGGTTTGTTGTCATTGCACATGAAAAGAGAAGCTAACACTCCAAAATGATGATTTGTTTTCATTTGGAATCAACCCATGAGGCAAACACTTATCAAGCTTTTTCACCTTTCCAATTTGCTTCAAATACTGAACAACCATACAGTGATTGACATTGAGTTCTTTGACAAATTCTCATGTAATTGTAACAGGATCAAATTTGATGATCCTCTCAATTGTTCACTGTCAACTTCTAATGACTGGCCACTATGTTTCTCATCTTCAACGCTCTTGTCTCCTTTGTAAAACCTTTTGAACCAACACTACACCGTACATTCATTAGCAGTTCCTGGTTTAAATGTATTGCTGATTATGCTAGCTGTCTCCACTGTTTTACAATCCATTTTGAACTCAAAAAAGAAAATTGCTTAAATATGCTTTTTGTCTAATATAATTTATCTAGTCTAAAATAAACAATAAGCCACTAGCAAAAAAATAAATAAAGCAAGAAATGTGCACTAAAATGATGTATAACATAATGACATTATTTAAAAATGTGTTCTAATGTCAAACAGCAAAATTCAACAATGCAAAACTGCAATTAATTTGCATCCACCTGATATAAGGGTAATGTAACTCCATTTAGTAAAATTATGAATCTGAATATCATACATGCCAGCAATTTTATTTTCAGGTATTTACCAAAAACTGGCTTACTTTTTTAAGATGAGTCATGACCACACTGTTTGTAAGGACAAAAATGTGGACATAATATGGGTTTTCATTGATAAGTGATAGGAACACTGTGTACCTGTGTATGATGGGTATCATGTAGTAGGTAGAAGGACTTAGAGCAACACAGAGTACCTTTAACTTATCTCAAAAATAAGAAGTTGGAAACATAGTGTATAACAAAATACAGCTTATGTAAATTAAAAATCATATGGAAACAAAAGAATGTTTTAAAGCTATCTATGTACACATTAATTGATACATATGTGAAGATCTTGATCTGTGATAGATATATTAATATAGATATTATATATGTATATATGCATATATACTTGATAATATACAGCTTTATAAGCTTGGTTAGAATAAAGCTATGTATGTACTCTGTACAGTGAAAATGGAATTGATTAATCTCTGACAGTGTGACATTTGATACACATATATATCAATCCAATTTGTGATTGAACAAACACCTCCCTGAATTAAGGATTCCCTCTACCTTTCAAATATGGTAACTGATTTAGTATTTATTAATAAACTAACATAAAAAATGTTCTCATACATTAACATGCATTCCACTTGAGTCAGAAAAACTGGAATATTTATTCAAATTATTCCAGGTCCCTCTCTCAGATATATTGAATCACAATCTCTAAAATGGGGCCCAGGAACTTGTATGGTTTTAAAGCAGTCCATGACTGATAAGAAGTCAAGTTTGGACAGCAGGTGTTTACAAGTGTTACAGTAAAATTTCCAAATTGTGGCCAAAATGATAGAAATTATATTTCTAGTATGAAATTATTATGCAATTTGTTTTTATTATAACTGTTAATTTGTGCTGGAATTAAATATATCTTGAATAAAAATATTTTAAGTTAGTAATATTTGAACATATATTTAATGTCACTCATATCTAGTATATTATTACATTTTAATTTAATTATGTAGCTACTTTTGCTATTTAATCATGAAGCATTTTATTTTTTGGAGAATTATGTTTAAGGGAAAGATATTTGATGAGAAACAGAACTATATTAAAAATGCAGAGAAACTAGCAAACGAAGGTGATATATGATTTATGTGGCTTTTAAAAATAAAATATAAAAAATAAATAAGAGTAAAATATGAAAAATTCCAAAAAAATAAAGAAATATAATTTTGCTTTAAGAATTCAAAGAATTAAGCAAACATCTTAATGTTACTGTCCTAATAAGTGAATATATCATTTCGGGTAGGGCCTTAAATTTTCCCTTGGCAAAACCAATACAATATTGTAAAGTGAAATAAATTAATTAATTAAAAAAAACATTTTTCCTGGGGCATAAAATTAGAGAAAGTATAAGTTGGCTTGATCATTCATTGCTTCTACTGCTATATGCAGAATATTTATAGTTTCTATCACTTATCAAGAACTACAAAGAGGGACAGATAAGAATCCTGTCATAAAAGGGCCTCAGGACCAATGTGGAAGACTTATTGATAACAAAATAATATGTGATGATGATTGCACTAATACTAGTAATAAAATCAATAATTACACATTGAGCAATGAATGATTACAGAGGTATAAACATATGGAAAATACACATACCAAATGGCACTTGACTCTGGGTCACAGATGATTTTAGGGAAAGATTTTTAGGCAACATAATATTTGATTCATGCTATGGTTCGTGAGGTCTCAAAAAGTCGAACACAACTGAGCACACACACATTGAAACTAAATAGAATTTTGTCACAAGACGAGAGAATTCAACATATTTAAGATGAAAAGAGGGCTTTCCTGGTGGTTCAGTTGGTAAAGAATCTGCCTGGCACTTCTGAAAAACTGGGTTTGATCCCTCGGTCAGGAAGATCCCGGGGAGAAGGGAATTCCATGGCAAAGGAGCCTGGCAGGCTATAGTTCATGGGGTTGCAAAGAGTTGGACACAACTGAGCGACTCACACACACACGCACACACAAGGTAAAAATAGCATATAGGAACAAAAATAAATGAGAAAAGCCACGGGAAATTTGAGGAACTGCATGAAGTCCATTACAGCTATACAAGCAAAATATCCACGTCCATGAAGCATGTCTTATTTTCTATCAATAGCACTTGGCATTGTTGTCAAAATATGTCCTTGGTAATGGGAAAATAAGCTGAAGCATAGCCAAGACGATTATAGTGTTGCAGATGTACTGAAAAAGAAGAAACTATGAGGACCCAAAAGCTAAAATTCTGCTTTGTTATAGATTAACTCTACAAAAGTAATGGAAAATCAATAAGCACTCCCTTAAAGAAAATAAATCAATAAACCCCATATATTCATAGCATTAGAAACACAGATGTAGAGCCTTATATGACCCAGAATGAGCACAGGTTTCTGAACCATGGCCTCATTTTCCCTTGGGCCCAACATGTGCACTTCTTTCCCACTTTTTTTTTTTGGTCCACAAAGGAAGTCCTCTTTACAGCCACTTCTTTGTGTTTATGTATATTTTTCATACTAACTCTTGTTTTTTGAGATAATCTCAATAAATCTGTTTCTTATTGCCATAAAAATCTATCTAAGAAAGGAGGTATGGTACAGATGATGAATGAAGGCTTTCAAACCAAACAAACATGAAATTGTATGTCAACTCTTGCAAATATTGATTTCTGGCTTGGGCATATAATCTTTCAGAGGTTTAGTTTTATACTGTATAAAATGGGGATATTAATAAGCATGTTTATATATTTCAGATTATCAGTGTTTATATTATGCTTGACAACTGGCATAAAATAAGATAGTAATAAATGTTATTTAGTAATGTCCAATTAACAATAATTGTTATTGAAGGAATAAGTGAGCTGGGGTAGAGAAAATGTTTATATTCAAGACCCAGAGCAAAATCACCTATCTAATTTTTCAATCCAAAGTATTTGCAAGTGTTTTAGTAGAGATTTAGATGGCATGTTTCACATAAAGCTAGTCACACCCATTAATACTGGGAACAATTAAGTTTTCAGAAAGATCTTGAAGCAACCTAACAGCGAGAAATTAGGGTCATATGTTTGGAATTTTTTCCTTAAAGTGAAGGAAAATTTTCAGTACATATAAAAATTTTAAAACTATTTAAACAAGGTATCTTCTAGAAAACTATATAACAAAAATAACAAGGGATGCAATAATATATGTATGTAAATGCTTCCTGCAGTATTATTTACAGTCATGAAAAACTAGAGACCTCTTAAAAGCACATTAACTGCTGCTGCTACTAAGTCGCTTCAGTCATGTCTGATTCTGTGTGACCCCAGAGATGGCAGCCCACCAGGTTCCTCTGTCACTGGGATTTTCCAGGCAAGAATACTGGAATGGGTTGCCATTTCCTTCTCTGGCTCATTAACTAGGAAAGTCTTAAATTCATTATGGTGCACTTATATTGTATAGTGGCTGACAGCTATTAAAAGGATGAGAGCGTATTGAAGAGCACGTTTTCTGGAGCCAGATTCTGGTATAGAATCTCAGATAGTGACGATGTGCCAGTTAAGCTCTCTCTGTTTCTATTTTCTCATTTGTAAAGTGGGAATATCAGATATACCTCATAAGGTCGTTGTGACATTTATATGAGTTAATATATATATAATTTTTGTACATATTCCACATTTACTAGAATATAGTAAATGATATATGACCATTCTCATCATTTCCATACTAAATGGAAAATGTTCACAATATACGAATTTAAAAAGTGCTATGCTGAAAGATCTATAGTCTGACTTCTTTTCTGTTTAAAATAAAAATGAAGAAGTGATTTTACTTATATGTAGAAATAAGTAATAATATAGGATTAGGACTGGAAATGGAGAGTTAACTGTAAATAAATAGAAACAGATGTAAATTACAATTAGAGAAATAGGTGGAGAATCTGGCAGACGTGGAGGAAGAAGAGGAGGATAGCAAGTGGTGGGAGAAGGGAGAAGTAGAAGAGAGAAGAGGGCCAGGGAGATCAGTGACCAGAAGTCATTATAGCTTCCATGAAAATATTTCTTTAAAAAATCTTTCTACATATTGGAATTCTCTGGAATGCTTTCAAACTAGAGTAGCAATATGTGCAATGTAAAGGTGATGATTTTTTTGCACTTTTTTGATAAAAGATAGAGGTGAAAATGTGTACTTCCCACTTAAACAAATGGGAAGCACAGGGAAACAAAAGTGTTACATGAGTGCCCTGGTTTTCATAGGGAAATCAATATATATAAGCAGAGATTTCTTATTAAATTTTTTAAAAAGAAATATCTTGAAATTTTTTTCTACTGAGAACATAGGATAGCTGGGAACATGCAATGACATTACTCATAGATATTATTTATTTTAAAGAAATCTTTGTGAAAAATCTAGTTTTTATTTTTAGTTTTCTCTTTACCTTTACTTCTTATCAGCACATATTCGAAAGTTAAAATAAGCTTTCAAAATATTAATTTTCTCACAAAACCATTAAAGTTCTCTAGTTCATTTTACAATAAAGTGAAATTTTGTTAATGTGTTCTGGTTCTTTCTACTAATATGTTCCTTTGTGTAGGTGATCTTCAGACTTAAGGGGAAAGGTGACTATGTCACAGTGCTGAAGAAAAACAGCTAAATAATCAGTAGAGGTCACTTAGTGTATCATTAGCAATAATGCCACTCACAGATTAGAGAACTCTGGCAGCTACCTGTACCTGATCAAAATCTATTTTGTCATGCTGACATTGGAGCAATAAAAAATCTGCTGAAAGTCTGGCCACAGAGAGGACACCCATTTATACTTGATCAATACATATGATTGGATTCAGTGGGGTTTGAGAAATGGCATTGACACTCACCACAATCAGCTATTTGTGTGCCTTGTGTGCAACTGATGGCATGTGTTTAGCTTTTCAGTTAGGAGAAGCATATATTCTGCAGTGTAAATCAGATGAGTCAAATATGATATGGCACAAGGGTAAAAAATTATGGTTCATTTTCTATCTCCATAGGAATTATTGAAATGGAAAAGGCATGTTCTTTTTTGGTAAAAAGCAAACTTGATTATACTGTAATCACACAGTAGTAGCACATATCAATAATTATGTTCCAACACAAATTAGGTAACAGGGGACCAACAAAAGAATGTTTATGCTATAGAGGGGGCTAAACACTAACTCACAGATGAAAACATTAAATTTGTAAACATATGTAAAAATAGTCATCATTCCTGATTGTAATTATAACATCTTCCTGGTGGAATACGCTGAATTAATAAAAATGTGAATTCCAACTTGATCTTCCATAACAGTATAAGAAATTATTATTGTTAAAGTGGTAAAACATTGCAGATTTAATAATCTAAAGATGAAAAATAGTACATTCTATTTTTAAAACACTCATTTTAGGTTGCTGCTTGTTATTTGATATTCTGAGTCTTTGAGGGTCTTTAACTGATTAGTATGAAGTATTGCCCAGACTCAAAGTTGAAGTGCACTAGTATGTAAAAAGTGTATCAAATAGAGAAATAAATGTATATTGTATTTTTACTGCTTTTTAAACTGTCAGTGGGCAATATTTTTCATCTAACTTTCCAATCTTTGCTGTGAATGCTTCCCCATCAAAAGGTATGTTTGGAATTTCTAATATGTATTCTTAATAAAATGAAATCCTGTCTATTTTTCAGTATAAATACTTCTATATTATTGAAAGTAAGATAAGGCTTTGTCTTAATTTTCTTTTTTTTTTCTTGAGATTTAGGTAAAATGTCTGATACATTATAAGGAAAAGTTACTTCTATAAAGTTAAAAACTCAATAACAGAAGCAAGAACATTTGTTAATACATTCATTTTTGTGTGAAGATATAATTTACATCATAAAAGCCTCATTACTAGAATTTGAGCAGGGACAAATCTTTATACTGACTTTGGACCTGAAAACTTAGATAATTTTTTATGCTGGAATATCTCATTTCTGTTTCATACAGTCCACTGTGATTCCAGATAGAGCAAAGGAAAATGAAAGAATGCTACAATGAAACAGAATCAAGCTTACTGAGAGCTCTCAGTTTATTTTCCATTTTTAAATTTTTATTTTATTTCAGCAAACATTTAAAGTCCTTAGTATAAGCCAAACAGTAGTTTTGGGTCTGGGCAAACAAAACCCAACCATGACTCTATCTTACAACAATTTGCAGTGTGGATCCATTGTCCTCCATCATAGGAAATGAAGAGTCAACTTCCACATATCTGTTCATTTATGCATCCACTCAAACATTCTTTTATTTTATATTTGGAAAATAAAATTTTAATACTTATTTTATTAATTTTTGTGTTGCTCTCTGTCAGGTCCTGTGTTAAGGATTTAACAAATAAATTATTTTAATTTTGCAACTCTATTGTCCTATCTCTCTATCTCTATATCTATGCCTCAAAAATTTGGATCATTTACCCAGGAATATATAGCTAATGTTAATGGATAGCAAGGAGAAGTTGTACATATTTTACTTAAGAAACTCTACAGAATGAACAGCACAATAGAATTTTCCAAGTCTAGTCACAAGAAATCTATTTCCTGTTTCCTAGACAGGTTTCAAGGAGGAAAAATTGTATCAATGGCCAAAAAATTTCTAGAAATATACATCATTCCCTCTTTATACACCACTTATGTTTGTATTCACAAGGCTGTGGAATATTGCACTGAAAAAGACTGCTTGACTTTTTTTTCCAAGTCCACTATAAAACCCATGTTTTATGTCAGGCACATATTAATATTCCCTGCCATGCACAGAAAAAAGAAATTGCAATACACAGAAAAAAAGGAAACTTAGGTAAACACTGATCTACAGGAATAGTTTAGATTATAAATTTTCATTTTGGAAAATGAGAAGAGAATAAAGAAAATAAGCTATATTAGCTACATAAGTCTAATAATAAGAAATCTGTAAATTCATTGGACGAAGAATGAATATTTTCCTGAGTCTTACAGTTTAAAAAGCCTTAAAAAAATTTTTGAGGGTTAAAAACAAGCAAACAAGCCAAACAACAAACAAATCTTTATCACTATTTACCACGGTTCCTTTAACTATGCTCTGCTAAATAACTTTACACTCTTTTTCCATACCAAGGATGTTGTTTTGTAGCAGTGAGTTTTTAACCACTAGAAGTAATAACAGAAGGCATACAGTTGGTCAATTAGCAAACTATCAACAACTGCCAAAACAAAGCTAAGCAGCTTGTATCTCTAATAGAGACAAATAGATCTGTCTTTGTATGAAAGAAACTGAACCTTTCTGTGTTACTTTACTTTCGTTATTATACCTACAATTGTTGATCTCTTAGATGGTGCTCAGAAAGTGCTATATGTCCACCTATTATTTTAACACTGTATCATATAGTAACCAAGGTTCAAGCACAGAATGACTGAAGAGTCTTGTAAAATAAAGACAATGAACTCATTATCACCATTTCTAAAGGTTAGATTTAATAATTTATCAGGCCTAAAATGATTTTGCCTCATTCAAAAAAAAAAAAATCAACTGAATTCAGTCTTTATGCTCAAGCACTCCCAGAGTTTAGTAGGATTAGTATCATTCTTTATTCCTTGAAAAAGAAGTTTATTTCTCATTACTCTTCTTCTGAAGAGGCCTAATAGCAACACGTTTCTTTCTAAATTTTTGTAGATTATTGTATTCTATTTCTCCATCACACTCTTTCTTGTAGGGTAAAATGTATGATTTTCCAGTTTCTTGCTCCTGTGCAATCATTTGCTTCTAATCAACACTGAAACAAATGGGAAGCAATGCCTAAAAAATTATTCTTCAGTGTCTCAAACATCCTTGCTTTAAAATTTAAGAGAGGGCTATAATGAGGTTCTTACTGTCATGTAAGATAAGTGAATCTGTAATTTCATGACACAGTTTAGAAGTATTTTCAATTTTGGTGGACTAAAAAAAGTATTTCTCATTTCTGGAAACCAAGAAATTGGCCTCTAACAAAATGTTATGAGTAAATTTAGCTCAATGAGCTGAAAAGAAAAAGGTAGAAGTCAGTCATGCTGATAGACAAAATGGAACAGAGTCCTTCTTTCCATTGCTTAAAGAAACATTCTTCTTTTTATCTATTACCTATATTTTCTCTCACTATATTCATAGAAACCAAAGTAATCAATGTTAGAGGTTTTCAGTAAAGAACTGATTTTTGAAAGATGAAAGGAATTCAGAAGTAAAAGTGGTGGAATTTTTGTATTAGATTTGGGATTGGGGGAAATTGTACTCATTAACTAGTTAATCAGATTGATTCTCCCACATTATTCAAAAATTTGCATAATATTTTATTAAAATTCTATTGCATATTTGTTTTAGTCTGTACAGGGTGCTATGGTGAACTAACATAGGCTGAGGTGTTTAAAAACAACAGAAATTTATTCTTATAGTTATGGAGACTGGAAGTCCAAGATCAGAGTGCCAGTGTGGTGGGACTCTGGTGGTAACCATTTTCTGGGCTGCAGACTGACAACTTTTCATCTGTCTTCATTTGGGAGAAGGGTTAGAAACCCTTCTGAGGTCTCTTTAATAAGGGCACTGGTTCCATTCACGAGGGCTCAACCTGATGCGAAGAACTAACTTATTTGAAAAGATCGTGATGCTGAGAAAGATTGAGGGCAGAAGGAGAAGGGGACGCCAGAGGATGAGATGGTTGGATGGCATCACCGACTCAATGGACATGAGTCTGGGTAAACTCCGGGATTTGGTGATGGACAGGGAGGCCTGGCGTGCTGCGGTTCATAGGGTCGAAAAGAGCCAGATGTCTTGACTGAGCAACTGAACTGAACTGAACTACAACCCTCATGACCTAATCACCCTCAAATGCCCACCTTCAAATGCCATCACACTGGGGCTTAGGTTTCAACATATGTATTTTGGGGAGATAAAAGTATTCAGTCTATAGCAATGTCTTTCAAGAAATAAATTCCTCATGTAAATGATACAAATGTATCAAAATGTTGTTTTCTCATATTGCTAGTTAACATTGCTCTTTATTTACATCATAGAAAATATTTAACATCTGATGTCATTCATTATATTAACATTTTATCAAACTTTCCTGTACTAAGAGATTAAAAACTTCTAGGTTGGGTTTCTTCAACCCATTAACATGCAATATTTCTAAATAATAAAATATATTTTCAATACAAATACATGAACATGAGATTTGGGAGAAAGAGATAACACAGCCACTAAATAGTAGTATTTTAATGTACTGGTAATTTATTAGTTGAAAAAGTCTAAGTATTTTGGAATTTACTTTATTAATTCTATAAGAAAACAAAAGCAAAGAATTCACAGTAAACATATGAAAAAATATAAATGCATATTTTATTTATTTTAAAGTAGTTTTTTCTTCTAGATGTGATATTTAATATTTATGGAAAGCATCAAAATATGTTCAACTTTTCTAAATTTTACAATTTATAATGTTCCTTTGCCAAGATATTCATACCTAATTTTTTTTTCTAGACACTAAGTGAGAATTTGAATAAAAGATCCTTTGTGTGTCATAAAACAACCATATTTGATTTCTTAAAGCATTCAGGATATATTTATTCTTTTATTTGAGTTCTTAAAATGTCAAAACAAGATCCTATATATCCACAAAATATTTCTAGAGATGAGAATTCTGCCTTAAATTTCTAACGTTAGAAGGAATTAAAATCAAGTAAAATCCTCAAGGACTTTCAGTCAACACATATTTTGAGCTAAGACTTTTTCTTTCTTTCTTTTTTTTTTTTTTTTAATTTTTATTTCATGGGAGAAGTGTCTAAGAGATTAATGTTATACTGGCTTAAAGGGGCGATTTTCTTCTCTTCCATTGCCAAAAAGCACTGAATAGCAAAATAATTGTTTGTATCATCTTTAAGTTTGGAAGGTCTTATGGGAAAGTGTTTCCTTCACAAATTATTTTGGGAATTAAAAAAAAAATGCACTGATCTTTTAGAATAGCTTCTGGACCACATCTTGAGAGGAAATGACTGTAATGTTGAAGGCCATTTTATTTTTTCTACAAAGTACGTAATGATTCATCAACCCTGCTGTTGCTCAGTCATTAAATCATGTCTGACTCTTTGGGACTCCATGGGCTGAAGTACACCAGGCTTCCTTGTCCTTCACTATCTCCTAGTTTGCTCAAACTCATGTCCATTGTGTTGATAATGCCCTCCAAGCATCTCGTCCTCTGTTGGCCCCTTCTCCTCCTGCCCACAGCCTTTCCCAGCACCAGGGTCTTTTCCAGGGGCTTGGCTCTTTACATCAAGTGGCCAACCTGTAATTTATTTTACTAATTAGCATTCTAATTGTATAAACTAGAATAGTGCACAATATACTAACTCTATTCCCATTCTCTCTGTGACTTTAGAAAAATAAATATATCACATTCTGGTCTTTTAGTTTTTCTGTTTGTAAAGATAGTATTTTAGCTCAATTATTATTAATTTTCTCCATTTCTTATACATAATGCTTCTATGGGATTATATGAATATGTTTAAAGAAAATATTTCTTGAGATAAACTAAGACTTTTGAATGTTTGTAATCCCCCTCAAAATCTGAAATAAGTGAATATGTATCACATTTTCTTTTTCTGCCAGTTACATTACTCTAATTAGGGAATAATATCAAGAGTTGGAAAGCTACAATTCAGGTATTCAAAGTGCAGAAACTTCTCATTTACTTCCAGTTTTAGGACTTCTTCATGGATATTTTGGACGATAGTAATTGAAGATATTATAAATGGTCAACACCCTAAAGCATCATATCAGGATGTGAATACAATTAATTAAATCCAGCAATTACTCATATTTTGGCTTTTGCACTTTAAATCAAATTCAGGAAAAGCATTCTTTTCTCATCTTTAAGTTTACTAGATTAGAGCTATTTTTTTCTCCCTTTCTTTTCCCAATTCATCTTCTTAGATTTCTTTCTCAGAATGATCCATGAAAAAACATATGAACTTAAAAAAAAAAAACAAATAAACAACTGAAGTTATTTAGTTAATAACTTACAGGAAAAATATTTAAATGTTTATATTATATTAAAGAGTCCAGGCAAGCTAATCACTGGCAAGTTACTAAAGATATTGTTCCAAAAAGATGTCTCTGTAATCTTATGATAAAAGGAAACCACTAGAGATACCCTTTGACATGAATCTGTTTTTACTCAGATGAAGCTGCTTAGTGATTTTAAAATATAAACTGAACACAAAAATCAGGGCTGCATATGTACCAACACCGTAAGCTATAATTTATATGTAAAACAATAACATTAAAATTATGAGAAAGTTCAATAATTTTGAATTGACGAAGATAGATTAAAATACAAACATTTCAGGTAGATACCTGCATTAATAGTTCTTATTTAATAGCTATCTTTCTTATAAATTACTACTGTTTTGTCATTTATATTTTGGTTTTCTGTATAATGAAAAAAGAGTCAATTTTTGAGGTTGCTTATATTTTCAATTTCAGGTAAAAGCAAGAAGAAATGAAGGACAAAGGACTGAAGCAGAAAAAAAAAATACCTTCAGGCAAATCTTGAACTCACCTTGTTATGTTATTAATGCATTAACCTCAAAGGAATCAATAGCCCATTGAGGTTAACATATTAACAAATCTAATCTCTTTCTCTCTCTCTTTTTTTTAACTTGAATCGTTATAGAAATACTACTTATGTGAAATATGGTTTTGGAATTTTAATTCTTTTATATTTGCATAGCAATTTAAAGTTTATAAGATACTTTAATAAGCATCATTTAAGTTTTATTTTTATCTATACAAGCACTGTGAGAGGAAGGCAAGCAAGCATTAATATCAGGTTTTATAGAACAGAAGAGGGGAACTGATAGATTGTTAATTTCTTGTTCAAGTTTATGAAGCAAGGAAGTGCCCCCAGTTTCCATGAATTTAAGCCCACCACATCTCATGGTTTCCTTTAATAGTTCATTAATTTTAGGCACTTTAAAAAATTAGTTACTTTAATTTGAAGCTAATTACTTTACAATATTGTAGTGGGTTTTGCTATACACTGACATGAATCAGCCATGGGTGTACATGTGACCCCCATCCTGAACTCCCCTCCCACCTCCCTCCTCATCCCATCCCTCAGGATTGTCCTAGTGCACCAGCTTTGAGTGCCCTGTTTCATGTATCAAACTTGTACTTGTCATCTATTTCACATATGATAATATACATATTTCAATGCTATTCTGTTAAATCATCCCACCATCACCTTCTCCCAGAGTCCAAAAGTCTGTTCTTTATATCTGTATCTCTTTTGCTGTCTTGCATATAGGGTCATCATTACCATCTTTCTAAATTCTATAATGTATGTGTTAATATACTGTATTGGTATTTTTCTTTCTGACTTACTTCACTCTGTATAATAGGTTTCAGTTTTTTTTTTTTACTTTGAAAATAATTTATTGGTTTATACATAGTTATGGATTGATTTAAAGATATTTTGCGGACATGTGATACATATATAGAAAATTATACAAGTCCTCAGAGGCTTGAGTAATCACAAGAGGAAAACATCAACTTAACCACAGCTGAACTCTTACTAGCATCTCAGAAGTCCCCCTACCCCATGGCCTCCTTTGTCATAGATTAACTGTCCATGTAAGCATGGCTTTAATTCTGGGCTTCTGTTCTGCCCCACTGAATAATTTTTGTGTGAGTACCATACCATTTTGATTACTGTTGCACTGCAGTATAATTTAAAATAGGAGAATGTGTTACCTCTAGTTTTGTTCTTCTTTTTCAACATGGCTTTGGCTATTCAGTAATAGGCTTCAGTTTTATCCACCTTATTAGAATTGATTCAAATGCATTCTTTTTAATAACAAAGTAATATTCCATTGTGTATATGTACCACTGCTTTCTTATCCATCTGTCTGCCGATGCACATCTAGTTTTTGCTTTCATGTCCTAGTTATTGTTAACAGTGCTGCAATGAACTTTGTAAATATATTCTAGCTCCAAAGTTCATTTCCCACATATACATTCAGTTTTTGTCCATAAATATCTGTTGAAAAAAAAATGAAAGATTCCATACTTTGGAAAGACAAGAATAGAAGACATTTAATATCTTGCTAAAAATGTTTTCCAGTAATTGATAATATAATTAAATTTTTTTCCATAGGTATTTTAATAGTTAAGCCTGAAATAATTAAAAGTCAGAACAGTGATGAACATTTAACATCAAATAAAATTATATATTAATCCACAATAATCTTTAAAGAAGTCTTAGATAAAACAAACAAACAAGAATCACTATATCTCACTAAGTCTCATACCCATTGCATAAAACTTCATAAATATTGGTAAACTGACCTTGTGTAATTGTGCTTCAGTACTCTAACAAGCTTAACTCCTGTCTTCCAAATTGAACTACATTGAAAAATGCCCCAAATTTCATATCATTTTTTGATATCAGTTTGAAAATAACTTATACTGAACCACATTTATATTTTGAATAAAATTATAAAATGTATAAATTGAAGTATAAATTTAATCTGTTCCAGTATTTTTGATATTACTTTAAGTTACTGTTTTATGATTATAGTTTAGTTATTTTTCAGCAACAATACATAGATAAGATGGTCTTTTGAAATTATCAAAACTTGAGACAGAAAAGTTTGTCCAAAGCATTGACATGATGCACATTGAGGATGTATGTGACAAAGAAGAATTCAAAACTCACATATCCATAATTTACACAGACAATTTTACACAGAATATCTCCAGCTCTAGAAGATGTGAAGCCCTAGGTTGCAGTATGGCTAATTAATCATCCAAGAGCCATGATACAGTCAGGCAGGAGTGGTCTCTACAGTGGCTCTCTAAAGTATTTTTAAAACCCTATATGCATATTTTAAACCTGTCAATGTGCAAGTTAGGGAATGTAATTTTGTGAAAAATACATATATTAAAGTTCAGTAAGATTAATATGTATAGAATCTAAGTAAGAATCTCACATGGATAGAAGATGATTTCTCCTTCCTTTTATACACGTGTATGTATGAATGTGTTTACACATGAATTTTTTAAAAAAAGACTGGCAAATGTTAGTAAATTAATCCAAATTTAATATTGTCTCAGTGGAAAAATATTCCTCTTGATTGGATTAAATGGAACCTCATAGTTTATTGTAGCATAGTTTGTTAAAATGAGATATTTAACAAAAAGATACCCACATTAATTTATATATACCAATGTATGTGCATTTTAAATAATTCCATGGGGTCACAAAGAGCTCATTTTCCCACTTTCATTTTCAAACACACATGTCAATTGGTATATAATTTCCAACTGAAATACACATAGTGTTTTGTCAAATTCTAAGATAAAAAATAAATTATTGTATAAAATTATTAAAAGTGAAAATTTGGCAGAAAATTTAGAAATTTGAGCATTTATTTCACTACATTTATGTTATTAAAATTTGTTAGAAGTAATGGTTAGAATTTTAATGCTGTGACTTCTCATTACTATTTAATTCTTATGATTTTTTGTTCAAATTAATTTTTGAATAGTATGCTTCTGCCATCATTGAACTTATTAATCTCTAAGGCTAACTGTACATTGTACAAGTTTATTTTGGTAAGTTCATAAAATATTATGACAAAACAGCTCATTAAAGAAAGATACAAATGCTACTTTCTATGTTTTCTTACCAGTAAAAGTTGCCAAAACAAACAAGCTAGAGCATAAAGCAATTGGTTAGATAACGTTTGGCAAATTAATGCAAAATCTGTTATTTATTGTTTGACTTCAAACTCACACTTCATTTAGTCAACAAGTGAACTGCGTTGCCATCAGCACAACCAATCAACCAAGAAATAAGTGTTAAACACCTATTATGATATTTTAGATGCTCAGTTCTAGAAAGGAGACACAAAAATCTCTACTATTTTAGCATCTATATTCTGGTAGGAGAAGACAGGAGAAGGAAAATGGAAGCCCACTCCAGTATTCACTCCAGACTTGCCTGGAGAATTCCATGGAAAGAGGAGCCTGGCAGGCTACAGTCTGGGATCGCAAAGAGTTGGACATGACTGAGCCACTAACACACTAACACACAAACACACACAGGAGAGGACTGATAATAAACAAAACATATATTTTCACATAATGGTGAATGCTTTAGAGAAAATTGAGTAAAGGGCCTAGGATATTCCAACTCTTTGTGTGCTTATGAATGGAGGATGGTTTACAATTTTATCTAGAAGGATCACAAAAGTCAGAGAGAAAATGTCATCTGAGTAGAGACCTGAAGAAGATGATTTTGTTGTTTTTCAGTCACTCAGTAATGTCCAGCTCCTTGCGACCCCATGGATTACAGCACACCAGGCTTTCCTGTCCTTTACCATATCCCAGCTTGCTCAAACTCAAGTTCATTGAGTCAGTGATGTTATCCAGTCATCTCATCCTCTGTCATCCCCTTCTCCTCCTGCCTTCAATCTTTATCAGCATCAGGGTCTTTCCTAATGAGTAAGCTCTTCTCATGAGGTAGGCAAAATATTGGAGTTTCAGCTTCAGCATCAGTACTTCCAATGAATATTTAGGGCTGATTTCCTTTGGGATTGACTGGCTTGAACTTGCTGATCAAGCCACTCTCAAGAGTCTTTTCTAACACCACAGTTCAAAAGTATCAATTCTTTGATGTTCAGCCTTCTTTAGGGTCCAGTTCTCACATTCATATATGACTATTGGAAAAATCATAGCTTTGATTACGGACCTTTATCAGCAAATAATGTCTTTGCTTTTTCATATGCTGTCTAGGTTGATCATATAGCTTTTCTCCCAAGGGGCAAGTGTCTTAATTTCATGGCTGCAGTCACCATCTTCAGGGATTTTGGAGCCCAAGAAGAGAAAGTCTGTCACTGTTTCCATTGTTTTCTCATCTATTCGCCATGAAGTAATGGGACCAAATGCCATGATCTTAGTTCTTTGAATATTGAATTTTAAGCCAGCTTTTTGACTCTGCTCTTTCACTTTCATTAAGTGGCTCTTCACTTAATGCCATAAGGGTGGTATCATCTTCATATCCAAGGCTATTGATATTTCTCCTGGAAATCTTGATTCCAGCTTATGATTCATCCAGCCTGGCATTTTGCATAATGTACTCTGCATATATGTTAAATAAGCAGGGTGATAATATACACCCCTGACGTACTCCTTTCCCAATTTGGAACCAGTATGCTATTTCATGTCTGGTTTTAACTGTTGATTTTTGACTTGCATACAGGTTTCTCAGGAGGCAGGTATGGTGGTCTGGTATTCCCATCCCTTTAAGAAATTTCCACAACTTGTGATCCACACAATCAAAGGCTTTAGCATAGTCAATAAAGCAGAATTAGATGTTCTTCTGGAATTCCCTTGCCTTTTCTATGGTCATGGAACCAAACCAAAGAAAAGTGCATTCTACACTATGGAAACAGAAAATGCTAAACTATAATACTGGAGTTTGTCTGCTATACTCAAAATGTAGTAGTAAGTGAGTAGTAGAAATCAGACCACTTGGAGACTCCTAGAATATTATAAATCCTTGTCACTTACTCTGAGTGACATTGAAGGGCTTGAGCAGAGGAGTGCCTTGATCTAAGTTAATTTTGTAAATAGGCCAAGTAGAGCTATTGAAACAAGAGAGAATTCTGGACCCCTTTTGACTTTGAGCTTGTTGATTAGGCATAAAGCAAACAATGAATTTTTAACCCATATGGCTATAGCTACTGACAAATCCATCTGTGTGAAAACATACAGTAGAAATGGTTTTGGTTTGTTTCTTTGTTATGTATGCAGGAAGGTATTCATTCCGTAAGCTGTGAATTTATTTGTGTAGTATTATATCCCCAAAATGTTTATGTACACCTAAATTGTTAACAGAAGTTCCATAAACTTATTTTACTTAAATATTTCTTAAATTTAAGCTTTATTTTCATCTTTTCTTTTGTACTATGTAAGTTAACAGGAATAAAGAAAATAGAGGCACTAGTCCTATTCAATATAAATATATAATATTTAGTAATAGGTTTATCCAAATCAAAAAGGGAAATGTTTGATGAGTTACTTACATGAACTGTGAATATCATGTATTTTCCTAAAGATGTTAAAATTATCACATAATAAAAAGATGGGGAAAAGTTGATTCAAAATGCCCTTTAATATTGCAACAGTTCTATACTGACCTGTTCTCAGGTATTCTAAAATCTGTGCATTGTACTAAACAGCAGGCCTCATGAGAATGTTTATGAGCTTTGATGAGAAGCTAGTATATGGCTGCTTTCATGTAACGCATCCCTTAGCAGAAACCTAAAGTGAGAGCACACATCTGCTCTGAAAACAACATAGCATGATAACCAGAGGTTATCTTCCAGACAAGTCTGTCAGCAGAATCATTGGGGTCCAATGAGAATCCGACAGAGAAGCAGTTATGACATACAAGCTGCAAACTGAGACTTTCTTCAGTTGTGTACTACAGTAGATTTGACAGTGCCTCTGGGTTTCAAAAAATTGATTCTTTACATGAACTATTTTATGTTAAACACAGACTCAGTGATTCTCACTGGTTTTTGGGTCTTTTCTTTTTTTTTTGCAGAATATTTCCTTTAAAAGATATGATTATATAGCAGTAGAAATCATTCATTGTACACACAGATATGGACACCTGAGATAGAATTTTCTTTTCACACTGATAATTTCCCTTAATTTTCCAATTTTATGTGAATTAACATTCCCTTCTTGCTCAACTGCTGTGTGGTTTAAACAAATGATGAAATTTTATCATAGCATGAGTAATGGGTCAATGCATAAAGATATAAATAATTACTTATTTTTATTTTGTGAAATAGTACCCATATCACCTTGGCAAATCTTTTTTACCTACAATTTCTTAGTTTATAAAAAGAGGACTATAACATCTGTTATATTTATCTCACAGAGATATGATAAAATGTTTTTAATTGTCAAAGATGTTTTAAGTACAAGTTTTTGTTCGTTTGTTTTTCATCATGCCAATGTAGCTTAGGAGCACCCATCCTGATTGAAGGCATAATTCCATTTTCAATATATGTAAAATACAATATTTAAGCATAATGAAAAATCATTTAATGTCTTACAATGTTTTATTATATTTCCAAATTTTCCTACTTAGATGAGTTTCTGTCTAGTTTTAATTAAAGTAGTAACCACTAGCAACATCTTGTAGAAATACTATTTGGTATCTAATGAGACCAAGAGATATCAGGCAAAACATGTCAGTTCCATATTAATACAGGTCTTAATGTGACTATTCAGAAACTTTCACATGGGAAATTTTTTTTGTGTGTGTATATATGTATGTAAGTGTATGTGCTGTGCTGTGCTTAGTCACTCAGGCTTCTGACTCTTTGTGACCCCTTTGGACTGTAGATTTCCAGGCTCCTCTGTACATGGGAATTCGCCAAGCAAGAATACTGTAGTGGGTTGCCATGCCTTCCTCCAGGTTATCTTCCCCACCAAGGTATTGGACCCAGACCTTCCACATTGCAGGGGCAGTCTTCACCATCTGAGTCATCCCATGTAAGTGTGTGTGTATATATGTACATACACATACATATATACTTGCACACATGTATATATGATTTTTCTAGAAACATCTCTTTACTTCCGTGAGTGTAACTGTGACACATACCACATGCTATTGTTAGAGATTGTGTCTCAATGGTATTGAAAATTTAGAGAACTGAAAGATATCCATATGTTTGCTGAAAGAGAGGAAGAGAGATCTGAGCAGTAATAAATAAGTTGTCTAATCCTATTCAGTTATGAAGACAGCTAGCTGGTTCAGAACAAAGCTTATCTCTGAAATCATTGTAGTGTGCTTAGATAAATTAGGTTGAAAACAGCAGAAATAGCTACCAAATTAATATCACTTAAGTCCCTTTTATAGCATATTTGATCCACTACTACTTGCTTCTCTCCACAGGTATTAACAACAATTCCTGAAAAAAAAATCTTTCTCACTTCCCCTTTTCTTTACCATTCACCTAACAACATATATGTACATTTATTCATGTTTTATCTGCCTATTTTGCTTGTGCTTTGAATTTCTATTTGACCTTTCTTTTCACTAGTTTGTTCAGTTTCTAAAAGCATAAGAAATTCAGTATTTATTCATTACTTACTATTTTATTTCATATAATAAGCTCTCAAAAAAGAATCATTACTCTGGGTAGAAAAGCTATATACTTCCTAATATTATTATAAAATAATAATATTTATTTTTAATAAATGTAATTATTTTATTTTATTATTTTAAATAATTATTCTTACTTATTTTTAATTAAGCTGAAAGCTGTAAGCAATAATACTTTTCAAGTGAAATTCAGGTTACTGTGATGAAAATGAAGAGGAACAGATGAGTAAAATATGCATGAATATATGATATATAAAAATTTTTGGTAATAAGGAATATAATAGCAGTTCACTTTATGTCTGAGAACATGGATAATGGAAATGCAGAACTTATTTTTTTTCTCTCTTTGTTGAAGGATAGTATATTTACAGTGTTGTACTTGAGATTAACATAGACATGCAGAGTACATCATGAGAAATGCTGGGCTGGATGAAGCACAAGCTGGAATCAAGATTGCCAGAAGAATATCAATGACCTCAGATAAGAAGATGACACCACAATTATGGCAGAAAATGAAGAAGAACTAAAAAGCCTCCTGATGAAAGTGAAAGAGGAGACTGAAAAAGTTGGCTTAATACTCAACATTCAGAAAACTAAGATAATGGCATCAGGTCTCATCACTTCCTGGAAAATAGACGGGGCAACAGTGACAGACTTTATTTTCTGGGGCTCCAAAATCACTGCAGATGGTGACTGTTGCCCTGAAATTAAAAGATGCTTGCTCCTTGGAAGATAAGTTGTGACCAACCTAGACAGCATATTAAAAAGCAGAGACATTACTTTGCTGACAAATAGCTGTCTAATCAAGGTTATGGTTTTTCCAGTAGTCATGTATGGATATGAGAGTTGGACTCTAAAGAAAGCTGAGTGTCAAAGAATTGTTGCTTTTGAACTGTGGTGTTGGAGAAGACTCTTGAGGGTCCCTTGGACTGTAAGGAGATCCAACCAGTCCATCCTAAAGGAAATCAGTCCTCAATATTCATTGGGAGGACTGAGGCTGAAGCTGAAACTCCAATACTTTGGCCACCCGATGTAAAGAACTGACTCATTGAAAAAGACCCTGATGCTGGGAAGGATTGAAGGTGGGAGGAGAAAGGGATGACAGAGGATGAGATGGTTGGATGGCATCACCGACTCAATGGACATGAGTTTGAGTAAACTCCAGGAGTTGGCGAAAGACAGGGAGGCCTGAAGTACTTCAGTCCATCGGGTCAGAAAGAGTTAGACATGACTGAGTGAACTGAACCGAAATGAACTATTAATACTATATATAAAATAGATAACTAACAAGTATCTATTGTATAGCATAGGGAGCTATAAACAATATTTTTAAAAACCTAAAGGGAAAATAATTTTAAAAATAAAAGAGAAAAAAAATATGTGTACACACACACACGTATATATATGAATCACTTTTCTGTAAACCTGAAACTAACACAACATTGTAAATCCACTATACATTGTTGTTCAGTCCCTAAGTCATGTCGGACTCTTTGAAAGCTCATGGACTGCAGCAAAACAGGCTCTCCTGTCCTTCCCTCTCTCCCTGAATGTGCTCTAATTCATGTCCATTAAATCGGTGATGCTCTATAACCATCATCCTCTGCCGCCTCCTTCTCCTGATGCTGTCAATCTTTCCCATCAGGGACTTTACCAGTGAATCAGCTCTTCCCATCAGGCAGCCAAAGTATACAAGCTTCAGCTTCACCATCAGTCTTTCAATGAATATTCAGGGTTGATACCTGTAGGGTTGATACCTGCAGGGTTGACTGGTTTGATCTTCTTGAAGCACCAACATTTGAAAGCATCACGTCTTCAGTGCTTAGCCTTCTTTATGGTCCAACTCTCACATCTGTGCATGACTACTGGAAAACAACAACAACAATGCTTTGACTGTACAGATATTTGTTGTCTGCTTTTTAAGACACTATCTAGGTTTGTCATAGCTTTCCTTCCAAGAATCCCACATCTTTTAATTCCATGATTGTAGTCACCATCCATAGTGATGTGAGAGCCAAATAAAATAACATGTCACTGCTTACAGTTTTTCCCCTCCCATTTGCCATGAAAGTGAGAGAGTCATTTCCTAGGCAGGTTGATAGGAAATCTAGGGGTCCCCAAGGAGAGAGGGGTCTGGAATTCTCAAGGAGGAAGAAAAGACTAACTTTTTTGTCCCTCTATGTTCCTTAGGATTATATAACAAAAATGATTCCTGCTTGAGGGCAGTCTCTGGAAAAAAAAAAAAAAAAAAACTTCTGGCTAATCCTGTTATGTTAAGGTGTAAATTATGGGAGAAGGTCTAGTGAGGTCTTTACAACATCCAGACATTCTTTTGATTCACTGTAATAACTAATTAGAGAGTATATAATTCCATTGCTAACACTAGCAATGGGGTATACTCTTTCTGCCCCCTTCTGATGTCTATGTCAGAAGCTTTCTCTATCTCCTTTATACTTTAATAAAACTTTATTACACAAAAGCTCTGAGCCATCAAGCCTCATCTCTAGCCCCAGATTGAATTCTTCTCCTTCAGAGGTTAAGAATCGCAGGTCTTTGCATGGTTCAGCAACAACCTTTCAAAAGGATGGGATCATATACTATGTTCTTAGTTTTTTGAATGTTGGATTTTGAACCAGTTTTTTCTCTCTCCTGTTTGCCCTCATCAAGAGGCTCTTTCTGCCTTTAGGGTGGTATCATCTTCATATCTAACATTTTGATATTTCTCTCAACGGTCTTGATTTCAGCTTGTGATTCATCCAGGCTGTCATTTCACATGATGTATGTTACATATCAGTTAAATAGGCAGGGTGACAATATATAGCCTTGTGGTACTCCTTTCCAAATTTGAACCAGTCCTTTCTTCCATGTCCTCTTTTAATTATTACTTCTTGACTCATACACAGATTTCTCAGGAGGTAGGTAAGGTGGTCTGGTATTCCCCTCTCTTTAAGAATTTCCCAGTTTGATGTAATCCACAGAACAAAAGACTTAAGTGTACTCAATGAAGAAGATTTCAATGTTTCTTTTTGGAATCCTTTTTCTTTTTTATGATCCAACGAATATTGGCAATTTTATCTCTCTTTTCTTTACCTTTTCCCTGCTCTTCTTAGGGATTAGGATGAAAACTGACCTTTTCAAGTCCTTTGGCCACTGTTGAGTTTTCAAAATTTGCTGACATATTGAGTGCAACACTTTTACAACAGCATCTTTCAGAATTTGAAATAGTTAATCTGGAATTCCATCACCTCTACCAGCTTTGTTTGTAGTAATTCTTCCCAAGTCCCAGTTGACTTCAACTCCAGGGTGTCTGGCTCTAGGTGATTGATGACACCGTTGTGGTTATCTAGATCATTCAGATCTTGTTTGTATACTTCTTCTGGGTATTATTGTCAACTCTTCTAATATCTTCTGCTTCTGTCAGATTTTTGCCATTTCTGTCAGTTTTCTGAAAAAAATCTGTTTTCCTTTCTGGGAAAGATCAGATTTCATTTCAATTCAAAAGAATGGCAATGCCAAAGAATGTTTAAGCTACTATACAGTTGCATTCATTTCTAATGCTAGTAAGGTCATGCTCAAAATCCTTTAAGCTAGGCATCAGCAGTATGTGAACTGAGAGCTTCCACAAGTACAAGCTGGATTTAGAAAAGACAGAGGTACCAGAGGTCAAATTGGCAACATCTGCTGGATCATAGATAAAGCAAGAGAATTCCAGAAAAACATCTACTTCTGTTTCATTGACTATGCTAAAACCTTTGACTGTGTGGATTTCAACAAACTCTGGCATATTCTTAAAGAGATGGGAACACCAGGCCACCTTACCTGTCTCCTAAGAAACTGGTATGCAGGTCAAGAAGCAACAGTTAGAACCAGACATGGAAAAATGGACTGGTTCAAAATTTGAAAAGAAGTTCAACAAGGCTGCCACCTTGCTTATTTTACTTATATGCAGAGAATATTATGACAAATGCCAGGCTGGATGAATAACCAGCTGGAAACAAGATTACCAGGAGAAATGTGAACAGCCTCAGATATGCATATGATAAAATTCCGATGGCAGAAAGTGAAGAGGAACCAAGGAGCCTCTTGATGTAGTTGAAAGAGGAGAGTATAAAAGCTGGCTTAAAGTCAACATTTAAAAAACTAAGATTATGGCATCTGGTCCCATCACTTCATGGCAAATAGAAGAGGAAAGGCTGGAAACAGTAAAAGGTTTTATGCTCTTGGTCTCCAAAATCACTCTGGATACTGATTGCAACATGAAATAAAAAGATACCTGACCTTTGGAGGAAAAGTTGTGACAAACCTATAGTAAATTAAAAAGCACTGAGATCACTTTGCTGCCAGAGATCCATGTAGTCAAGCTATCTTTTTTTTTTTTTCCAGTAGTCATGTATAGATGTGAGAATTGGATGATAAAGAAGGCTGAGAGCTGAATAATCAATGCTTTCAAATTGTGGTGCTGGAGAAGACTATTGAGAGTCCCTTGGACTTCAAGGAGATCAAAACAATCAATCCCTAAGGTATCAACCCTGAATATTCATTAGGACTGATGTTGAAGCTAAAGCTTCAATACTTTGGCCATCTAATGAGAAGAAATGACTCACTGGAAAAGACCTTGATTCTGGGAAAGATTGAGGGCAAGAGAAGAAGAGGGCGACAGAGAATGAGATGATTTGATGCCATCACCTACTCAATGGGCAGGAGTTTGAGCAAACACCAGGAGATAGTGAAAGACATGGATGCCTGGCATGCTGGAGTCTATGGAGTTTCAAAGAGTCAGACACGACTTACAAACTGAACAACAGCATTTTATATATATATATATATATATTTTATTGAAGTATATTTGACATTCAATGTTTCAGATGAACAACAAGTTGACTCAGTTATACGTGTACACATATGTTATTTTTCAGGTTTTTTTCATTATAGCTTATGAGAAGACAAAGGGTATAGTTCCCTCTGCTATACAGTGAATCTTTTTTCACTTGTTGCATATCTATTTTTTAATATTAGCAATCCAGTATTCAATTTATGCTAGGTTAAGCAAGTGGAATGAAAATGTCATAATTTTTTAATTAGGCAAAATTTGATGTTTTCCAAAATATTTATACTAGTTATATATATATATATATATATATATATATATGTATACAACAAGTTTTCTTTTTATTAATTTAATTTAATTTGAAGATAATTACTTTACAATATTGTGATAGCTTTTTGCCATATATCAACATGAATCAGCCATAGGTCCCCATCCTGTAACCCCCTCCCACCTCGCTCCCCACCCTGTCCCTCTGGTTGACCCAGAGCATTGCTTTTGGGTGCCCTGCTTCATGCATCAAACTTGCACTGGCTTCCTGTTTTACATAGGGTAATGCACATGTTTCAATGCTATTCTCTCAAATCATCCCACTTCACCTTTTCCCATTGAGTCCAAAAGTCTGTTCTTTACATCTCTTTCTCCTTTGCTACCCTGCATGTAGGATCATCAGTACTGTCTTTCTAAATTCCATATATATGTGTTAACATACAGTATTTTTCTTTCTCTTTCTGACTTACTTCAATCTGTATAATAGGATCCAGGTTAATCCTCCTCATTAGAACTGACTCAAATATGTTCCTTTTTATAGCTGAGTAAAATTCCATTGTGTTTATGTACCACGACAGTATTTTATGACTCAGAATGTGGTCTATCTTGATAAATGTTTGAAGTGAATCGAAGAAGAATGTGTAATTTTCTTTTATTCAATAAAGTAGTCAATCATTGTCAATTATATCCAGTTAAATGATGATGTTGTTCAGTTCAATTGTGTTCCCACTGATATCTGCTGGCTGGGTCTGACTATTTCTATTAGAGGGGCATGGAAGTCTCCATATCTAATAGCAGATTTAGCAATTTCTCTTTATGATTCTAGCAGTGTTTTTCTCTTGCATTTATTAGACACACACAGAATAAGGGTTATAATGTCTTCTAGAATAATTGACCCATTATTCTGTAATGTTCCTCTTTATTTCCAATAACTTTCATAGTTCTGAAATCTATTCTCTTTGAAATTAATATATCTAATCCTTTTTTGTCTAGGATTTGCATAGTTTATCTTCCTCCATTGCATAACGTTTAATCTATATGTGTCTTTATATTAAAGTGTTTTCTTGTTGCCAGTATCTATGTGAATCTTGTTTGTTGGTCTGTTATGACAATATATTTAATCAATACATTTAGATCATTGATACTTTAAATTATTATTAATATGAGTGTGTGATGTGTTCAGTGATTCTCTCATATGTGATTCTTTGCAGCCCCATAGACTATTGCCCACCAGGCTGCTCTGCCCATGCAATTTTACAGACAACAATACTGGAGTGGGTTGCCACTTCTTTTTCCAGAGCAGCTTCCCAAATCAGGGATCTAATCTGAGTCTCTTGCATCTACCAAATTGGCAGGTGTATTCTTTACCATTGTGCTACCTGGGAAATCTCATATGTAAATGTGCTGTACTGTGCTGTAGTAAGTCACTTCAGTTGTGTCCCACTCTTTGTGACCCTATGTATGTTGCCTGCCAGGTTCCTATGTCCATGGGATTCTCCAGGCAAAATTACTGGAGTGGGTTGTCATGGCCTCTCCCAGGGGATCTTCCCAAATCAGGAACTGAATCCACATCTCTTATGTCTCCTCCACTGGCAGGTGGTTCTTTACCACTAGCACCACCTGGGAAGTCCATAGATTTAGATATAAAAACATAATTTTAAACAGGCACTTATCTGAACAATTAAATAATAAAAATTTTATTTTATCTTCACTTATTCATTTTTACATACTCTTAAGTAGGTACTAGTTTCTTGATGTATATAATTTTCTTTTTTAACTGAAGAATTGCTTTCAACATTTATTGCAAGTCAGATGTACTGATAAAGTTTTTGTACTTTTGGTTTTCCCAAGACTATTTAATTACACTTCCGTTTTAAAGGATAATTTTACATGGCAAAGAATTTTAGGTTGGTGGGTTTAATTTTTTGCAACACTTTGTATTTCCCTGCACTATCATCTTGAATTGTGAAAAGAAATTGGAGGTAACACTTATCCTTAATTTTCTATAGGTAAGGTGTTCTTTTTACTCTGACTTCTTTCAAGATTTTTTTTTTTGGTCTTTCTTTTTTTATAGTTTAAATATATGCTTAGTTTTGTGTTCTCTGAGCTTCCTAAATATGTGGTTTAGTGTCTAATACTAATTTCAGAAATATTCTCAGTCATTGGTGCTTCAAATTTCTGTTTTGTTCTTTCTCTTTTTTCTTCTTATACCATACCTATTATGGATGAAAGTGAAAGTGTTAATGACTCGGTCATGTCTGATTCTTTGCGACCCCATGGGCTGTAGCCTGCCAAGGGACTCTGTCCATGGAAACCTCCAGGCAAAAATACTGGAGTGGGTTGCCATTCCCTTCTCCAGAGTATCTTCCAAACCATGGATTGAACCTGGGTCTCCTGCATCACAGGTAGATTCTTTATTGTCTGAGCCACTGGGGAAGCTCATTATGATATGTAGCTACTTTTATAGGTGATCTACAGTTCTTAGACATTCTGGGCTTTTTCAGCATTTTTTTGCTTTCTTTTAATGTTTGGATTTTTTTTTTTTTTTTGGATTCTCACTCTAAGATATTTTTTCCTTAGCCATGCATATTCAACCCTGAATATTACTTGGAAGAACTGATTCTGAAATTGAAGTGCCAATACTTTGACCACCTGATGCAAAGAGCTGACTCATTGGAAAAGACTCTGATACTGGGAAGGATTGAAAGCAGGAGGAGAAGGGGAAGTCGGAGAATGAGATGGTTTGATGGCATCCCGATTCAATGGACATGAGTTTGAACAAACTCCTGGGAATGGTGAAGGACAGGGAAGTCTGGCATGCTGCAGTCCATGGCATCTCAAAGAGTTGTACAGGACTGGGCAACTGAACAGAAACAACAATAGCCATGTCCAGTCTGCAAATTATACTATCAAAAGCATACCTGTTACAGTGTTTACACCAGCACTACAGTAATAAAGACAATGTACTACTGGTGATAGAAGAGACAAATAAACAGAACAGAGTAGAAAACCCATAAACAGTACATACAAATATCATAAACTGATCTTTGACAGAACATTATAGGCAATATAATGGAGCAAAGAAAGTCTCTTCAACAAGTGATGCTGGAACAACTAGACATCACATGTTAAAAAAATTTAGACACAGCCTTTTCATTTTTAACAAAAATTAAATCAAAATGAACATAACCCTAAATGTAAAATGCAGAAATATACATACATACACACACACACACACACACACATATATATATATATATATGTTATCTTTTAGATAACATAAAAGACAACATAAAAGAAAATATGGATGATCTGGGGCATCACTTTTTAAATACAACTCCAAAGATATCTGTGAAATCTGTGAAAAAAAAATGACAAGGTGAACTTTATTAAGGTTAAAACTTTGGCTCTGCAGAAGGCAATATCAAGAAAATTAAAAGACAAGTCACATACTAGGAGAGCACATCTAGAAAATACAAATCTGATGGATGATTGTTATTCAAAATATCCAAATAAAATTTAAACTCAATTATAAGAAAATAAGCAATCCTGTTAACAAATGGACAAAAACCTTAGTAGAAAACTCACTAAGGAATACGTACAGATAGATGTGAAATATATGTGAATATGTTCAACATCATATATCATTAGGGAATTGAAAATAAAACAACAATGAAATACCATTGCACTCATATTAGAATGGCTGATAAATGCTGATGAGGATGTGAGGCAATAGGGAAACTTATTCTTTGCTAATGAGAATGGCAAAAAGTATAGCCACTTTGGAAGACTGTTTGGTGGTTTCTTACAAAATGAAATATACTCTTACCATATGGTAAAGCAATCATCCTCTTTTGTATTTAAACAAATGACTTTAAAACTTATGTTTATACAAGATTCACACACTTCTATGTACAAATATATGGAAGGTTTATTTATAATTGCCAAAACTTAGAAACAACTATGATGTCCATCAGAGGGTAATGGAGAGTAAATTGGTACACTCAGACAATGGAGTATTTTTCAGTGCTACAAAGAAATGAGCTATCAAGACATGAAAAGACATGAGGAACCTTGAATGCATATTATGATATTCTACACTATATGAGTACAATTGTATGATATTCTGGAAAAGGAAAAGGTATAGTGATAGTACAATGTCACTGGTTGTCAGGAGTTCTTTGAGAGCTTATGAGATGTATAGGCATAGCAAAGAGGATTTTTAGGGAATTGAAACTACTCTTTCCGATACTATAATGGCAAGTACATATCATTATACATTTGTCCAAATGTGTATCCCATAGAATGTACAATACTGACAGTGAACTCAGTATTATGAAATTGGGATGTAAATTATGCAAATTATGTTGTAAATTATGAAACTGGGATGATATGTTGTGGCTATGTATTTTAACAAATGTACCATTGTGGTGGGAGATATTGCTAATGGAAGAGGTTGGGCATGTGGAGAATAAGGAGTATATGGAAACTTTGTACTTTCTTCTTAGTTTTGCTGAGAACCTAAAAATGTTTTTAAAAATAAAGTTTACTAATTAAAAAATATTCAGTACTACTTTTATCTATTTTATTGTTCAAATACTTCAATTGACTGAATCACTTTTAGTTTAATGGGCAACTATTATATAGTAAGAAGCAGAGCTGAGATATCCATACAGAGTGTTCTCATTGCGTCATACCGTTTGCTCTCAAAAGTAAGGAACCCAAGTAGCACTGTGAAAATTATCTGCAACTTATTAGAAATGCACATTTTGGACATTTTCCCAGACATACTTAATCAGAAGCTGGGGGTAAGGTCCAGTAATCTGTTTATTACAACAGCCTTGAAGAGCTTTATGTAGGCTGAAGTTAGAACTGAGTTACTATACCATATAGTAAAGAATTATTTCAACTGTTCTATCTCCTTAGAAAGTCAGCATGCCACATATTGGTGGATGCTCCTTTCCTATTCTCAATGTATATGACCACAGTGGAAGCAAGTTTGACTCTGTCTTAAGCCAGACCTATACAGTTAATTAATATGAGAAGATTAGTTCATTAGAAAAACAGTTTACTGGAGGTTGACAAATAGAAGCCCTTTATATAGAAATGTGGCTTTAAGATTCACTCATATAAGAACTTAAGTCAGCATTCATGGATGATAGCCATTTTCAAATATACTTTGGTAAGTAGGAAAGATAGTCTGCCAATGAGGAAGGAAAATGACACCAGAATTCAGAGACAGAGATATTTCAATAAGCAACTAAGACACACGTCTTCTTTTTCTTTTATTTTTTTTTTAACTCCATTGTGAAATTGGGTCCTGCTCTGTTCCTGAGGTAGAGCTAAACTCCTGAGTTCCTTTGAAACTTGCCTGTTATTTTAATAAGATACCTAACTTATTTAGGCTAGATTGATGAGTCTTCTGAATTTAAAAGGTTATAACCATTACGGTATCATCTTCTCATTATTGAGAAACAGTCCACTTCACATTTAATTTTTTATATATATATTTACTAAAAAATAAAATATTTTACATCTAATTTGAAATGAG
>CM035276.1:37240435-37438519 GCA_020226075.1 Hydropotes inermis
CTCAAATAAAAAAATCAAAGATGAAGAGATTATATATTATTACTTATATGTTCCAGTTAAAGGGCAAATGAACTCAAATAAAAAAATCAAAGATGAAGAGATTATATATTATTACTTATATGCTCCAGTTAAAGGGCATATTGTAGTAAAGTTTGTATAGTAGGATGAGTCAACATGGCAGCATATGCACAGTTATCCATAAAACTCTCTGGACTACAATAACATCTTGGACAAACACACATACAAGCACACTAATACACATTCACTCATTTTTCTATTACTATTTCAAACACTGTGGTTATTATACAATAGATCTGCCAAGGTATCTGCCTTTATTTCAGGTATTTCTCTTTCAATCTAGGAAAAGTTACACAAAATATATATGTGACATGTTTGTATACAATATACACATACACACACACACACACACACACACACACACCCCTACTCTCAGTTCAGTTCAGTCTCAGAGGGTAAAGTGTCTGCCTGCAATGCAGGAGACCTGGGTTCAATCCCTGGGTTGGGAAGATCCCCTGGAGAAGGAAATGGCAACCCACTTTGGTACACTTGGCTGGAAAATCCCATGGGCAGAGAAGCCTGGTAGGCTACAGTCCGTGGGGTTTCAAAGAATCAAACACGACTGAGCAACCTCATTTTTCACTTTAGGTCAGTTGCTCAGTTGTGTCCGACTCTTTGAGACCCCATGGACTGCAGCACACCAGGTTTCCCTGTCCATCACAAATCCCGAGCTTGCCAGACTCATGTCCATCAAGTATCCATCCATTTCATCCTCTGTTTTTCCTTTCTCTTCCTGCCTTCAATCTTTTCCAGCATCAGGCATTTTTCCAGTAAGTCAGTTCTTTGCATCAGCTGACCTAAGTATTGGAGCTTCAGCCTCAGCATTAGTTATTCCAATGAATATCCAGGACTCATTTCCTTTAAGATTGACTGGTTTGATCTCCTTACAGTCCAAGGGACCCTCAAGAGTCTTTTCCAACACCACAGTTCAAAAGCATCAGTTCTTCAGTGCTCAGCCTTCTTTATGGTCCAACTCTTACATCCATACATGACTACTGGAAAAACCATAGCTTTGACTATGTAAAACTTTGTTGGCAAAGTAATGTCTCTGCATTTTAATATGCTGTCTACATTTGTCATAGCTTTTTCTCCAAGGAGAAAGCTACTTTTAATTTCACGGTTGCAGTCACAATCTGTAGTGATTTTGGAGCCTGAGAAAATAGTCTGTCACTATTTCCATTGTTTCCCCAACTATTTGCCAAGAAGTGATGGGCCCTGATGCCATGAGCTTAGTTTTTTGAATGTTGAGTTTTAAGTCAGCTTGTTCACGCTCCTCCTTCACCTTCATCAAAAGGCTCTTTGAATCAGCCATAGGTATACATATGTCCCCTGCCTCTTATATCTCCTTTCCACCTCCCTACCAATTTCACCCCTCTGGTTTGAGAGAATATCATTGAAACAAATACATTTCCATATGTAAAAGAGATGACCAATGGAAGTTTGATGCATGAAGCCAAGCACCCAAAATCAGTGCTCTGGGAAAACCAGAGGGATAGGTGAGGAAGGAGGTGTGAGGGGAGTATAGGATGGGGGTGACACATGTATACGTGTGGTTGATTCAAGTTGATGTATGGCAAAAACCATCACAATATTGTAAAGTAATTTTTATCCAATTAAAATAAATTAATTAAAGATAATCCCACCCTGCTATGTTGTTACAGAGCCCAGGCCTGAATTGCCTTAGTCATATGGCAAATTCTTATGGCTATGTATTTAACATGCATTAATGTAAGTTTCTGTCATTCTCTCCAAACATCTCTTCTATCTCCCACCCCATATCCAAAAGTCTGTACTCTATGTCTGTGTCTCCACCACTGTCCTGCAGATAATTTCATCATTACCATCTTTCTAGATTCCATATACATGCATTAATATTCCATATTTGTTTTTCTTTTTCTGACTGACTTCATTCTGTAAAATAAGCTTTAGGTTCATCCACCTCATTAGAATTGACTCAAATGTGTTTCTTTTCATGGCTGAGTAATATTCGACTGTATATATGTTTCACAGCTTCTTTATCCATTCATCTGTTGATGGACATCTAGGTTGATTCCAAGTTCTAGCTATTATAAATAATGTTTCAATGTATTTTGGGGATATGTGTCTCTTTAAATTTTTGTTTCCTCAGGGTATATGCCTAGTAGTGGGATTGCTGAGTCATATGATGATTTTATTCTTAGATATTAAGGAATCTCCCTACTGTCTTCTAGAGTGATTGTATCAATTTACATTCTCACCAACAGTGCTAGAGGGTTCCTTTTTCTCCATACCTGTTCCAGCATTTGCTATTTGTAGACTTTTTGATGATGGCTATTCTGACCAGTATGAGGTGGTATCCCATTATAGTCTTGATTTGCATTTCTATCAGATTGAGGGATGTTGAGCATCTTTTCATGTGTTTGCTAGCCATCTGCATGCATTCTTTGGAGAAATGTCTGTTTAGGTCTTTTCTCCACTTTTTAATTGGGTTGTTAGTTTTTCTGGTATTTACTTATATGAGCTGCTTGTATATTTTGGAAATTAATCCTTTGTCCATTGTTTCATTTGCTTTCTTTTCTCTCATTCTGAGGGTTGTCTTTTCACCTTGTTTATAGTTTCCTTTGTTGTGCAAAATCTTTTAAATTTAATTAGGTCCCACTTTTTTATTTTTGCTTTTATTTCCATTAGTCTAGGAGGTGGGTCATAGAGGATCTTGCTGTGATTTATGTTACAGATGTTTTATGTATGTTTTGCTCCAAAAGTTTTATAGTTTCTTGTATTTTATTCATTTTGAGTTTACCTTTGTGTGTGGTGTTAGAAAATGTTCTAATTTCATTCTCTTACATGTAGCCATACAGTTTTACCAGCATCACTTTTTGAAGAGGCTATTTTTGCTGCATTGTATATTCTTGCCTTTTTGTGAACAATTAAAGTGCCCATAGGTGAGTCAGTTTCTCTCTGCTATCATGTTACATCGGTCTATATTTCTGTTTTTGTGTCAGTACCATGCTGTATTCATGACTGTAGCTTTATAGTATAGTCTTAAGTCATGAAGGTTTATTTCTCCAACTCCATTCTTCTTTCTCAAGATTGCTTTGGCTATTCAGGGCCTTTTGTGTTTTCATATGAATTGTGAAAATTTTCTGTTCTAATTCTGTGAAAAATTCCATTGGTAATTTGATAGGGATAATGTTGAATCTGCATTTGGTATTAGAGTCATTTTCACAATATTGATTCTTCCAACCAGGAACGTGGAATATCTATCTTATTTATGTTATCTTTGATTTCTTTCATCAGTGTCTTACAGTTTTCTGTAAACAGTTCTTTTGTCCACTCTGGTAGGTTTATTCTCAGATATTTTATTATTTTTGTTACAGTGATAAATGGGATTGATTCCTTAATTCTTTTTTCCTAATATTTCATTGTTAGTATATATATTAAAAAAAGCAAGTGATTTCTGTGACTGTATTTTGTACCCTGTGACTTTACTAAATCCATTGATTAGCTTGAGAAATTTTCTGATAGTATCTTTAGGGTTTTCTCTGTAGAGCATCATGTCATCTGCAAACAATGAGAGTTTTACTTCTTTTCCAATATAGATTTTTTTTTTTATTGATTTTCTCTAATTGCCATATCTAGAACTTCCAAAGCTGTGTTGAATAAAGGTGGTGAGGGTGGGTCCCCTTGCCTTCTTCCTTGTCTTAGAGGGAATGATTTCAGTTTTTTACCATTGAGAATAATGCTTGCTATGGGTTTACCATATATAACCTTTACTATGTTGAGATAGGTTCCTTCTTGGCTCATTTTTTGAAGATCATTTTATCGTAATGGATGCTGTATTTTGTCAAATTTTTTGTATCTGTTGAAATCATCATATGAATTTTTTATCATATGAATTTTATCTCAATTTGCTAGTATGTATTATATGGATTGACTTGTGTATATTGAAGAATCCTTGCATCTCTGGGATAAGCCTAACTTGATCATGGTGTATAATATTTTTAATGAGTTGTTGAATTATTTTTGCTAGAATTCTCTTGAGGATTTTTGCATCTATATTCATCATCAATATTGGCCTGTAATTTTATTTTTTTGTGTTGTCTTTGTCTAGTTTTGGCATCTGGGTGGTGGTGACCTCATAGAATGATCTGCAATGTTCCTCACTCTGCAATTTTTTGGAGTTTCAAAAGGATAGGCATTAACTCTCTAATGTTAAATACAATTCACTGGTGAAGCCATCTGGCCTTGAAGTGTGTTAGTCACTCAGTTGTGTCTGACTCCTTGTGACCCCATGGACTGTAGCCACCAGGCTCCTCTGTCCATAGAATTCTCCAGGCAAGAATATTGGAATGGGTTGCCATTTCCTTCTTCAGGGGATCTTCCTAACCCTAGAATTGAACCCAGATTCTCTGCAATGCTGGAGTTTCTTTACTGACTGAGCTTTGAGGGAAGCCCACTTTATGTACTATAGGGATATAAAATCTTGTTTTAATCACATAAATGTCTATTTTACTTATCCCATTATAAATAGCCATCCAAAGAAGTTTTGTTTGTTTGTTTTTTAATTCACTTCTGGTAGTTTACTTTTGTTAAAAGGTGAAAAAAAATCCTCATTGAAATAATAACTAGACCTTTTTCCTTTTGTTTTGTTTTCATCTAAGTTGTGCTTGTGTTTATAGAGAGGTTTCTGATCACATTTTTTGTTTATTTTACTATGTGTCATTGGGTTATTCATAATTTATTTCTTCCTGGTTCAGTCTTAGAAGATAGAACTTTCTATCTGTTTGCAGACAGATAGAATCTGCCTATAGAAATAGACAGAATTTATTTCTTCCAGATTGTCAATTTTATTGCCACATAGTTGCTCATAATTGTCTCTTATAATCCTTTATATTTCTACGTTGTCTGTTGTAACCACCCTCTTTTCTTTTCTAATTTTGCTGATTTGATTCTTTTCTCACTTTTTCTTGATGAATCTGGCTAAAGGTTTGTCAACTTTTGTTTATCTTCTCAAAGAACAGCTTTTAGTTTTATTAATCTTTACTGTTGTTTCTTTCATTTATTATTCATTTATTTTTGCTCTGATCTATATGATTTGTTTCTTTCTGCTAATTTTTTTCCCTTCTTTTTCCAGTTTTTTAGCTGTTAAATTAGTTTGTCTATTGATCTTTTGTTTGTTTGTTCATTTCTTGAGGTAAGACTGTATTGCAATAAGCTTCCCTCTTAGAACTTCTTTTGCCGCAGCCCATAGGTTTTGAGTTGCCATGATTTCATTGTCATTTGTCTCTAGGAATTTTTTTTTAATTTTCCTTTTAATTTTTTTCAGTAACTTTTTTTGCTATTTAGAAATGTATTTTTTAATCTCCATGTTTTTGTATTTTCACAGTTTTCTTTCCGCAATTGATATTTAGTCTCATAGCATTATGGTTAGAAAAGATGCTTGATAGAATTTCAATTTTCTTAAGTTTGCTTAGGCTTGATTTGTGACCCAAGATGTGTTCTATCTTTGAGAATGTCCCAAGTTTGCTAGAGAATAAAGTATATTCTTATATATTTGGATGGAATGTCCTGAAGATATCAATGAGACCCATTGGTCTACTGCATTATTTAAGGCTTGTGTTTCCTTATTAATTTTCTGTTCTGATTATTTGTAAGTGAGGTGTTACAATCACTTACTATTATTGTGTCATTGTCATATTTTCCTTTTATGTCTGTTAGTGTTTGTCTTGTATATTGAGGTATTCCTATGTTGGGTGAATAAATATTTGTAGTTGTTATGTCTTCCTCTTTGATTAATCCATTGGTCATTATGCAGTGCTCTTCCTTATCTCTTATAATTTTTTTTTTTATTTAAGGCATATTTGTCTCATATTAGGGTTGCTACTTCAGCTTTTTTTTTTTTTTTATTTCCATTCTCATGGAATGTATTTTTTCAGCCTATCACTTTCAGTCTGTATTTGTCTTTAGGTCTGAAGTGGGTCTCTTGTAGACAGCTTATATATGGGTCTTGTTTTTGTATCCATTTGGCCAGTCTGTTTCTTTTGGTTGGAGCATTTAATTCATTTACATTTAAAGTAATTATTGATATGTATGTTCCCCTTTCCATTTTCTTAATTGTGTGGGGTCTGCTTTTGTGGGTCTCTTTCTTCTCTTGTATTTCCTCTCTATGTAAATCCCTTTCACCTTCACATATCACTGCCTTGTAGGGCTGAAGAGACATGCATAACTCAATGAAGCTATAGCCAATGCCACATAGGTCCACCCAAGATTGATGGGAAAGGAAGGTTCTGACAAAATGTGATCCAGTGGAGGAGGGAATTGCAAACCACCCCAGTATACTTGCTGTGAGAACCTCCTGAACTGTATAAAAGGAGAAAAAGTTGTGATGCTGAAATACGAGTCCCCCAGGGCTAAAGTGTCCAATATGCTACTGGGAAAGAGTGGAGGAGAACTAGTAGTAGCCCCAGAAAGAATGAAGTGGTTGGGCCAAAGTAGAAATGATGCTCAATTGTGGATGTCAGGAGAAAGATCAGCAAGCTTATATATGTGAATGATATCACTTTACTGGCAGAAAGTTAGGAGGAATTAAAGAGCCTTTTGATAAGGGTGAAGGAGGAGACTGGAAGAGCTGACTTAAAACTAAATATTACAAAAATTGAGATCATGACATATGGCCTCATTACTTCATGGCAAATAGAGGGGGAAAATATGGCAGTAGTGACAGATTTCCTCCTCTTAGACTCTAAAATCACTGTGGATGTTGACTATAGCAATGAAGTCAGAAGACAATTGCTTCTCGGCAAGAAAGCCGAGAACCTAGACAGTGTGTTAAAAAGCAGAGATATTATTCCTCTGACAAAGGTTCATATAGTAAAAGACTATGACTTTCCCAGCAGTCATGTATGGTTTGATAGCTGGACAGTTTAAAAAAAAAAAAAGCAGAGTGCTGAAGAATTGATGCCTTCCAACTATGGTGCTGGAGAAGACTTCTGAGAGTCCTTTGGACAACAAGGAGACCAAACCAGTCAATCTTAGCAGAAACCAACCCTGAATTCTCATTGGAAAGCCTGATGCTGAAGCTAAAACTCCAGGATTTTGGTCATCTGGTATGAACAGCTGACTCATTGGAAAAGTCCCTGATAATGGAAAAGATTGAGGGCAGAAGGAGAAGGTGTCAGAGGTTGAGATGTCTAGGTGTCATTACTAATGCAGTGGACACGAACTTGGGCAAACATTAGGAGATGGTGAAGGACAGAGAGAACTGGCATGCTTTAGTCCATGGAGTTGCAGAGTTGGACACGACTGGGTGACTGACCTATGACAACATAAGTCCCTTTAACATTTGCTGTATAGCTGATTTGGTGGTACTAAATTCTCTTAATTTTTTTTTTTTTCCTGTAAATCTTTTGATTTCTCCATCAGTTTTGAATGAGATCCTTGCCAGATAGAGCAATGTTGATGTTGTGGTCTGTGTGCAGGTTGGAAAAGAATTTCCAGGCATGAGACAGAATGAGAGGGGAAACAAAGTTTATTAGAGTGGGAGATGCTGTTAGAACAGTGGCCAGCTCAAGGGAGAACCAATGTTAAACAGGAGTCCTTAGTCCACTTTTATACCCAGAGTACAAGTAGTGGGATAGGGGTCTTGCAGGTCAGTTAGGAATTGGATGAGTCACATATACTGTGGGGTTGGGGGGAGAGTAAGGCAAGTATCTTCTCCCTATAGGGTAGGAGGGGAGAAAGGTTACACTGCTCAAGAGGATCTAAAATCCATTGATATTTACAACATGTGGGAGAGAAGGTTGATAAGGTCCAGTTTTTCTGTCCCTGAATTTCAGGGACCTCCTTGTTCTAATCTGCTCTTTCACCTTGGGTCACCACAATTGGTTGTATATTTTTCTCTTTCACTACTTCAAATATATCCTTCCACCCCTTCTGGCCTGCGGAGTTTCTGCAGAAAGATCAGTTGTTAAACATAGGGGATTTCCTTTGTATGTTCAGTCAGTTCAGTTTAGTTCAGTCGCTCAGTAGTGTCTGACTCTTTGAGACCCCATAGACCACAACACGCCAGGCTTCCCTGTCCATCATCAACTCCCAGAGTCCACTCAAACTTATGTCCATTAAGTCATTGATGCCATCCAACCTTCATATGCTCTGTTGTCCCCATCTCTTCCTGCCTTCAATCTTTCCCAGCATCAGGGTCTTTTCCAGTGAGTCAGTTCTTCGCATCAGGTGGCCAAAGTATTGGAGTTTCAGCTTCAGCATCAGTCCTTCCAAAGAAGTATTCAGGACTGATTTCCTTTAGGATGGACTAGTTGGATATCCTTGCACTCCAAAGAACTCTCAAGAGTCTTCTCCAACACCACAGTTCAAAAGCATCAATTCTTCAGTGCTCAGCTTTCTTTGAAGTTCAATTCTCACATCCATACCTGACCCCTGGAGAAACCATAGCTCTGGCTAGATGGACCTTTGTTGGCAAAGTAATGTCTCTGATTTTTAATATGCTGTCTAGATTGGTCATAACTTTTCTCCCAAGGAGCCCCCAGAAAATAAAGTCTCTCACTGTTTCCCCATCTATTTGCCATGAAGTGATGGGACCAGATGCCATGACCTTAATTTTCTAAATGCCGAGTTTTAATGAAACTTTTTCACTCTCCTTTTTTCACTTTCATCAAGAGGCTCTTTGGTTCTTCACTTTCTGCCATAAGTGTGGTATCATCTGCATATCTGAGGTTACTGATATTTCACCTGGAAATCTTGATTCCTACTTGTGGTTCATCCAGCCCAGTGTTTCTCATGATGTACTCTACACATAAGTTATATAAGCAGGGTGACAATATACAGCCTTGATGTACTCCTTTCCTGATGTGGAACCAGTCTGTTGTTACATGTCCAGTTCTAACTGCTGCTTCCTGACCTGCATATAGATTTCACAAGAGGCAGGTCAGATGGTCTGTTATTCCCAACTCTTAAAGAATTTTCCACAGTTTTCTGTGGTCCACACAGTCAAAGGCTTTGTCATTGTCAATAAAGCAGAAGTAGATGCTTTTCTGGAAATTTGTTGCTTTTTCAATGATCCACTGTATGTTGGCAATTTGATCTCTGTTTTTTTTTCTGCCTTTTCTAAAACTAGCTTGAACATCTTGAATTTCATGGCTCACGAACTGTTGAAGCCTGGCTTGGAGAATTTTGAGCATTACTTTACTTACATGTGAGATGAGTGCAATTGTGCAGTAGTTTGAGCATTCTTTGGCATTGCCTTTCTGTGGGATTGGAATGATTTTCCCTTAGTACTTTTAGTATTCTTTCCTTGTGTTTACTCTTTGTTGATTTGATTAGTATGTGTCTTGGCATGTTTCTCCTTGTGTTTATCCTGTATGAGACTTTCTGTTCTTCTTGAACTTGATTGATTATTTATTTCCCCATGTTGGGGAAGTCTTCAACTATAATGTCTTCAAAAATGTTCTCATGACCTTTCTTTTAATCTTCTTATGGGGCCCTTATAATTAGAATACTTTTGTGTTTAACATTGTCCCAGAAGTCTCTGAGACTATTATCAGTTCTTTTCATTCAATTCTACTCTTCAGCAGTTTTTTTCCCACCATTCTGTCTTCCAGCTCACTTATCTTCTCTTCTTCCTCATATTTCTGCATCATGTATTCTGCTATTGATTCCTTATAGAGTATTTTTTAATTTCAGTAATATCTTGTTTGTCACTGTTTGTTTACTCTTTATTTCTTCTAGTTCTTTGTTAAATATGTTGATTCTGGCATTTTCTCTGTTCTATTTTTGAGATTCTGAGTCATCTTTATTATCATTACTCTGAGCTTTTTTTTCAGTTATTTTGCCTATTTCCCCTTCATTTATTTGGGCTTGTGTGTTGTGTGTTTCTAGGTTGTTATTTGTGCAGTATTTCTCTGCCTTTTCAGTTTTTAAAACTTATTGTGTTTTATGTCTCATTTTCACAGGCTTCTGCATTGAATTCTATCTTGCTTTTGGCTTCTGCCTTAGGTGGGTAAGGTAGGTTTAGTCAGTGATTTGTTTAAGCTTTATGTAGGATGTGACTTGTGCTTGTATTCCTGTGGGATAAGGTGAGGTTTTCTTTGCTTGTTTGTGTTTTTTGTTTGTTTTTTTTTTTTTTTTTTTTCTCCCCTGATGGGCATGTCTGTGTGAGGTGGTAATCTGGTCTGCTGATGAGATGATTGGGTTTTCATTTTTGTCTTGTTTGTGGTTTGGATAAAGTGTCCTGACAGAATGCTGCTGGCAGTTGGGTGATGCCAGTTCTTGTATACATGTGGCTGTCTTTAATACTCCCTAGGGTTAGGAGTTCTCTGGTAGTCTAGGGCCCTCACTCCAAAGGACCCTTCAGATTCTGGTGTTCCCGCTCCAAAGGCTCAGTGACTGATCTCTGGCCTAGGAATGGAGATTCCACAGTTGTGCCATTTGTTATGATATTAAATGGGATTTAAACAAGAAACAAAAGACAAGAAGCAAAACAAGAAACAAAACTACTAAAACAAGAAACGAAAGACACACTTCAGACAAATGACATTACAAAATCAGGAAAATAATAGCTAAAATAATGAAATATGCACACATACATATACATCCATAAACAAAACCAAAACAGTCCAAAATAATAATAATAATAATAGACTGACTTGGTGAACAAAGGAAACCAAAAATGATATGAACCAGCTTAAAACAAAACTAACTAAAGCACAAACTGGAAAACAAAATTATAGTAAGGTACCAACTGGGGAATAAAGCAAAAACAAACAAACAAACAAAACCTAGCAAACAGATGAGGAAAAAAAAAAAGAAAAGGAAGAAATTAAAGAATAAAAATGTGAAGTTAAATAGAGGCAGATAAAGAAGATTTACATATATTAAAGAATAGTTACAATGGGGAAAGAATGGTGGGAATGAGTAGTGAAAAAATAAGTGTGGAAAAAATAATAATAAATAAAAAAAATTTAAAAGAAAAAAGGCAAACATTACAGAACCACAAAAAGCCAACATAGAGGTATACACATATAAAAGAAATAAAAAGTATGCTTAAAAAATTCCCCAAAGCTTAAATAAATTTCAGTTCAGTTCAGTCACTCAGTCATGTCCAACTCTTTGTGACCCCGTGACCACAGCATACCAGGCCTCCCTGTCCATCACCAACTCGCGGAGCCCACCCAAGCCCATGTCCATTGAGTCAGTGGTGCCATCCAACCATCTCATCCTCTGTCGTCCCCTTCTCCTCTTGCCCTCACTACTAACAAAATCAACAACTACAACAACAGAGGGAGGAGGGGGCCCAGAAAAAACTACAGAACAGCCAAAATATAAAAATAACAAATATTATTTTCTTGAATCTCAGCTTTCAGTATCCTTTCCCTTGCTGGGAGTCACAGTCCACCTCTCCTCCATAGGATGCCTTCCAACACTGGACTGATTTCTTGACCTGCTTTGGGGGCAGCTTAGACTCTAATCCAGTCCTTAGACTCTAATCTGGTGTGTTCTTATCTCCAATGTCCACAGCTGTCAGGAATAGTGTGTTTTCTTTTGTGGGAACTCTCATTGTCCAGCACAGTCTACCTAACTGATCGCATAGATTTAATCTGCAGCTTGTACAGCTGCTGGAAGGTTTTGGGTCCTCTTCCTTAGTCACAATTCCTTTGTGTTACAATTGTGGTTTTATCTACACCTATGCATGTGAGTCATCCATAGGAGTTTGCTCCTGAGGCTGTCTTGGAGTTCTTGGATCTGCCCCAGTGAGGACCAGGCTTGGACATGGTGCAGCTGCATGGATCACAGGGGCCCTAGGAGCACCAGGTACTCAGGGGAGCCAGCAGCAAGGGCAGCAGGAAATAAGGTGTCAACTGCAAATTGGCACTTGTCAAAAGCAGTGCCAGTGACTGAATAGCAAGGTCATTTGCCATCTGCCTCTGTGGAGATTGAACCTTGTGCTGATGCAGCTGTTGACCTTCAACATGTCCTGAGGGAATTCAGGCTGGAATGAGGCACTCTGGGCTCCAGGGAATCTAGAGGAACAGGTCTTTAGATAGTTGGGTGTTTTAAGGAGCCCATTTTATGATCTCAGTCCTTACATCTCCTCATATCTAGAAAAGCACTAAATCCCTTCACGGTGACATCATATCCTGTGACTAGCAGAAAAGCCTTTGTAAAAAGAGTGCTTAGTGTTACTGAACTCTGCTTTCTTCAAAATTTTATATGCTGACCTTCCTCCCACTGTTTCTTTGGAGCAGTCTCTCAGAGTTATCTGAGGTGCTGCTAAAGTAGAAATTGCTAGGAAGTCAATGTAGAACTCAGTCCTGTTTTCAGTAAACATCTCACTCTATTAGCTTAGAACTATATCTTTTGTCTTGAATTCCTGGAATGTGTTCCTGGTCTGATAAATTATCAGCACTCAGAACCAGGGAAGGGCAGTAATTAGCTTCTGTTCCATATGCTTGAGGGAAAAACAACTGCTGAGCATTAATATGACCCATAGTAAAATGGCCAGGGGGCATGAAAAAGGGTGGTGACTCAGTGGATCAAGAGAAGTCATAAAGAGGTTAAGGATCTTGACCTTTAAACTGATTGTTTACAAATAACATGATTTAAGAAAAGGAGCCAACCAAAATTGTACAGATTTATACTGGTAAAGATACAAAACTGCTGTAATGCCCACCATTTTGGGTACTCTTTACTCCCTCTCAGTGTCAATGCTGAGAGCTTTGTACCTTCCTCTTCTTTAATAAATCCTATTTGCTTTGTGTTTGTGTAATACTGGATTCCATTCTTCAGCTCCAGGAGTAAGAACTCAGATTCCTGTTTCATTACCTCTCAGGCTGCAATCCTCGCTTTGCCCCAAATAAAACAACTTTCAACTCTCAAGTTGTGCATCTTTTTTAGTTGACAATGGAGCTCAAGAAGAATCTGGCAACCCATTTCAGCATTCTTGCCTGGAGAATCCCATGGACAGAGAAGCCTGGAAGGCTGCAGTCCAGGTCGCAAAGAGCTGACGTTACCAAAGTGACCCCACATACATGCTTGCAGGATTTTTTCTAGCCTCTGGTAGCTCTGTCCCAGTGGGGATCATGCATGGAGGTGGTGTGGTTGCTTGGATCAAGGGGGCCCTGGCAATGCTAGCTGTGTTGTCAGCTATTGTTACAGGAGAAATGTGCCATTAGGGTTTGTTCTAGCCTGTGACAGCTTTGCCCCAGTGAGGATTGAATGTGATTGTGGCACAACTTCTTGGATCCCAGGGAGCCTGGTGGCACCAAGAGAGACATCAAGATGGCAGATAAATAGGTAGATGTAGAGTATATTTCTCTCTACAAATACATCAGGAATACACTTTCAGACACAGAAGATCTTGCACAACACCAGCTGAGTGCAGGGACACTGACTGCCTCAGCTGCAGGAGCCTTGGACCTATCAGGGTTTATTTCTAGCTTCTGGCAGCTGGCCATCAAACAGCCTCTTTGGCTGGTCCTTCTCTGTTGTTCTACCCATTCATGCCCTTAGAGGGCCCTCTTGGCTGGAGTCCTACTCTGTTTTTCAGTGCATCAGAAGCTTAAAGGTCCAGCCTCTCTACTGTTCCCCTGCCAGTGCTGGTGTGTGGGGCAAGAGAGGCTACAGTGATAGCTCCATCCCCTACCCATGACTCAGCAGTATTGCCTTGCCTCCAGGCATGGTTTTCATCTACAGTCTTTTCCCACCTGGACCTCCTCCCTTGTGCCTGCTTGGGTCTGTCTCCCCACAGTCAATTGCAGACCTCACCATGGGTTTGCTCTACAATCTCTATGCTCCAATTCTCAGCTTCTGTGCTTTCTAGGGACTTGCACCCTTGTGTGGGGTACATACGGCTGCAGCAGGGATGATCTGTGTGGTTCTCATTCCATTTAGACTGTCACAGATCACCTGCTTCACTGTCAGCCTCAAATGTTTCTCCTTTGTCCGAAACAGTTACAGCAATATGGGGATTGTACCCCTGCTTCAGTTACCCCACCCACCAAGGGCACATCCAGTCCTGATAACTCTCCTTTTTTTTTTTTTCCCACCTTCTTTTATCCTACTGAGTTTTGCCTGGTTTTATAAATTCTTTTCCAGTGGTCAGATACTGCTGACCACTCTCAGCTGGTGCTCTGCAAGATCTTTTGTGTCTGAAAGTGATTCCTGATGTATTTGTGGAGAGAGATGTACTCTACATCTACCTATTCCTCTGCCATCTTGATGTCTCTCTTAGTCTGGCTTAGATATTAGTGTAATTTTGATCTCATAGGAGGAGTTGGGGAGTATTCCTTTGTCTTAAATTCCTTGGAAAAGTTTGAAGAGGATTGATGTTAATCCTTCTTTAAATATGTTGTAGAACTCTCCAGAGAAGTCATCGGCTTCTGAGCTCTTAGTTGGGAGATATTTTTATTACTGTTTCAATTTCTCACTTATTATAGGTCTGTTCAGATTATTTTGTTTCCTTAAATTTCAGTGGGTAATTTTCTATTTTGCTATCTTATTTGCATCACTTCTCCTTGAAGAGTTTATTATTAAATCCAATATATTAAAGGTACCTTTAAGTGTGCTAACCCAATATTATTTTTCCCTGCATTCCACTAATGAGAGAAATGTTATTTCAAATATAGGTAATATTCTGGATAGAGAGAATATTAAACAAATGTTATAATCTCAACCTTTGTGTTTAGACTATAGTAATTACTTATAATTTTTTTTGCATTTATTAAATCTTTATTTGGTAATGCAAAATGCATCTAATTGATTTTGACAAATGATAGTTCTTAGTGAGAACATAGGATAGAAGTTTACAGAGTGTTGATAACGTGACTTAACTTGAGTGTATTTTTCTTTGATCTAATTGTGATTTTGATTAGAAATCATATTAAGGTAGAAGTTGAGGTATATAATTAATACATATTATAAGTTTAGACTCTAGAATCAGATAATTATGAATGAAAATACTCCTATTTCACTTTAGAATTTGGTAACACTGTGCAAATTATTTAACCAATATGAATCTCAAATTCTCTTACATAACACAAGAATATTCTATATTTCATAAGATTTCTTTGAAAATTAAATATTACTAACATCAGTAATGACAGAAGTTTTAGCAGTTAACATATTTTGACTGCTTACCATGAGTATGACCCAGGGGTAATAGATTTACATGTATTAATTCATAGCACGCTTTCTTGAACATAATATTTGAACATTTTCTTGAACACTCAGCAAATGTTAACTCATTGCCATTTTTTACTGTTACTATGTATGAGAAGCACCAAGGTGGTTTTAATTACAAAATTTCATGACAGTTCACAACTAGAGCTTATCTGAAGGGCATATAGACAATTATGATTTTGGAAGACAAATGCTATAATTTATCATGAAAATTTCTGCACATTTCTTACATGAGAATCAGAATTTGCTTTCAGTTTAATTTGAGTTAGATTTTTTTTAAATCTATGTCTGTCCTTCCAAATGTTATAGTAGATACTTTTACATCATTGGCATTCTTTAATTTCCCAGTGAAAAGTAAAATATCTGAAATCATTAATTTTATAAAGTTTCCATGAGTCCACTTTATTTATTTTTTTTTCATGAGTCCACTTTAATATTTTCACTCATACATAATCAAAATTTCTCATCTGTCCTGATGGCCCAGATAATAAAGGATCTGCCTATAGTGAAGGAGACCTGGGTTCAATCCCTGAGTTGGGAAAATTCCCTAAATAAAGGAATGGCTAGTCACTCCAGTATTCTTGCCTGGAGAATTCAATGGACAGAGAAGTCTGGCAGGCTACAGTCCTTGGGGTTGCAAAGAGTTGGATGTGACTGAGTGACTAACACATACACATTACATTATATGTCTCATTTGTTTGAGTTGTCTGTGGAAATAAATAAAATGACATATTTCAAGTATCTGTATGACTATATACCAGACACTCCCATTAAAGACCACTTAATACACACATGTTCAAGCTGGTTTTAGAAAAGGCAGAGGAACCAGAGATCAAATTGACAACATCTGCTGGATCATCAAAAAAGCAAGAGAGTTTCAGAGAAACATCTATTTCTGCTTTATTGACTATGCCAAAGCCTTTGACTGTGTGGATCATTGCCAATTATGGAAAGTTCTGAAAGAGATGGGAATACCGGACAACCTGGCCTGCCTCTTGAGAAATCTGTATGCAGGTAAGGAAGCAACAGTTATAACTGGACATGAAACCACAAATTGGTTCCAAATATGAAAAGGAGTACATCAAGGCTGTATATTGTCAACCTGATTATTTAACTTATATGCAGAGTACATCATGAGAAGTACTGGGCTGGATGAAGCATAAGCTGAAATCAAGATTGCTGGGAGAAATATCAATAACCTCAGATATGCAGGTGACACCACCCTTATGGCAGAAAGTGAAGATGAACTAAACAACCTCTTCATAAAAGTGAAAGAAGAGAGTGAAAAAGTTGGCTTAAAGCTCAACATTCAGAAAATTAAGATCATGACATCTGGTCCCATCACTTTATGGCAAATAGATGGGGAAATAGTGCCTGACTTTATCTTTTTGGGCTCCAAAATCACTGCAGATAGTGACTGCAGCCATGAAACTAAAAGACACTTACTCCTTGGAAGAAAAGTTATGACCAACGTAGACAGCATATTAAAAAGCAGAGACATTATTTTGCCAACAAAGGTCCATGTAGTCGAGGCTATGGTTTCTCCAGTAGTCATGTATGGATGTGAGAGTTGGATGATAAATAATGCTGAGCATTGAAGAATTGACACTTTTGAACTATGGTTTTGGAGAAGACACTCAAGAGTCCCTTGGACTGCAAGGAGATCCAACTAGTCCACCGTAAAGGAAATCAGTCCTGAATATTCATTGGAAGGACTGATGCTAAAGCTGAAATTCCAATACCTTGGCCAACTGATGCGAAGAGCTGATTCATTTGAAAAGACTCTGATTCTGGGAAAGAGTGAAGGAAGGAGGAGAAGGAGCAACAGAGGATGAGATGGCTGGATGGCATCACCAACTCAATGAACATGAATTTGAGTGGATTCCGGGAGTTGGTGATGGACAGGGAGACCTGGCATGCTGCAGTCCATGGGGTCGCAAGGAGTTGGACATGACTGAGTGACTGAACTGCACTGAACTGATAACACACACACACACAAATACACACACACATATACATCTTTCTATCTGATCACCTTCACAGATCATAGCCTGGTCTCGGTGAAGAGTCTTTCAAAACTTAATGAATCTATAGCCATGTTGTGTGGGGCCACCCAAGATGGATGGATGGGTCATAGTGAACAGTTTGCACAAAACAAGATCCACTGGAGGAAGAAATGGCTACTCATTCCAGTACTCTTACCTAGAGAACCCCATGGATAGTATGAAAAGGCAAAAAGACATGATACTAGAAGATGAGTTCCTTAGGTCAGAAGGTGTCCAATGTACTACTAGGGAAGAATGCAGTACAATTATTAATAGCTCCAGAAAAATGAAGAGACTGGGCCAAAGCAGAAATGACATTCAGTTGTGATTGTGTCTGGTGATGAAAATAAAGTCCAATGCTGTAAAGAACAATATTGCATAAGAATTTGGAATGTTAAGTCTTTGAATCAAGGTAAATTGATCTGGTCAAGTAGATTGCAAGGTTGAACATGGACTTCTTAGGAATCAGTGAACTAAACTGGATGGATATGGGCAAATTTAATTTAGATGAACATTATATCTACTATTGTGTGTAATAACCCCTTAGAAGAATGGAGTAGCTCCCATAGTCAACAGAAAAGTATGCAATGCAGTACTTTGGTGCAATCTCAAAAGCAACACAATTATCTCAATTCATTTCCAAGACAAGCATTGCAACATCACAATAATCCAAGTCTATGCCCCAGCTGAAGAAGCCGAAATTGACCAGTTCTATGAAGACCTACAAGATCTTCTAGAACAACATAAAAATATGCCCTTTTTGATATAGAAGTTTGGAATGTGAAATTAAGAAGTCAAGAGGTACTTGAAATAACAGGTAAATTTGGCCTTGGAGTATAGTTAAGCAGGGCAAAGGCTAATAGAACTTTTTCAAAGGAACACGATAGTCAAAGAAACCACCCTTTTCCACCAACACAAGACACAACTCTACACATGAATATCACCAGATGATCAATAACCAAATCAGATTTATTTTGTTCTTTACAACCAAAGATGGAGATATAGTCAGCAAAAACAAGACCTGGATGAACTGTGGTTGTAATCAAGAGCTTCTTATTGCAAATTCAGGTTTAAATTGAAGAAAGTAGGAAAAACCACTAGGCCATTCAGGTATGACCTAAATCATATCTCTTATGATTATACAGTGAAGGTCATAAATAGATTCAAAGCATTAGATATAGTAGAGAGTGCCTGAAGAACTGTGGATGGAGATTTGTAATATTGTACCAAATGTGACCAAACCCATCACAACAAAAAAGAAATACAAGAAGAGAAAGTGGCTGTCTGAGGAGGCCTTGCATATAGCTGAGGAAAACAGAAGTAAAAGGCAAGGGAGAAAAAGAAAGATATACTCAGCTAAATGCAGAGTTCCAGAGAATACTGAGAAGAGATAAGAGAGCTTCTTAAATGAGCAATGCAAAGAAATAGAAAAAAAAAAAAAAAAAACATCAGAATGGGAAATGGGAAAGATTAGTCATCTCTCCAAGAAAATTCAAGATATCAAGGGAATATTTTATGAAACAGTAGATGAGATAAAGGATAGACAATAAGGACCTAAAATAAGTGGAACAGGCTAAAAAGAGGTGGCAAGAATACATGAAGAATTATACAAAAATGGTCTTTATGACCCCAATAACCATGATGTGGTTACTCACCTGAAGCTAGACATCTTGGAATGTGATGTCAAGTTGGCCTTAGGAAGCATTGCTATGAGCAAAGGTAGTGGAAGTGGAATTCCAGCTGAGGTATTTCAAATCCTGAAAGATGATGCTGTTGAAGTGCTACCCTCAATATGTCCACAGAATTGGGAAACTAAGCAGGACTGGAAAAGGTCAGTTTCACTTCAATCCAAAAGAAGGGCAATGGCAAAGAATGTTCAAACTACAGTTGAATTACAGTCATTTCATGTGCTAGCAAGATTATGCTTAAAATCATTCAATGTATGCTTCAGCAGTATTTGAGCTGAGCACCTCCAAGTGTTCAAGCTGGGTTTTGAATAGGCAGAGGAACTAGAGACTGGATTGCCAGCTTTTGTTTGATCATGAAGAATGCAAAGGCATTCTGGAAAAAGTTCTACTTCTGCTTCATTGACTGTGCTAAAGCTTTTGACTGCGTGAATCACAACGAATTGTGGAAACTTCTTAAAGAGATAGGAACACCAGACCACCTTACCTGTCTCCTGTATGTGGGTCATGAAGCAACAGTTAGAATTAGACATGGAAAACATGATTGGTTCAAAATTGGGAAAGGAATATCAAAAGTCTGTATATTGTTACCCTGTTTAGCTTCTATGCAAAATGCATCATGTGAAATGCCCTGCTGGATGAACCACAAGCTGGAATCAAGATTCCTGGGACAAATATCAAAAGATGATGTCACTCTTATGGCAGAAAGTGAAGAGGAACTAAAGAGTCTCTTGATGTGGGTGAAAGAGGTGAGTGCAAAAATTAGCTTGAAAGTAACATAAAAAAAAAACTAAGATCATGGCATCTGGTTGCATCACTTCATGGCAAATATATGGGGAAAAACTGGAAGCAGTGACAGATTTTATTTTATTGTTCTCCAAAATCACTGTGAATGGTGACTGCAGTCATGAAAGTAACAGACTATTGCTTATTGGAAGGAAAATTATGACACACCTAGACAGTATATTAAAAAGCAGAGACACCACTATGCTGATAAAGGTGCATATAGTCAAAGCTATGGTTTTCCTAGTAGCCATGCACAGATGTGAGAGTTGAACTATAAAGAAGACTAAGTGTCAACGAATTGATCCTTTCAAATGGTGGAGCTGGAGAAGACCCTCAAGAGTTTTTGGATTGCAAGAAGATCAAATCAATCAATCCTAAATGAAATCAACTCTGAATATTCACTGGAATGACTTATGCTGAAGCTGAAGCTAAAGCCCCAGTACTTCGGCTACATGATGCAAAGAGCTGATTGATTGAAAAGGTCCTGATGAGGGAAAGATTGAAGGCAAAAGGAGAAGGGAGTAGCAGAGGATGAGATTGTTACATAGAATCACCAACTCAATGGATATTAACTTAAGCACACTCCAGGAGTTAGTGGGGAACAGAGGAGCATGGCATGCTGCAATCCAAGATGTGACAAAGAGTTAGAAAGGATTTAGTGACTGAATAATAACAATAAGCTATTTGGTAAATTAATATTTCTGTCTACAAGCAAATGCATTATAAAATAGATCTTAAACTATGCATTTCATATGCTCTTGCTCTATAAACATTTGAAAATATGATTTGGTATATTTGAGTTTTTAGTGCCCCCTTGAATTCACCACACATATTTTTCTCTGTACTGCCCACACATTCATGAGGTCATGTTTATCCAAGAAAATTGTGGGATGTAGATTATTAGCAAATATAATCTCTGTTTTCCAAGTCCTAAAACATCACTTGACTCCACCCATCCTTCAGCATTTTGAAATTAACTGACATCTGTATTTATCCCCAATTTGTATTTAACCAATTCATTCTGGGTCTGACCTGCTTATTATTTAAAAAAAAAAATAAATCTGGAAATTAATTTTGATGGAAGAACAAGTTTGAGAACACTGATTTAGGAAATATATGTAGAGAATCACTGTTGTTCTCATTTAGAGTTCTCCATACTAAAACTGAAACTCAATAAGCATAGTGTCTTTGAGGCAACAAAGTATTGATTGAAATAAGAATAGTGCTAACTTATGTCAGGGAGAAGATATCTATGATTATCAGCTTTTTACTCAAATTTCTTTACATCTATGTTTGTCAGATATTGGGTCTTTTTTCTCAGAAAGATTGGAGGCATACCAGTTTGCTACCTGTGCAGTGCTCTGGAAATGACACTCTGCCAAGAACTTTCCATCTCTGATTGTTATAGTCAGACATGGGACCCAAAAAAGCAAGCCCCTGGCCTCTAGAGTCAGGCAATCAAGTGACACTCCCTAGACGGCAGTTGAAAAAACCAGGTCATCAAATATGAAAACCAAGGCAGCAACATGTAGAAACTGCACTTGGGAGGTACCGGTGCTCTGGAGGGAGACAGAGAGGAGTACAAACATGCTACTCACTAAAAAAAAAAAAAAAAAAAAAAAAATAGAGGAAAAGAAAAAAAAAATGGAAAGGAAAGAACTAAAAGAAGAAAAAAAGAGAGAAAAAAGATCATGCATGCCAGCTTTTACAGGGCAGAAAGAGAGAACAGAAGAAAATGCCCACTGGCTAGAATGTAAAGATGACATCCCTGAGAATAGGGATAAAAGATGGTGCTTGCTGGTTTTAGAAAGGCAGAGGGAGAGCCAGGAAGATGATACACACCAGCCTTCATCCCTGGAGAGTATCCCAGCAAGTCCTGTCCTTCCACACAACGTTTTAAAATTAGGAAATGAATCTCTTTCCTATAAAGTGTGGTCAGCTTCAAAGGGGCTGCTTCTACTCTGAGCTTTGGGGAGAGTGGCTGTATTCAGTTATTCAGTTCACCACAGTCCAGTAGGTCTCCTAGGCAGGAGCCCTGCTGGTCGTCAAAGCCAGGTATTTGGAAGGCTCATCTCTTAGGTGTTGGTTTTAAAAGTCTGAGTCCTGAAGTGAGATACTAACTCCACTCATCAGTGTAAAGCTACAGATTTTAAGCTATTTCTTGACTGTGGGTCACCATGCTGTTTTGAGGTTTATAGGGGGATTGTCTCTTGCCTTTCCTTTCTGCTTTGATGCAGGTTCCTTCTATTTGCCAAACATGAAGAGGTTGCTCTGCCGGTTTTTAGTTGTTTCCCACATCCCCCAGAGGAAATTGTCCCACATATAAATGTACATCTTTGTGTCTACTCAAGAAAAAAGTTCAGGACCTTCCAACCTCGCTCTCTCAAGGAATGACTTCTCAGATTTTAGTATGCCTAGGAGTCACCTGGAAAATTTGTAAGAATGCAGATTCTGAGTCACTAGTTCTGGGTGAAATGTGATTCATATGTCTAACCAAATGTATAATTTAAGATGTCAAAAATACATTTTGACAGGAGATATGTGTGAAACCTATTAGGTAGGTATTTTGTTGTCCCACTCACTAGGCTGTGTCTGATTCTTTGCAACCTCATGGACTATATCATGCCAGCCTCCCCTGTCTTCCACTATCTCCTAGAGTTTGCTCAAATTCAGGTCCATTGAGTCAGTGATGCTATCTAACAATCTCATTTTCTGCTGCCCTTTTTTTTTGCTTTCAATCTTTCCCAGCATCAGGGTCTTTTCCAATGAGTTGGCTCTTCCCATCATGTGGCCAAAGTGTTGTTGCTTCAACTTCAGCATCAGTCCTTTTAATGGACATTCAGGATTGATTTCCTTTTTGATTGATTTGTTTGATCTCCTTGCATTCCCAGGAGCTCTCAAGAGTCTTTTTGAGCACTACAATTCAAAAGCATCAGTTCTTTAGCACTCAGTCTTCCTTATGATCCAACTCTCACATTCCAACATGATCATTGGAAAAACCATACCTTTGCCTATATGGATTTTTGTCAGCAAACTAATATCTCTGCTTCTTCCAAAGAGCAAGCATCTTTTCATTTCATGGTTGCAGTCACCATCCGCAGTGATTTTGGAGCCAAAGAAAATAAAATATGTCACTGTTTCCCCTTCTAATTGCCATGAAGTGATGGAACTGCCTGCCATGCTGTTAATTTTTTCAATGTAGGCTTTCAAGCCAGTTTTTCACTCACTTCTTACACCCTCATCAAGAGACTCTAATTCCTCCTTACTTTCTATCATTAGAGTGGTATCATCTACATCTCTGAGGTTGTTGATGTTTCTCCTGGCAATCTATTCTGCATATAAGTTATGTAAGCAGGATAACAATAGGGAGGTATCAGTTCAGTTCAGTCACTCAGTCATGTCCGACTCTTTGTGACCCCATGGACTGCAGCACACCTGGCCTCCCTGTCTATCACCAACTTCCGGAGTTTACTTAAACTCATGTCCATTGAGTTGGTGATGCCATTCAACCATCCCATCCTCTGCCATCCCCTTCTCCTCCAGCCTTTAATCTTTACCAGTGTCAGGGTCTTTTCAAATGAGTCAGTTCTTCACATCAAGTGGCCAAAGTGTTGGAGTTTCAGCTTCAACATCAGTCATTCAATTGGACATTCAGGACTGATTTCCTTTGGGATGCACTGGTCAGATCTCCTTGCAGTCCAAGGGACTCTCAAGAGTTCTCCAACATCACAGTTCAAAAGCATCAATTCTTCAGCGTTCAGTTTTCTCTCACATCCATTCATGACCACTGGAAAAACCATAGTTTTGACTAGACGGACCTTTGTTGGCAAAGAAATGCCTCTGCTTTTTAATATGCTGTCTAGGTTTGTCATAACTTCCCTTCCAAGGAGTCTCTTTTTATTTCATGGCTGCAGTCACCATCTGCAGTGATTTTGGAGCCAAAAAAAAATAAGGTCTGCCGCTGTTTCCACATCTACTTGCCACGAAGTGATGGGACTGGATGACATTATCTTAGTTTTCTGAATGTTGAGCTTTAAGTAAACTTTTTCACTCTCCTCTTTCACTTTCATCAAGAGGCTCTTCAGTTCTTCACTTTCTGCCATAACGGTGGAGTCATCTGCATAACTGAGGTCATTGATAATTCTTCCGGAAATCTTGATTCAAGCTTCTGCTTCTTCCAGCCCAGCGTTTCTCATGATGTATCTGCATATAAGTTAAATAAACAGGGTGATAATATACAGCCTTGGCGTACTCCTTTTCCTATTTGGAAATCCCAAAGAATGGTCAAACTACCACACAATTGCACTCATTTCACATGCTAGTAAAGTAATGCTCAAAATTCTCCAAGTCAGGCTTCAGCAGTATGTGAACTGTGAACTTCCAGATGTTCAAGCTGGTTTTAGAAGAGGCACAGGAACCAGAGATCAAATTGCCAACATCTCCCGGATCATTGAAAAAGCAAGAGAGTTCCAGAAAAAACATCTATTTCTGCTTTATTGACTATGCCAAAGTCTTTGACTGTGTGGATCACCACAAACTGTGGAAAGTTCTAAAAGAGATGGGAATACCAGACCACCTGACCAGCCTCTTGAGAAACCTGTATGCAGGTCAGGAAGCAACAGTTAGAACTGGACATGGAGCAACAGACTGTTTCCAAACAGGAAAAGGAGTACATCAAGGCTGTATATATATTTTTATAGGTAGGTATGGTCCACATCAAATTTTCTTTTTTTTTTCTTTCTTTTTGAGTTTAGGTATCTATTGCATAAAGTATCATGTTTTAGTGCATTTTGCCCTATACTGAAATGATAACAATGTTGAGTTGATCATTTGCCAGGGAGGCTTTCAAATATTTTCTATGATTATATCATCAAAGAAATCATTAAGATAAACAGATTTCATTATTTCCTAAAATTTGTTTTGAACTAATTCAAAGTAACTTGTATCACATAAACAAACATTTTAATTTAATTCATTCATATATTAATTAAATTGAATTCAATAAAATCTTTGGGATTAATAATGTGGTTATCTGTGTGATAGTAAGGTATGGCACATGCTTGAAATTAATTATTTCTTTAAAAATTCATTAATTTATTCAAAATATCCTGAGGAAGAAAATCACTGTCTTAAATACATGAGAAATTTTGCCTAATATTTTTGTACTTCTTTATTATCTACATTTTAAAGCATTGACAAGCACAGTAAGATGATCTTTTAAATTGTTCATTATACATGATATTCTATTATCTTACATCCATTATAACTTGTTAGAATCTTTTAATAATGCATGACTCCAGAAGGCAATTCCCCATAATAGATACAGATACTTAAATATTACTCCATCTATATTTTATTACTTTATGAAGCATAGTGACAACTGAACCAGTAATTTTGTCAGAAATGAAGTGTTACTAAGCAGTTTCAAAATTATTCAAAATATCAACATTGACAGCATAAAATAACAAATCAATTTCATTTTCCTTTTTTTTAAAATTTGATTCCTCAGTAAAGAAAGAACAGTTATTTGAAGGTTTCTTATGAACTTAAAAAATCAATAAAAAGATAAAATAATCATCTAGATTTGATAAATATTCAATATATATCATGTCATCTCTATCCAAATGCTATGATCTAAAGATTTTTTTTCAAAGGCTTTATTTTTGGCAGTATTATCTATTACCCTTTATGATTAGAATAAAATATGAAAATTAATTTATTTGTTAAGTTATAACATGTCTTAGGTAAATAAAACAATTATTTGAATTTGTTTTCAGTTGGAAAAGAGAAAGAACTTCACTTTTATTTTAGTCTGTTGATATATAATCATTCCATTTTAGACTCATTTTTAGGATGATTTTCCAAAAATAAGTAATAAAAAATGTATGGAAGGAAAATGTTCCAAGATATGATTAAGCAAATTTTGTATAAAATATTAAAATCAACACTGCTAGATATGAGTAAGCAAAACATTATTTTTAATAAAGGTAACCCAAGAATTTGCTTACTATCTATAAAATGGTGATTTTACATTTCATGTTTAATAAATAATGGAAAATGTTGGTGACAATGCTCAACGCTTATGAAATTGATAAAAGAGTAAGTAGATAAATAAATATGACTAAAATATTATTTATACCTTTTTCTAAAGAACAAACAAAGCAAATTATTTCTAGATTAAGACTCTCCTTAGTTGGGTAGAAAATGGTACACCTTCCTTGATAATTCACACTTAGATTTAATTTTCTAATCAGTAAATTTATTATACATATTAAATGTTATGATACCATTTTACTTAGCCTCAGTAATAACAACCTAATCTTCCATGAAATTACCATTTTAATCTGCATATCAAATAAATACCAAGGCAGTTTACCAGATTATTGTATACCTGGAATGCATGAAAGTAGGTATTTTTACATTTACACCTCAAATTTGAAATTATTTCTATTAGGTTAGGATTTTTGTTATAGTGCCAAGTTAATAACTTGTCACAAACCTTATCTTCTAAGTATACATTTTGTATACACATGTACTTATTGCTGTTCAGTCACTCAGTTATGACTAACTGTGACCCCATGGACTGCAGCATGCCAGGCTTCCCTTTTCTTCACTATCTCCCAGAAGTTGCTGAAACTCATGTCCACTGAGTCGGTGATGCCATCCAACTATTTCATTATCTGTTGCCCCCTTCTCTTCCTGCCCTCAATCATTCCCAACAACAGGGTCTTTTTCCAGTGAGTCTACTCTTCAGATCAGGTGGGCAAAGGATTGGAGCTTCAGCCTCAGCATCAGTTTTTCCAATGAATATTCAGGGCTGATTTCCTTTAGGATTGACTGGTTTGATCTTGCTGTCCAAAGAACTCTCAAGAGTCTTCTCCAACACCAGTTTGAAAGCATCAGTTCTTCATCACTCAGCCTTCTTTATGATCCAACTCTCATGTTCATTCATGACTACTGGAAAACCCATAGCTTTGACTATAGAGAACTTTGTCAGCAAAGTGATGTTTCTGGGCTTTTTAATACACTGTTTAGGTTTGTCGAAGCTTTTCTTCCAAGGAGTAAGAGTTTCTTTTTTTTTTTTTTTTTTTAATTTCATGGCTACAGTCACCATCCAGTGTGATTTTGGAACCCCCAAAAATAAAGTCTTGTCAGTGCTTCCATTGTTTCCCCTTCTATTTACCGTGATGTGTTGGGACCAGATTCCATGGTTTAGTTTTTTGATTGTAGTTTTAAGCCAGTTTATTCACTGTCCTTTTTGACCTTCATTGAGAGGTTCTTTATTTCCTCTTTGCTTTCTGCCCTAAAGGTAGTGTCATCTGCATATCTAAGGTTGTTCCTATTTCTTCTGGCAATCTTGATTCCAGCTTGAGTTTCATCCAGCCTGGAATTTCATATGATATGCCCTCCATATAAGTAAAACAAGATCCCCTGGAGAAGGGATAGGCTACCCACTCCAGTATTCCTTGGCTTCCTTAATGATTCAGCTGATAAAGAGTCTGCCTGCAATGTGGGATACCTGGGTTTGATCCCTGGGTTGGGAAGGTCCCCTGGAGAAGGGAACAGATACCCACTCCATTAATCTTGCCTGGATAATCCCATGGACTGTATAGTCCATGGGGTCATAGAGAGTTGGACACGACTGAGTGACTTTAACTTTCTTTCAAGCAGGGTGACAATATACAGCTTTAACTCCTTTCCCAATTTTGAACCAGTTCATTGTTCCATGCACAGTTCTCAATGATATACCTGCATGTAAGTTTCTAAGGAGGCAGATAAGTTGGTCTGGTATTCCCGCCTCTTTGAGAATTTTTTCACAGTTTGTTGTGATTCATAGAGTCAATGGCTTTAGTGTGGTAAATGAAGCAGAAGTAGATGTTTTCTGGAATTGTCTTGTTTTTTCTATGATCCAACAAATGCTGGCAATTTGATCTGTGGTTCCTCTGCCTTTTCTAAATTCAGTTTGTACATCTGGAGGTTCTCAGTTCATGTATTGTTGAATCCTAACTTGAAGAACTTTGATAGTAGCACATACTATCAAATTTGATACTAGCACATACTTTGCTAGTATGTGGCATGAGCACATTTTTGTGGCAGTTTGAACTTTCTTTGGCATTAACCTTCTTTGGGATTGGAATGAAAAATGACCTTTTACAGTCATGTAGCCTCTGCTGAGTTTTCCAAATGTGCTGACATATTGAGTGCAGCCCTTTGAGAGCATCATCTTTTATGATTTGAAATAACTCAGGTGGAATTCCACCACTTCCACTAGCTTTGTTTGTAGCAATGCTTCCTAAGGCCTACCTGACTTCATTCTCTAGGATGTCTGGCTCTAGGTGAGTGTCCACAACATCATAGTTATCGGTATCAATAAGACATTTTTTTGTACAGTTTTGTGCTTTCTTCAACTCTTCTTAGTATCTTCTGCTTCTGTTAGGTCCATACCACTCTGTCCTTTATCGTGCCCATCTTTGCATGGAATTTTCCCTTGGTATCTCTAAGTTTCTTGAAGAGATCTCTAGTCTTTCCCATTCTATTGTTTTCCTCTGTGTCTTTGTATTTTTCACTTAAGAAGTCTTTCTTATCTCTTCTTGCTATTCTTTGAAATGCTGCAGTCAGATGTATATATCTTTCCTTTTCTCCTTTGCCTTTCTTTTTTCGTCTTTTCTCAACTATTTGTGAAACCTCCTCAGACATCTATCTTGAATTGTTCTATGAAGATCTATAAAATGTTATATATAGAATGTGTCTTAGTGTTCAATATGATACCACCAACATTCTCTAATGCTAGAGCAATAAAAAGGACTTTTTGCAGTTTTATGAAAAGTGTTCTTAATATGTGTTATTATGGCAAATAAATTACTTTAAAATGTAATTTTGCTAATTAGGCCATTTTGTAACTCATTTCTGCAGTTTTACAAAATTATTTTAATTTATCATAAAGTCTTGCTACCTCTTCAAGGGTACTATTAATATTTTGTCTGGTCATTTTTAATATATTTTTCTTTTTCAATTATGTTTTTATGAGTTATGTTATATAGACTTATTTTGGTTGCTTTCCTACATGATATTCCAGATGAAATATTTGAAATTTTGTTCAGTGAGAACAAAAAGAAATCTCATAAAAATGTACATTTTAACTAAAAATACAGCAAAATCCATTCTGATAATGCTATCTATTAATAATAATAATATTTGTATTATATACTTTGTATGTTTATTTTAAGAGAGATATATGATGCATATTCAGGAACTGTAATTTATTTAGGATATATGATATAACAATATGATGTTTGATGAGGAAATTTATCTTTAAGTTTTATTTCATACTTGCATACAATTTAAATTATTATAATCTAATGTTCATTTGGAGTACAGAATGTGGTCATTGATCCTAAGTACTTATTAGTTTAGTCCATCAGCTTGAATTTGGTTCTATACATGCAACTGAATAGCTCTGTATTTACTTACCAAAGAATTATATTAAAATGCTTTAAAAATTTATCCTGTAAAAAACATAGTACAAAGCTTCATAGAACAATAAGCAGTCAAAATAGCATTATTCATGCTTCTATGTTACTTTCTTTATATTTCAATTTAAATAAATAATTAAATCTTCAAAAATATTAAAAGAAAAATCATGCAGTTCATTTCAATATTTACATCCCAAGCCATTATAAAGTTTGCCTAGTCTTACTAAGGTAAATTGTGGAAGACTTGGTAGAGCTATTTCATTTATTGGAAAAAAGAGAACTAATACAACTTATAAATATTAATAAAATAAAGCTTTAAAAATGCCAGTCAATGTTTTTCTGCAATTCTTTAAAGCAAGTTGTTTAAATATATGAAAATGGAATTCTTGTTTCTTTTTCCTTTTCTCGCCTTACTCTGAGAATAAATTTGCAGATTTTCCACATAAATACTGCAAGAAAAATATGTGCAATGTTCAATAAAAGTGTACTACGTTAGTGACTGTGAATAGCATTCAATAAGTTGTTTCAATTTTAAACACATTTAGCAAATATGCATAAAATTATATTAAAACTGAATTATTCACAGGGGACTAGTCTTCTAAATTTGAATAAGATACATTAAGGAACCAATTTTGGCACATACTTTCACTATCCCTTTCCCTTGCCCCACAATTTGCTAATTTAACAACAAGTAGGATAACTATGTGCATTGTTTTTTCAATTCAAGGAAAGTGAACAATAAAAAAATACATTAAGGCTATAAATTATAACACAAATAGATATGCATGCGACTAATATATACATTCATATGTTAGATATAGCTGTATATAACACAATACATATTATTGATAGCCTCATATAATGTCATGGTACAAATATCCTTTTAATTAATAATGAAATATTTTTTACCAAAAACTGGTAAGCAATGCTCAAACTATTTTCAATATTGTTAAATGTATTTACTCTATAGATTATTGAAGTAATACACAGTAGGAACTGAAAGTGCTTGCTATATATTCAGCACAATGTTGTTGTACTTGATAAATACAGTTTCCCTCTTAGTTTGAATTCATCCCTAAAAGTAACCAAATTATTTGCAAATATATCTATATGCAAAAAAAAAAGAAAGAAAAATGCCAGCAATCTTCATGAGTTAAGTAATGAAAGTAAAATGCTGATTGTTTTATGAATAGATATAAATGGGCTTCAAAAGAATTATTAACTAAATATATCTGTATCCTCCCTAACCTCATTGAACCTCCTGCAAATAAAGTTGATTTTTACTGATTTATGCATAGTTGATTTTCTATTAATTATTATTTAGAACAGTAGTTTAAAAATCCTCTTAAAGTTATATTGCATTGAGGAGGATTTTTATTATATTACATAGGTCTCTTATTAAGAGTAGAAGTTTTTTTCTTTTTCTTAGAAATAATTACATTCCTGAAAAGTATATTTTCCTTTTTCTTGAGGTAATGGTAGATTTCAAACTATGTGTAGGCTTTTCTAGTGACTTCTAGAACAACGTTAAATTCTCTCAAGACTGTTCTCTGATTTCTCAAGCTATTAATTTAACAGTTTTTAATTATTGTCTTAGAAATTATTAAGACATAATGTCAGAATTCAAATTTCAGATCAAGATATGTTTAACAACAGAAAGAAAACAGATTTTAAAAAATAGTAATACTAAATAAAGTTGAACATATAACTGTGATGGCAAATGATTCTACAAAGTGTTGTTAGAATTCTAGAGCAGCCAAATTCCAATATTACACAAGTCACAATAGGCATATGTTTAAAAACAGGTGATGTCTTAGTCATGGTCCTATTATTCTTAATCCATAGACAATTAAAATATATCCTAAAATATTTTAACTAAAGAGAGAACAGTCTATTCTGTTACCAATATTATTCTTATTGAAAATATAAGGATATATTTCTTAAGACTCATTGCTTGAAGGGACTGTCACCATAACTTGATGATATATGATATAAACATGATTAAAACATGGGTATTAATTTAAAAAACAATATGATACATAATTCTAAAGGTCTGAGGAAACCTAAAAGTATATATTTCATAGAATCCAGAAAAGCACATAAACTCATATATCCTTCAGGCAATCCTTCACACATATCATTTCTTTGAACTAAGCTTTTGATAAACATCAAACAGTTGTAAGCCTAAAATATGCCCCCTGGCTAATGTCTGGAGTGCAACTTTTCTCTGTTTTTGTGAGTTGAAATCTGACTCATGTGCCTGTCCAGTTATCCTGGTTCTCAAAAGTTAAGCACATTTTTATGAAAACTAAGGAAGTTAGCAATGGCGTGGGACAAAATAGCAGGCTTAATACACTGCAATACATCCATTTAGATTTGAGTTAGAGAGTGTTTGAATATAGACAAAGTTTTTCTTTAAAAAATACTCTTTACTTATGGACACAGATGAAGTTGCTAAGATTTCATATTATTTAACTATATGAGCATCACCAGATGGTCAACCCTGATATCAGATTGATTATATTCTTTGCAGTCAAAGGTGGAGAAGCTCTACACAGTCAACAAATACAAGACCAGGAGCTGACTGTGGCTCAGGTCATGAACTCTTTATGGTCAAATTCAGACTTAAATTGAAGAAAGTAGGGAAAGCCACTAGACCATTCAGGTATGACCTAAATCAAATCCTTTATGACTATACAGTGAAAGTGAGAAATAGATTTAAGAGACTAGATCTGATAGCATGCCTGATGAACTATGGATGGAGGTTCATGACATCGTACAGAAGACAGGGATTGGGACCATCCCCAAGAAAAAGAAATGCAAAAAAGCAAAATGGCTGTCTGAGGAGGCCTTACAAATAGCTGTGGAAAGAAGATAAGTGAAAAGCAAAGGAGAAGAGAAAAGAAAAGATACACCCATTTGAATGCAGAGTTCCAAAGAATAGCAAGGAGAGATAAGAAAGCCTTCCTCAGTGATCAATGCAAAGAAATAGAGGAAAACAAAAGAATTGGAAAGACTACAGATCTCTTCAAGAAAATTAAAGATAACAAGGGAACATTTCATGCAGAGATGGGCTCAATAAAGGACAGAAACAGTATGGACCTAACAAGCGAAAGAAATACAAAGAGGTGGCAAGAATACACAGAAGAACTGTACAAAAAAGATGTTCATGACCAAGATAATGATGATGGTGTGATTACACACATTCACCTAGAGCCAAACATCCTGGAATGTGAACTTAATTGGGCCTAAGGAAGCATCACTATGAACAAAGCTAGTGGAGGTGATAGAATTCCAGTTGAGCTTTTTTTAAGCTAAAAGGTGATGCTATGAAAATGCTGCACTCAATACGTCAGCAAATTTGGAAATCTCAGCAGAGGCCACAGGACTGGAAAAGTTGGTTTTCATTCCAATCTCAAAGAAAGACAATGTCAAAAAATGTTCAAAGTACCACACCATTGCACTCATCTCACATTCTAGTAAAGTAATGCTCTAAATTCTCCAAGCCAGGCTTCAGTAATACATGAACCATGAACTTTCAGATGTTCAAGCTAGTTTTAGAAAAGGCAGAGGAACCAGAAGTCAAACTGCCAACATCTGCTGGATCATCGAAAAAGCAAGAGAGTTCCAGGAAAACATCTATGTCTGCTTTATTCACTATGCCAAAGCCTTTGACTATGTGTATCACCACAAACTGTGGAAAATTCTTAAAGAGATAGGAATACCAGGCCACCTGACCTGCATCTTGAGAAACCTATATGCAGGTCAGGAAGCAACAGTTAGAATTGAACATGGAACAGACTGGTTCCAAATAGGAAAATGACTACATCAAGGTTGTATATTGTCCCTGTTTATTTAACTTATATGCAGAATACATTATGAGAAATGCTGGGTTGGATGAAGCACAAGCTGAAATCAAGATTGCCAGGAGAAATATCAATAACCTCAGTTATGAAGAAGACACCACACTTATGGCAGAAAGCAAAGAGCCTTTTGGTGAAAGTGAAAGAGGAGTGAAAAAGTTGGGTTAAAGCTCAACATTCAGAAAACTCAGTTCATGGCATCCAGTCCCATCACTTCAAGGCAAATAGATGGGGAAACAGCAGAAACAGTGGCAGACTTTAATTTTTTGGGCTCCAAAATCACTGCAGATAGTGACTGCAGCTGGGAAAATTAAAAGATGCTTTCTCCTTGGAAGAAAAGCTATGACAAACCTAAACAGCATTTGAAAAAGCAGAGACATTACTTTGTCAACAAAGGTTCATCTAGTCAAGGCTATGGTTTTTCCAGTAGTCATGTATGGATGTGAGATTTGTACTATAAAGAAAGCTGAGTGTCAAAGAATTGATGCTTTTGAACTGTGGTATTGGAGAAGACTCTTGAGAGTCCACTGGACTGCAAGGAGATGCAACTAGCCCACTCTAAAGGAAATCAATTCTGAATATTCATTGGAAGTACTGATGTTGAAGCTGAAACTCCAGTTCTTTGGCCACATGATGCAAAGAACTGACTTATTTGAAAAGAACTTGATGCTGGGACAAATTTAAGGCAGGAGGAGAAGTGGATGATAGAGGATGAGATGATTGGATGGCATCACCAACTCAATGGACAAGAGTTTGAGTAAATCCCAGGAGTTGGTGATGGACAGGGAAGCCTGGCATGCTGCAGTTCATGGGTTTGCAGAGGTGGATATGACTGAGTGACTGAACTGAACTGAACTATATGAAATATAGACAGTATTTTCTTGGTATACCTTTGTTTCAGGCAGTAATAATGAATAGTCCTAATTATCTAGCAAAGCCAAATCTCAATAACATATTAACATAACTAGCTGGAAAGGATAATAATCAGTATAGATATGTGAGTGTGAATGTGAGTGAAGGTCATTCAGTCTTGTCTGACTCTTTGAGACCCTATGGACTGTAGCCTGCCAGATTCCTCTGTCCATGGAATTCTCCAGGCCAGAATACTGGAGTGGGTAGACATTCCCTTCTCCAGGGGATCTGCCCAAACCAGAAATCTGATTGCAGGCAGACTCTTTTTCAGCTGAGCTACCAGGGAAGCCCCAGAATAGATGTATCTGTCAAGAAAAGCAGAAGCAGGAAATGATATAATTTAGAGTCAGGGGGTGTTAAAAATGATCCTGAGAAAACACATAATTATAAATAATCTTGTTAACATTTATTCTAACTCAAGTTAAAATCAGTTCAGTTCAGATCAGCTCAGTCGCTCAGTCGTATCCAATTCTGTGATCCCATGAACTGCAGCACACCAGGCCTCCCTGTCCATCACTAACTCCCAGAGTCCACCCAAACTTATGTCCATTGAGTCGATGATGCTACCCAAACATCTTATCCTCTGTCGTCCCCTTCTCCTCCTTCTCTCATTCTTTCCCAGCATCAGGGTCTTTTCAAATAAGTCAGCTCTTCACATCAGGTGGCAAAAGTATTGGAGTTTCAGCTCCAACATCAGTCTTTCCAATGAACACCCAGGACTGACCTCGTTTAGGAAGAATTGGTTGGATCTCCTTGCAGTCCAAGGGACTCTCAAGAGTGTTCTCCAACACCACAGTTCAAAACCATCAGTTCTTTGGCACTCACCTTTCTTTATAATCCAACTCTCACATCTATACATGACCACTGGAAAAATAATAGCCTTGACCATCAGGACCTTTGTTGACAAAGTAATGTCTCTGCTTTTTAATATGCTATCTAGGTTGGTCATAACTTTCCTTCCAAGGAGTAAGTGTCTTTTAATTTCATGGCTGCAGTCACCACCTGCAGTGATCTTGGAGCCCAGAAAAATAGTCAGCCACTGTTTCCATTGTTTTCCCATCTATTTGCAATGAAGTGATGGGACTGGATGCCATGATCTTAAATTTCTGAATGTTGAGCTTTAAGCAAACTTTTTCACTCTCCTCTTTCACTTTCATCAAGAGGCTCTTTAGTCCTTCTTCACTTTCTGCCATAAGGGTGGTTTCATCTGCATATCTGAGGTTACTGATATTTCTAACAGCAATCTTGATTCCAGCTTCTGCTTCCTCCAGTCCAGCATTTCTCATGATGTACTCTGCATATAAGTTAAATAAGCAGGGTGACACAAAACAGCCTTGAGGTGCTCCTTTTCCAATTTGGAACCAATCTGTTGTTCCATGTCCATTTCTCACTGTTGCTTCTTGACCTGCATACAGATTTCTCAGGAGGCAGATCAGGTGGTCTGGTATTCGCATCTCTTGAAGAATTTTCTACAGTTTATTGTGATCCACAGAGTCAAAGGTTTGGCATAGCCAATAAAGTAGAAGTAGATGTTTTCCTGGAATTCTCTTGCTTTGTTGATCCATAGGATGTTGGGGTATTAATGTAAAGTTGTAAACAGATTCAACAGTCCTCAAAAGGTATACATATTCACATTGTTACATTCCCAGTGTAATTTTCTGAGTATATTGAGGATAACCTCTTTGTACAAGAACTGGATATATTATTTCCATGTACATTTGTCACAGTATTAACAGTGTTATTCCTACTGAGGATCTGATCACCTTTTTAGTCATGCCCATTAAATAAAACTGGTTCAGGTACAGTAATTTGTCTTGAGCAGCTGCCCATCACCTTATCATTCATTCATTCATTTGCCAACCATTGTTGGATAATCTATACTGCTCACCATGTTGCAGTAATTAATCATTTTATTTTTAGCATTCTGAAATCTTAATGCCATCATTGTATTCTTTTTCCCAGCTTGAGTTGGGCCTCCATGATTTCATGATTCTTTCTTTCCTTTTTTGTTTTTATTTTCTTGAGCACATTCTTAGTTTCTGGCACGAGTTTGTCTAAACTTATCTTGTATTTTCTTTATCAGACTTGGAATCAGTCTTTTCTTAAGGGATTACTACTTTCCTTTTCTAATTTACTTTATTGCTGTTGTTCAGTTGCCCAGTCATTTCCAAATCTTCACAATGCTATGGACTGCAGCACACCAGGCTTCCCCATTTTATTATTGAAGTATAACTGCTTTACATTGTTGTCATATTTTCTGCTGTACAACAGAGTGAAACAGCTATAAGTTTACATATGTCAAATTCCACTTGAGTATCTCTCCTCTTTCCCATCCCCATCTCACACCCTTTGTCATCAAGGAGTTCCTAGCTGAGCTGCCAGTCCTATAAAACAGCTTCCAGCTGTTGTTATTTAGTCCCTCAGTCATGCCTGACTCTTTCTGACCCCATGGACTGCAGTGTGCCAGCCTCCCCTGTCCCTCACCATCTCCTGGAGCTTGCTCAAACTCATGTCCATTGAATCAGTGATGCCATCCAACCATCTCGTCCTCTGCCATCCCCTTCTCATGCCTTCTATATTTCCCAGCATCAGGATATTTTCCAATCAGTCAGCTCTTCACATCAGGTGGCCAAAGTATTGGAACTTTAGCATCAGTCCTTCTAAAGACTACTCAGAGTTGATTTCCTTTAGGACTGACTAGCTTTAACTCCTTGCAGTCTAAGGGACTCTCCAGAGTCTTCTCCAATACCACAGTTTGAAAGCATTAATTCTTTGGTGCTCAGCCTCCTTTCTGGTCCAACTCTCATATCTATACATGACTACTGGAAAAAACATAACTTTGACCACAAAGACCTTTGTTGGCCAAGTAATGTCTCTGCTTTTGAATATGCTGTCTGGGTTTGTCATAGCTTATCTTCCAAGAAGGAAGCATCTTTTAATTTCATGGCTGAAGTCACTATCCACAGTGAATTTATAACTAAAAAAAATAAAGTCTGTCAGTGTTTCCATTGTTTCCCATCTATCTGCCAGAAATGATGGGACCAGATGCCACAATCTTAGTTTTTTGAATATTGACTTTAAGCAGTTTTTCTCACTCTCTTCTTTTACTTTCATCAAGAGGGTTCTTTAGTTCTTCTTCATTTTCTGCCATAAGAGTGGTGTCATCTGCATATCTGAGGTTATTGATGTTTCTCCCCTCAGTCTTGATTCCAGCTATGCTTTGTCCAGCCCAGCATTTCTAATGATGTACTCTGCATATAAATTAAATAGGCCTTGATACATTCCTTTCCTAATTTCGAACCAGTCTGCTGTTCAGTGTTTGGTTCTAACCCTTGCTTTTTGATCTGCATGCTGGTTTGTCAGGAGGCAAATAAGGTGGTCTGGTAGTCCCATCTCTTTAAGAATTTTCCAGTTTATTTTGATCCACATAGTCAAAGGTTTTAGCACAGTCAATGAAGCAGATGTTTTTCTGGAATTCTCTTACTTTTTCTATGATACAATGAATGTTGACTATTTGATCTCTGATTCCTTTGCCTTGTCTAAATCCAGCTTGTGTATCTGGAATTTCTCATTTCATGTACTGTTGAAACCTAGCTTGGAGAATTTTGAGCATTAGATTGCTAGCATGTGAAATGACTGCAACTGTGGGATAGTTTGAACATTCTGTGGCATTGCCCTTCATTGGTATTGGAATGAAAACTTACCAATGGGTATCTTACCTCTAGCTATTTTACATGATAGAATATATATCTCTTTTCACAGTAGTGAAACAAATACTGTAATAGCATCTTCTGCCATCCCTGAAATTAACTATATTGATATCAATTGCCACTGCTTGTCCCAGTGATGCTTTTTCCTCTCTCACCAGTCCATTTCTTATAACTCTAGTGAATAAACTGATCTTAAGGCCCTCCAGTAGAATGTAGTTACCTGGTGAGTTTCTGAACTTTACTAATCCATCATACCCAATTTCCAGATTATTTTTAATCCCTGCTACTACTACCTGACATGGTTATTCAGGCATTTGCACTTCACTTTATATGAAGTTTTCTTTTCTCCAAATTCCCAAGATTCATTTTCATGGTGTGTTAGCATTAACTCTTGCCAATAAATTAACCCTATATCATGAGAAACTTCTTTCATAATGATAAAATATCACTCTTATATTTCACCTCATTTATTGAGCTGGAATGAAGATTGCTGGGAGAAACATCAATAACCTCAGATATGCAGATGATACCACCCTTATGGCAGAAAGTGAAGAAGAAATAAAGAGCCTCTTGATGAAAGTGAAAGAGGAGAATGAAAAATTTGACTTAAAGCTCAACATTCAGAAAACTAAGATCATGGCATCTGGTCCCATCACTCCATGGCAAATAGACAGGGAAACAATGGAAACAGTGATAGACTTTATTTTGGGGGGCTCCAATATCACTGCAGATGGTGACTGCAGCCATGAAACTAAAAGACACTTGCTCCTTGGAAGAAAAGCTATGACCAACCTAGACCATATATTAAAGAGGCAGAGCCAATTGCTTTGCCAACAAAGGTCCATCTGGTCAGTGCTATGGTTTTTCCAGTGGTCATGTATAGATGTGAGATTTGGATTATAAAGAAGCTGAGCACCAAAGAATTGATGCTTTTGAACTGTGGTGTTAGAGAAGACTCTTGAGAGTTCCTTGGACTGCAAGGAGTTCCAACTAGTCCATCCTAAAGGAAATCAATCCTGAATATTCATTGGAAGGACTGATGCCAAAGCTGAAACTCCAATACTGTGACCACTTGATGTGAAGAACTGACTCATTTGAAAAGACCCTTATGCTGGGGAAGATTGAAGGTGGGAGGAGAAGAATAGAAGATGAGATGGTTGAATGGCATCATCAACGCAATGGACATGAGCTTGAGTAGGCGCCAGGAATTGGTGGTGGACAGGGAAGCCTGGCGTGCTGCAGCCCGTGGGGTTGCAAAGAATCAGACACGACTGAGTGACTGAACTGAACTGAACTGAACTGATTGATTGAGCATCTTCAGATCTAGCATCAGATATATTCCCTGGATTTCTGCTGTTACATATTGCTTAGATCCTGACTTCCTCCAAGATACAGCTACTTTTTGCTTTTACTAGATATACAGTGGTTCTAATCATGTCACTTCATCTACTTGATAATTATGTAACTCCACAGTAATTTTTAGTTTGGTAGCCAGGAAAATAGGTGTCTTTTACCTTGAAGGAAAGAGATGTTGTTCCTAGCTAGCAGAGGGACTTGCATCATCATCAGACTCTGAGGTAGTTTAAGACTTCAGAGAGGGGAGTGGTCCTTTTCCATAGGTACCACAGGTACAAGAATTCCTAGTATTCAATCTATTCATATGTACAAATCCAACTACCCACATACAGAAACTCAGAATCTCAGTCCTTCCTAATTAGTTTTCAGCGTTTGGTGTAGTGGACTTGCCAAAATTGAAAACTCGAACTTTCTTTATGTCTGTGTTACTTATGTAAATTCTGGGCTTGAGCATCATTTCATTTTTGTTTTGCCCTTCAGCTAAAAGAAATAATAATCTTTTCATGCTATCATGAAAGACTCCCCATATTTATTCTTAGCTTTCAATTGATGATTCATGGTTCTCAGCCCTTTGTTATCTTTTCAAAGTGAATCAATTTTCTGATAATTAACAGTAAATCCCAAAATTTTTATAATTATGAATTTTTACTGTAGTCCCTGTATACTGGATTTCTTACATTCATCAGTTAATTCCCTCTAACTCTACCCATTCCAGTGTACCAGAGATGAACAGTTTAAGAATCAGGTTACTACCAAAAGTCAAGGACTATGATTTCTCCACCTACTATTAGTACCTGAAATTTTTTTCTCAGCAAGCCAGTAGATGATTGGTCTCCAGTTACCAGTTCACACTTGCTTCATTAGCCCACACTTGCTTTTGACTGTCTGAGATTTTTTTTCTTAGGGAATAAACACTGAAGCAGATTATTGCACAAGAAGTCTGTGGGGATTGCTCTGAGTGGTCAGAGAAAGAAGTTGAACTATAAACAAAGGCCTCAGTTAATCCCACAGGTATTTTATCAAGGCCCTTCAGAGCAGCTCCAAATTGAGGCAATAAGACAAAACTTTTTTATCTTTATATCAAACAGGTATTAGATGTATACTGCTCTGAAGCAGGGCTCATGACTTTGGGTGAGGAGACTCCTTTCAACAGAAGATGATATCTGGAGAGAAATTCAACTGAGAGTTGTTAGCCAACTGGGAAGATGAAAGGAAGACTTTTGGTCTTGAAAGGAGAAACTCTGTGGTCCACCATCACCTGATCTACATACATATGTTTATGTATGCATATTTATAAATGTATATAGATGCCTATAAACATGAAAGCTCTAATGATAACAAGTGTTTACTTCTAGGGAGGAAATAAACTGTGGCAACCAGGGATTAAGATTATATATTGCCATATTTGTTTAGTTTAGGCCTTCTCTGGTAGCTCAGCTGGTAAAGAATTCACCTGCAATGCAGGAGACCCTGGTTCAATTCCTGAGTTGGAAAGACCAGCTGGAGAAAATAGGCTACCCACTTCAGTTTTCTTGGTCTTCCCTGAGGGCTCAGTTGGTAAAGAATCTGCCTGCAATATGGGAGACCTGGGTTCAATGTCTGAGTCGGGAAGATCCCCGGGAGAAGGGAATGGCTACCCACCCAGTATTTTAGCCTGCATAATTCCATGGGCTCTATAGTCCAGGGGATCACAGAGTCAGACACAACTGAGTAACTTTCACTTACTTACTCATTTGTTTAGCTATTTTTTTCATGATAAGAATGTATTGGCATATTATTCCTATGATTTAAAAAAAATCCATGAACTAAAATAACTGTTTATTTGCAATTGATACAAATTTAAAAGAAATATCTCCTAAATGAAGTGGGATATGGATGCAAGTCAGTAATTACATGAATAAGAACTTGGAAGGTCTTAAAGATATTGTTAAAATAAAGTGTATCTTTATTTTTTAGATTGAATAAAGTGTGCAATAGCAAATAAAGAAAATCAAAGAAAACACCACACCAGTTTTGTACAAAGTTGTTATTCAAATATGATGCAAACAATTTTGAACCACTGATACTATTAAGAGAAGTTTAAGAAATCCTTTCTTTAAGGATTTCTCCCTTAATTGACAGGATTTTTACCCCATTGAATTTTAGAGGAACATATGCAAGTATCTCATTTTATTGCACTGCACTTTACTGTGCTTAACAGATTTTTTCCCCCCATAAACTGCATTTTGTGCCAACTCTTTAGCTTTTATAAGTGCTTGGAAACCAAAAAAAAAAAAAAGAATGCATCTTTATTGCAATGGTGTGGAGCTGAACACACAATATTTCCAGTGTATACCAGTATATGATCTTCGTATCTTTATTGTCTTTGCCAAGAATTGCATTCAAAGAATGTGCGTGGGATTGCAAAGAATCGGACGTGAATGATCGACTGAACTGAACTCAGTCAGTTCAGTATATTTTAAATGTTGGCTGTTAATTAGACATCCACAGTGAAACAAAGGTAATATCTGAAGATTTTTCTGATGTTAATAAGAGTAAAAACATTTCAGTTCAGTTTAGTTCAGTCACTCAGTAGTGTCTGACTCTTTGCCACCCCATGAACTGCAGCACGCCAGGCCTCCCTGTCCATCACCAACTCTTGGAGTCTACCCAAACTCATGTCCATGGAGTTGGTGATGCCATCCAACTATCTCATCCTCTGTCATCCCCTTCTCCTCCTGCCCTCAATCTTTCCCAGCATCAGGGTCTTTTCAAATGAGTCAGCTGTTCACATCACCTGGCCAAAATACTGGAGTTTCAACTTCAACATCAGTCCTTCCAATGAACACCCAGGACTGATCTCCTTTAGGATGGACTGGTTGGATCCCCTTACACTCCAAGGGACCCTCAAGAGTCTTCTCCAACATCACAGTTCAAAAACATCAATTCTTCGGCTCTCAGTTTTCTTTATAGTCCAACTCTCACATCCATGCAATACTACTAGAAAAATCATAACCTTGACCAGACGGACTTTTGTGAACAAAGTAATGTCTCTACTTTTTAATATGCTGTCTAGGTTGGTCATAGCTTTCCTTCCAAGGAGTAAAGTGAAATGAAGTCACTCAGTAGTGTCTTCGCAACCCCATGGACTGTAGCCTACCACACTCCTCCGTCCAAGGGATTTTCCAGGCAAGAGTACTGGAGTGGGTTGCCATTTCCTTCTCCAGAGGATCTTCCTGACCCGGGGATCAAACCTGGGTCTCCTGCATTGTAGGCAGACGCTTTACAGTCTGAGCCACAAGGGAAGTCCAAGGAGTAAGCATCTTTTAATTTCATGGCTGCAATCACCATCTGCAACAATTTTGGAGCCCACACTGTTTCCACTGTTTCCCCATGTATTTTCCATGAAGTGATGGGACCAGATGCCATGATCTTACTTTTCTGAATGTTGAGTATTAAGCCAACTTTGTCACTCTCTCTTTCACTTTCATGAAGAGGCTCTTTACTTCTTCTTCACTTTCTGCCATAAGGGTTGTGCCATCTGCATATCTGAGGTTATTGATATTTCTCCCATCAATCTTGATTCCAGCTTCTGTTATTATATACAATACTAGTGCAAACTGCTATTGATATTCACTACAAAGATATGATTCCATTATTATAATTTATTATTGCTTTATTAGTATGATTTTGTTTTGGTCATATGAAAGTAAATGTAATATTAGTAATGCATTGTTAGTAGAAACAAAGTGAATTTGTTTTCACCTCTTAGTGTATGGAAGCAAAACATGCTATACAAATTTAATAGAGAAAGAAATATAATTTTAAATATGTTATTGAAATTTAAGCAACTCACTCAGAGAAAGATTTTTAATTATTTTTGGGAAAAAACATCAAAAGATCAGGGGAATTGAAATAATGCAATTGAACTGGATACTCATCTTTTTGTATACATCACAGAATACTCTGGTTGATGGATCAAAAGGAGAAGTCTTAATTGTGTCATTTAAAATGATAAGATCACAAGAAAGACTCCCTTCCCACTAATAAAAGGTTAAAATTGGTTAAAGGTAATGGAGTTTGTGGAGAGAAAATTAGGATAAATAACTTGATTTTCATTGAAATTCCTTATATCTGTTTGATATACTGTCATACAGTACTTCTAGTTAAATAAAAATCTGGTGAAACAAGAGACTTATCCTGAAAATAACCTGTTCTACCCCAATGGTGGTGGCAAAATTCAGCTTCTACTGTCCTGGACATTTTTGTAAGCTTTGTAAGGTTTTAGGGTATGCATTGAATGTGCTCATTTTATTCCTGGCTCCACTTTGAAATCCCCATCCATCCTTAATTCCCCTTGCTTCACTGTCTACCTAGTTCTTTTTTCTAGTTTATCACTCCATATTTTATGAAGATCTGCAAGATGACTTAACCATTCTCTGGATTAAGGCATTGCAAATTAAATATTTTTAACTTTGTTTACACAGATTTCTCCTTTAATATCATAGTGTGGATTTCAGTGAAGCTCTCCATCTGAACAATATAGTGGATAATTCCCCCTCTTTCCCCACTAATATTCATTAAAGTGAATAGACAAGACTGCAATTTCTTAAATAAACTGGAAAATATACTCATTCTTAATATTATAAATGCAGTAGAATTATCTATTATTATTACCATTTAAAGTTTGCGTATTATATTAGGGATATTTCACTGCTGTTTCAGAATTTAAAAAAAAAATGATGATTTTCTTTGAGAAAGGATTTAAGTTTTGTATACAGTTGAAAACCTAGCATTAAAACTGACACTTAATGAAAGAAGAGGGTCAAAAATTAGTCCTCTTCCATTAAATCACCACAGATACTTCTGAAACTCTATTCAGTTATCTCAGAATAAACTTTGGCATGCTTATTCAGCAGAAGTTAGAAAAGTTTTTATTGGAGTAGAGTTGATTTACAATATTGGGGTAATTTCAGGTGTACAGCAAAGTGAATTAGTTATACATATAAATATATACACTCTTTTTAAAATAAATTTTCCCATATAGGTCATTACAGATTAAGTAGAGTTCCCCATGCTATACAGCAGGTTCTTACTAGCTGTCTATTTTTAAATGGAAGTTTATATATGTCGGTCTAAGTCTCCCAGTTTATCCCTTTCCCCTATTTATCCCCGGGTAACAATAAGCTTGTTTTTTATATCTGTTAGTTTACTTCTATTTTGTAAATAAGTTCATTTCTATCCCATTTTCAGAGGTAGTTTAAGTGATATCATACCATATTTGTCTTTCTGTGTCTGATTTACTTCACTTTGTATGACAAAAACAGAAATACAGAACAGTAGAGAAAGCCTAGAGATAAACCCTGTTCATCTAATCTATGACAAAGGATGCGAACAATACTGTGGAGAAAAGACAGCCTTTTCAAGTTGTGCTGGGAAAACTGAACAGCTACAGGTAAAAAATAAAATTAGAATGCTCCCTAACACCATGTACAAAAGTAAACTCAAAATGGATTAAAGACCTAAATGTAAGATTGGGAAGATCTCCTGGGGAAGGAAATGGCAGCACTCCAGTATCTTTGCCTGGAAAATCTCATGGACAGAGGAGCCTGGTGGGCTGCAGTCCCTGGGGTCTCAAAGAGTCAAGCAAGACTGAGCGACTAACACATACTTACTTACATTTAAGGCCAGATACTATAAAGCTCTTATGGAAAAAAGTAGGACACTCTGACATAAATAACAACAAATTTTTTTTTTTATTTTTTACTTTTCATTACTCTACACTCCCTAGAGAAATTATAATTTAAAAAAAATGACAAAATGAAATCTAATTAAACTTAAAAGCACAGCAAAGAAAGCCATAAACAAACAAAAAGACAACCCTGAGAACAGGAGAAAATACTCTCAAAAAATGCAGATATTAATCTCTAAAATATGCTAATAACTGATGCAGGTCAATATAAAAGACATCATCCAATCAAAAAAAAAAAATGGGTGGAAGACCTAAACAGACATACAGATGGCCAGAAAGCACATGAAGAGATGCTCAGTTCAGTTCTGTTCAGTTCAGTTGCTGAGTCGTGTCCGACTCTTTGTGACCCCACGAAACGCAGCACACCATGCTTCCCTGTCCATCACCAACTCCCAGGGATTACTCAAAATCATGCCCATCAATTCAGTGATGCCATCTAGCCATCTCAGCCTCTGTTGCCCTCTTCTCCTCCTGCCCCCAATCCCTCCCAACATCAGGGTCTTTTCCAGTGAGTCAACTCTTCACATGAGGTGGTCACAGTACTGGAGTTTCAGCTTCAGCATCAGTCCTTCCAATGAACACCCAGGACTGATCTCCTTTAGGATGGACAGTTTGGATCTCCTTGCAGTCCAAGGGACTCTCAAGAGTCTTCTCCAATACCACAATTAAAAAGCATCAGTTTTTTGGTGCTCAGCTTTCTTCACAGTCCAACTCTCACATCCATACATGACCACTGGAAAAACCATAGCCTTGGCCAGATGGACTTTTGTTGGCAAAGTAATGTTTCTGCTTTTTAGTATGCTATCTAGGTTGATCATAACTTTCCTTCCAATGAGTAAGCATCTTTGAATTTCATGGCTGAAGTCACCATCTGCAGTGATTTTGGAGCCCCAAAAAATAAAGTCCGGCACTGTTTTCACTGTCCCCCATCTATTTCCCATGAGGTGATGGGACCAGATGCCATGATCTTAGCTTTCTGAATGTTGAGCTTTAAGCCAACTTTTTCACTCTCCTCTTTCACTTTCATCAAGAGGCTTCTCAGTTCCTCTTCACTCTCTGCCATAAGGGTGATGTCATCTGCATATCTGAGGTTATTGATATTTCTCCTGGCAATCTTGATTCCAGCTTGTGCTTCTTCCAGCCCAGCGTTTCTCATGATGTACTCTGCATAGAAGTTAAATAAGCAGGGTGACAATATACAGCCTTGACATACTCCTTTTCCTATTTAGAACCAGCCTGTTGTTCCATGTCCAGTTCTAACTGTTGCTCCCTGACCTGCATACAGGTTTCCCAAGAGGCAGGTCAGGTGGTCTGGTATTCCCATCTCTTTCAGAATTTTCCACAGTTTATTGTGATCCACACAGTCGAAGGCTTTGGCGTAGTCGATAAAGCAGAAATATACGTTTTCCTGGAACTCTCTTGTTTTTTCAACAATCCAGAGGATATTGGCAATTTGATCTCTGGTTCCTCTGCCTTTTCTAAATCTAGCTTTAACATCTGGAATTCATGGTTCATGTATTTGCTGAAGCCTGGCATGGAGAATTTTGAGCATTACTTGACTAGTGTGTGAGATGAGTGCAATTGTGCAGTAGTTTGAGCATTCTTTGGGACTGCCTTTCTTAGGGATTGGAATGACAACTGACATTTTCCAGTCCTGTGGCCACCGCTGAGTTTTACAAATTTGCTGACATGTTGAGTGCAGCACTTTCACAGCATCATCTTTCAGGATTTGAACTAGCTCAAATGGAATTTCATCACATCCACTAGCTTTGTTCATAATGATGCTTCCTAAGGCCCACTTGACTTCACATTCCAGGATTCTGGCTCTAGGTGAGTGATTACACCATTTTATCTGGGTCATGAAGATCTTTTTTGTACAGTTCTTCTGTATATTCTTGTCACCTCTCCTTAATATCTTTTGCTTCTGTTAGGTCCATACCATTTCGGTCCTTTATCGAACCCACCTTTGCATGAAATGTTCCCTTGGTATCTCTAATTTTCTTAAAGTGATCTCCAGTCTTTCCCATTCTGTTGTTTTCCTCTATTTCTTTGCACTGATCACTGAGGAAGGCTTTCTTATCTCTTTTTGTTACCTTTGGGACTCTGCATTCAAATGGGAATATCTTTCATTTTCTCCTTTAGTTTTCATTTGTCTTCTTTTCACAGCTATTTGTAAGACCTCCTCAGACAACCATGTTTCCCTTTTGCATTTTTTTCCCATTGGGATGGTCTTGATCCCTGTCTCCTGTATAATGTCAGGAACCTCCATCCATAGTTCATCAGGCTCTCTGTCTATCAGATCTAGTCCCTTAAATCTATTTCTCACTTCCACTGTATAGTCATAAGGGATTTGATTTAGGTCATACCTGAATGGTCTCATGGTTTCCCTACTTTCTTCAGTTTAAGTCTGAATGTGGCAATAAGGAATTCATGATCTGATCCATAGTCAGCTCCGGGTCTGTTTTTGCCGACTGTATAGAGCTTCTTCATCTTTGGCTGCAAAGAAAATAATCAATCTCATTTCGGTGTTGACCATCTAGTGATGTCTATGTGTAGAGTCTTCTCTTCTGTTGTTGGAAGAGGGTGTTTGCTATGACCAGTGCATTCTCTTGGCAAAACTTTGTCAGCCTTTGCCCTGCTTCATTCCGTACTCCAAGGCCAAATTTGCCTGTTACTCCAGGTGTTTCTTGACTTCCTACTTTTGCATTCCAGTCCCCTGTAATGAAAAGGACATCTTTTCATGGTGTTAGTTCTAAAAAGTCTTGTAGGTCTTCATAGAACCATTCAACTTCAGCTTCTTCAGTGTTACTGGTTGGGGCATAGGCTTGGATTACTGTGATATTGAATGGTTTGCCTTGGAAATGAACAGCGATCATTCTGTCATTTTTGACATTGCATCCAAGTACTGCCTTTTGGACTCTTTTGCTGACATTGATGGCTAGTCCATTTCTTCTAAGGGATTCCTGCCCACAGTAGTAGATAAAATAGTCTTCTGAGTTAAATTCACCCATTCCAGTCCATTTTAGTTCACTGATTCCTAGAACGTTGACCTTCACTCTTGCCATCTCCTGTTTTACCACTTCCAATTTGTCTTGATTCATAGACCTAACCAGGTTCCTATGCAATATTGCTCTTTACAGCATTGGACCTTGCTTCTACCACCAGTCACATCCACAACAGGGCATTGTTTATGCTTTGGCTGCCTCTCTTAATTCTTTCTGGAGTTATTTCTCCACTGATCTCCAGTAGCATATTGGGCACCTACCGACCTGGGGAGTTCCTCTTTCAGTATCCTCTTTCAGTATCCTATCATTTTGCCTTCTTATACTGTTCATGGAGTTCTCAAGGCAAGAATACTGAAGTGGCTTGTCATTCCCTTCTCCAGTGGACCACATTCATTCAGACCTCTCCACCATTACCCGACCATCTTGGGTGGCCCCACACGGCATGGCTTAGTTTCATTGAGTAGACATGACTGTGGTCCTGTAATCAGATTGGCTATTTTTCTGAGATGCTAAACATCATTAATTATTAGAGAAATGCAAGTCAAAATAATCAAAACTACAATGAGATATTGCCTCATGCCAGTCAGAATTGCCATCATAAAAAGTCTAAAAACAATAGTGCTGGAAAATGTGTGGAGAAGAGAAAGCCTTCCAATACTGTTGGTGGAGATGTAAGTTGGTAGAGCCTCTATGGAGAACAGTATGTGGGTTTCTTAAAAAACTGGAAATTGAGCTACTATATGCACTGGCAATTCCCCTTCTAGGCATATAACCAGAGAAAACCATAATTGAAAAGATACATGAACCTCAATATTAATCACAGCACTATTTACAATAGCCACCATATGAGAGCAAGCTAAATGTCTATCAACAGGTGAATGGATAAAGATGTGGTATGTATACATAGAATGGAAAATTACTCAGCAATAAAAAAGAACAAAATTACTCAGTACTTTTTTTATTCTCACTTTTGCTATCATCTGAGTGGCTGAGTGAACCTTGTCACAAATAAACAAACAAACAAAAAAAGTGATAAGAAATTACTGGAAAGAGTAAATGACATGATTTCAACAAATTACTTGAAACTGTATTTGTTCTGAAAATCTTTTGGTTATAAATTTGCTGATTATCATTCAAATTTTATTATATATTTAAACACATATCATCTTTCTATCAGTTGTACAAATTGATTTACCACATTTCCATACAAAGATGGGCCTCTATGAACTGATCTACTAAAGCAAGTAGTCAATCTAAACCCTCCTTCAGTTCAGTCCAGTTCAGTTACTCAGTTGTGCTTGACTCTTTGAGACCCCATGGACTGCAGCACGCCAGGCCTCCCTGTCCATCACCAACTCCCAGAGCTTACTCAATCTCATGTCCATTGAGTCGTTGATGCCAACCAACCATCTCATCCTCTGTTGCCCTCGTCCCCTCATGCCTTCAATCTTTCCTACCACCAGGGTCTTTTCTTTGCATCAGGTCAGTTCTTTGCATCAAGTGGCTAAAGTATTGGAGTTTCAGCTTCAACATCAGTCCTTCCAATGAATATTCAAGACTGATTTCCTTTAAGATGGACTAGTTGGTTCTCCTTGCAGCCCAATATAAGTTAAATAAGCAGGGTGAAAATATACAGTCTTGACATATTACTTCCTCTATTTGGAACCAGTCTGTTGTTCCATGTCCAATTCTAATTGTTACTTCCGGGCCTGCATACAGATTTCTCAAGAGGCAAGTCAGGTGGTCTGGTATACCCATCTCTTCAGAATTTTCCATAGTTTGTGGTGATCCACACAGTCAAAGGCTTTGGCATAGTCAATAAAGCAGAAGTAGATGTTTTTTTCTGGGACTCTCTTGCTTTTTCAATAATCCAACGGATATTGGCAATTTGATCTCTGTTTCCTCTGCTTTTTCTAAAACCAGCTTGAACATCTGGAAAGCATGGTTCATATACTCTCGAAGCCTGGCTTGGAGAATTTTTAGCATTACTTTACTAACATATGAGATGATTGCAATTGTGTTGTAGTTTGAAAATTCTTTGGCATTGCCTTTCTTTGAGACTGGAATGAAAACTGACCTTTTCCAGTGCTGTGGCCACTGCTGAGTTTTATAAATTTGCTGACATGTTGAGTGCAGCACTTTCATAGCATCATTTTTAAGGATTTGAAATAGCTCAACTGGAATTCCATCACCTCCACTAGCTTTGTTCATAGTGATGCTTCCTAAGGCCCACTTCACTTCACATTCCAGATTGTCTGGCTTTAGGTGAGTAATCACATTATCATGATTATCTTGGTTGTGAAGATATTTTTTGTATAGTTCTGGGTATTCTTGCCACCTCTTCTTAATATCTTCTGCACAGATTTTTATGAAGCTAATATTTAATGTCAGTTTATAAAGCCAATATTATTGCTAATCACATGAATCTATACAACTAAAGAAAATTGCTAAAACACTTCAGACTGCAGTTTCCATAAACCTGATTCTTCTCCACTAATTGTGCTTTAATGACAGTTTCCCATTTTGTGGATAACAATGTTCAAATATTCAGAGAACAGATTATTAAAATTTTTGCTGAATGACTCATATAGGAACACTAATTAGAACTAGAAAAACATAGTTGCAATTTTCCAAAATAGTAACTGCCAGGTGAACTCAAGAAATACTTCTGCTAACTGAAACTTTTATATAGAAACTGGCAAATAATACATGTAATAATGATTAATGACTTTGCTCTGGATATTTAAAAATGGATTGCTTTTGACAAATCAGGACTTTTGGTTCTTATTCTATTAATAAATCTTGTCACTCACAATTTTACTGATTGACCTTTAGAAAATATTCTATTTTTGTCTTAATTATTTTATAAAAGTAAAACCTGGAGCTTATAATGAAAAACAAACAAATAAATACAGTTGGTAAAGTTATAAGATGAAATATATTCTCTAGTTAGGAGGTTTGACTTAAATTTTATTTGTTTTCCATACTTAATATTAATTAGATCCAATAATATCAACTACTATAAAAAAGAATGCCTTGTCATCAAAGTACTTATGCTAAATAGAAAATAACCTTAGGACATTTTTTTCTTTATAGATATTTTTCTCTTTAAGAGAATACTTAATTAAAATATGTCATGGGTTCCAAAATTCCAAATTAAAGCCAGAATTTTTAATAACATAGTATAAAAGACTCTACTCACTAAAGAAGGTAGTAGGGAAAATACTACTTTTTACATATCTAAAACAGAAAAACAAAACAAACAAGCAAAAAAAAACCAAAACCAAACAAAAAAACCTCAGTCCATTGAATTCTCCAGGCAAGAATACTGGAGTGAGTAGACATTCCCTTCTTCAGGGGATCTTCCCAACCTAGGGATCAAATCTGGGTCTACCCACATTGCAGGCAGATTCTTTACCATCTGAGTCATCAAGGAAGCCCCCAAAATGCAAATACATGTTTTTTAAGGTTTCAATTAAATACTTTAAAATTAATATCTAAAAGGACTAGAGTCTCTTTGTAGCTTATCTTAAATTTCCTTTCATAAGACCAAATGACAATTTTGTTTTTCTGCCATGATCATAATGCCATAACAAGTCATTTCAATTCAAATTATATAATATCTCTAACTTAAACTCCTCAGTATTCCATTAACAGTTAACCAACCCCATCTCCACTCTGATTTGCAATGTTTCGTGCAATGCATAGTGCCACCACACCCAGTAATTGTCTGTTCTCAAGACATTTCCAGGCAAACAATTTCAAAGATCATTTCTCCCAATCCAAACATCTTTAGAAGTATGCGACATTTACTTAAGATCATATAGCTTCTTGTTCAATCTTTGCTAATGCTGCAACATTTGGAAGTCTTCTTGAAATAAATTTTCTGGTCTTTATCTGTAGTATTCAGAAAGTACAGTGCTTGAAAGATTGTACCAGTCAAACAAGACATAAAATTCTTTTTCTGACACCAAACTAAGTTCCAAGGAAACACTATGATTTGCCCTCTTTACAGTGGCTTGCATGTATAGATTATCATTATCTATTTTGTGCTGAAAATACTTTTATTCCTTATCTATATTCTAGTAGTAAAGCACCTGCCTTTGACTGTTTGATTCATTTAATTTTTCACTATAAGTCTCAGGGTCATTAAAAATACCACTGCCATGTCACAAGTTATCCACAGATTTATAATCAACTGAGCATCCTCTCTTCAGTTATTAGCAGATGCTGAACTATTCTGCAATGAACTGATCCTTTGTGGGATCTGATAGAAATTAAATTTATGGTGGGTTTTTGAAGTGCTGAAAGATTTAATTTTTTTATTTACACAACTATTTATTCTAGTTAGAGTTGTTCAAAATTGAATACTATACAAACAAGTGAAATATTTTTTTTTTAATTAGGTAAATCAGCAGCTCTGTATTTGAAGGACACTCAGTTATAAATATTTGTAGTCCATCTTAAATTAACATTGCATACATTTAAATGACAAGAATTTTATGAGTTTAAACTTTACTAACAGCTTATATTTTCACATATTTATTTTAAGTGGAGAGAAATAAGGAACAGTGAAAAGAAAGATGTATGACTGAATCACTGAAATAAAAGAAAATGACTTTTTAATGTCAAAACAAATTGTTCTTTTCAAGCTTCTGATATTCTTTCCTTTTCTTTTCTTCTTTTTTTTTTGAACTTCCTCTCCCCATTTATTTTTCATTTAGGATTGTATAGAACTTGTATTTGGCTACTTGTTGCTCATAAGCCAATAATCCAGGGGTAAGTGTTGGTAGAGAGGAAAGTAACTTAATTCAGAAAAGCTGACAATTTGGGTAGAGATGGAATCATGTCCTGAAACCAACTCCAAAGATTCTGCTGAGCCATGACAGTTTTTAAAAGGAAAAAGGGGAAACAATCTCAGTTAATCATTAAGATAGGAGGTCAGATTCTTTTTCACTTTCCCATTGCGTGCAGACCTACTAACATCTCCTGATATTCTTTTGGATGCTATCTTGTTGTGTGATCCACTTGCAATTGGATGCTATTCTGCCCTTGTTGTCTCCCTGTAAATTTGCTAAGGGGAAAACTAGGAGTTCAGATTCAGTCGTTCTTTAACTACTTAATTCTCCATTCCTACTCCTTTTAATCCAAGAAATGTATCAGTAGTTTAAGAAAGCTATTATGCACATTCAGTAGAGCAGTCATCAAGAATTAAATTAAATGTTACCTAGTAATCTCGTTTTTATAATAAATGTTTCAAGGAAACAGAAATAGACAGCCAGGAAAGGTGCAAAAGAGATTACAAACCCCATTTGTCAGATATCCCACTTCTATGGGTTTAGGAGAAAAGGTTTTCTTTCTGTAACTTCATGCTGACATAAGGTGCCATATTTTCAGAGTAGAAAATGTGTACATGGATCTGCACCATCTCTTTGCTGACAATTTTAGTTGGTCTTTCCAGAGCAGGCTACAGTTATGCTGATGACCACAAAGATATAGATTATTACAAGCAATAATGTGAACACTATTTTCTAGAGGCCAGTTCATAGAATTGTGCTAGCCACAGATTCAGTACTGCTCAAGATGGAGCAGCTTAAGTTATGCATACAGTCTGGTCATCACACAGTTAATATTTTCCTTCTAGGGTCAGTATCTGTAAAACAACTCAGAAAGTGCACTGGACACAGAGAATGTAGTTCTACTGTTCCAATCATTTTCTGCTCAAGCCTATTCTTTTGTGACTCAGGGAGGTATGGGATACTTCAGGTTTTCTCTAAGAAAGAGGCAGGGCAAATAGAGAGGCCTTTATAATTGATGAGCTCTACTTGCTTCTGCTCAGTTCCCAGATTACATTGCAACACTATAATTCTAGGATTTTGTATCCTTATAGTCCTCATAGTGAGAAATGTTACTTACACAAGCCAGTACCTTTATGATTTTCTCATCCTCACAGGAGAGTTAAAATGTCAAAAATTCACACAAACATTTACAAAATAAAACAAGTGTTCAGTTCAGGTCAGTCACTCAGTAATGTCTGACTCTTTGCGACCCCATTAACCACAGCACGCCAGGCCTCCCTGTCCATCACCAACTCCCTGAGTTTACCCAGACTCATGTTCATTGATTTGGTGATGCCATCCAACCATCTCATCCTCTGTCTACCCCTTCTCCTCCTACTCTCAATCTTTCCCAGCATCAGGGTCTTTTCAAATGAGTCAGCTTTTCACATTAGGTGGCCAAAGTATTGGAGTTTCAGCTTCAACAACTCAGTTTCTTGGCATGGATATACCTATTCAACTCTTCAGCATGGACATCCACACTCAATCTCTTAGACTTGGTGTACAAACTCTATTTCTTAGTAGAGTTGTAACCACTCAGTACTTTAGGATGAATAAGTATATTTAATTCCAAAGAGGATATGTGAAATATTATTTGACATTAGTTGAGAATTCTTTCCAACATTATTAATTAACAGAAATTAGTTTAATTTAACAATGAAAATCTTGAGAGTCTCTTCCATAGGACAGTAAATTGTTCAGATACAGTGGGCCTGGTTAGGAAGAAAAAGAGATTTAAAAAAATGAATAAGTTTTGGTAGTTGACTAGGTGGGGAGTAGATAAAAGTAGAAAAGAAAAATAAAGCACCAAAAAAGTTGTAACTTCATTATTTTGTCAATTAATCCCATCTTAATTCTCCACAATTCTAGTCAAAAGTATTTCTTAATGTATTCTTATAACAAGGTTAGTGGCATTTCTATTATGTATTATTAAGTGCATCTCTAAATTAACAATTTTTAATCATAATTATGGAAAACTTTAAAAATTTCTAATTATAGAAAAAATTAAGTGCATGCAAAGTAGAATAGTATAATGAACTCCATGTGCCTGTCATTCATTTTCAACAATTGTCATGTCTTGGCCTAACTTGTCCCATCTGTACCTAGATCCACTTTTCACACTCAATTTATCCCAGATTATTTTGATTCAAATCACAGAAACTAGAATTATTTCACCTAAAATTATTTTAATCTATATCTTCAAAATGTAGGAAATAATATCTGTGTTTATCCTAACAAGAATACCAGTTTTGTATTTAAAGTAAACTACTAAGAGTGCTCAAGATGGTGAAATAAGAGTTCTTGGTGTTCATTTCTTCCCTCAAGAATTTGGAATTCATTTCTACATCAAGAATATCCACAAGTGGGACAATTCACACATAGTACCCTCTGAATTCTAGTAAAGGACCTTAGACAAAGGTCCATAAAAAGGACAAGAAAAGATCCCTACATAAACTGGTCGGGTAAGGGAGGGAAAGGGAAGAAGAAAAGAGTGAGTGGGAGGGAACCTACACCCCTGGGGAAGAGCTGAAGTAGAGGAGAGGTTGCTATACCTGGGGAGACCCTCTTCATCAGCGGCTAGTCTGTAGCAAGCAGGACAGAGTGAAATTTCCACTGATGGTCTGTGCCAGAGCCCCGTGAGGCCTAGTCTGAAATGGATGGTTGTACAGTAGTGCAAACAGGGGCAGGGTGCCAAAGAGTGGGATCAGGAGAGAGCAGGCTCAGGGAGAGAATTCTGTTGATCACTTTTGATGACACTGAAACAGCTGAGGGGATGGGAGGGAGGAGCTCCGCAGTTGGGAACATTCCTGGAGAAAGCACACATTGCCTTGGAAGTGAGGTTCAATTGCTGAGTAGCACATAAAGGGCAGATCCACCACTCTGGCCTCTTTCCCACACATCAGCCCCTGGCTTCTGGGGTACTGGGAAGGATTCTCAAAAAAGAGAGCATGTGCAACTCAGTTGTAGCCTCCTTATTTCCCCCCATCCTCATGCCTGACCAAGTCCACATGTACCTTGGTCACCACTGCTGGGCCCACTTACCCAAATATGAAAGCATGCCCCACACAGTTGTAGAGCTGGGGACAAAATCAAAGCTGAGCCCCAGGGGCTGTGACACTAAGGAAGAGGAACTGAAATCTCTCCTTGCAGCTATATGAGTAGTAGAATAAACCCCTGTGATCCACCTGGTATATCCAATACATGCAGAACTTGTGAATGGACAGCAAGCACTGTCACAACTGAGAGTCTAATTCTACCAGCTGTGGACTTTGGGGGCATGTACACGTAGAAGTTGGGCCAGATCAGAGAATGAGCTACCCCTAGTGTACCCACAGCAATTACAAAGACATATCTAGAAGTCTTAAAGTGTCTCCTGGGGAGGTAGAGGTCGGCTGTGCTTTACCGTGAGGGCAAGGACACTGATAACAATGGTTCCAGGGAAACAGTTTTATTTGTTTTTGTTTGTTTTGTTTCTGAAATTTTAATTTTTTAACTTTTAAACATTTTAAATTATATTATTTATTAAAATTTAAACACATTTTTATTTTGGAATTCTTTTGATCTTATTGTTTTTGTTATTTTATTTTTTATTTTTCTAGTTTTAATTTTTGGCTTGGTTGTAATTTTTGGTGTTATTTTCACTTGCTTATTTGTTGTTGTTTTGTTTTGTATTTTGTTTTTGAGGTTTTTTTTCTGTTTTTCTTTTTTGTTTTCTTTGTATTTTTTAATTTGTTTTGAGGGTTTTGGTTTGATTTTGTTTTTATTGTTCATCTTGGTTTTTCTCTGCTTTCTTTCTCTTTTTTTTTTGTTTTGGTTTTATTTTGTTGTCATTTTTGTGTGGTCAATTTTTTCTTTGATTTTCTTGCTGCTTTTGTTTATTTTTTGTATTTTTAAGTTTCTTTTTTTTTTTTTAGTTCTTTGCTTTTTGAGGGGGGTTATAGTTTCTTTGATTGTTTTCTTATTTTATGTTTTCTTTTCATTATTTTTGTTTGTTCTTATTGTTTGACATTTTGGCCACTCTGTACGGCTGCTGAGGTCTTGGTTTCCCAGTTGGAGGTCAAGACTGAGATACTGTGATGGAAAACCCAGTTCCTGGCCACTAAACCACCAGAAAATTCCCAGCCCCTCTGACTATTGACCAGTATGAACTCTTCCAAAAGTCCCCCTCTGGATCTCAAGACCAGTTCCACTCAATACCCTGCAAGCTCCAGTGCTGAATACCTCAGCCTGAATAACCAGTAAGACAGGAACAGAAACCCACTCTTCAGTAGACAGCCTGTCTAAAATTGTATTAAAGTCACAGACACACCAAAAGACACCTTAGGAGACTGCCTGGTCCACTAGAAGAACAAGACCCAACTCCATCCACCGGAACACAGGTAGTAGAAATACAAATGGATATAAGCAACTAAATGTCAATAAAATGGACAGCATAGAAGAAATGGACAAATTCTTAGGAAGATAAATCCTTTCAAAACTGAAGCAGGATGAAAAAGAAAATAAGAACTGACAACTCAAAAATACTGAAATTGAAACTGAATTAAAAATCTCCCAGCAAACAAAAGTTCAGGACCAGATGGCTTCACGGGCAAATTCTATCAAATATTTAGAGACGTGTTGACATCTACCCTTCCAAAACTCTGTCAAAAAAATGGAGAGAAAACAATATACCCAAGCTCATTCTATGAGGCCAACATCACCATGATACCAAAAGTAGAAAAAGATATCACACAAAAAAAAGTTACAGGGCAACACTACTGGTGAATATAAATGCAAAAATCCTTAAAATAGTAGCAAACTGAATTCAGAACAGATTAAAAGGATCATACTTGTGGATCAAATGGGATTTATCCCAGGGATGCAAAGATTCTTCAATATGTGGAAATTAATCAATGTGATGCACCATATTAACAGCTTGAAGAATAAAAATCATGATCATCTCAATAGATGCAGAAGCTTTTGACAAAATTCAATACCCATTTATAGTAGTAAAAAAAAGAAAAACCTCCAGAAAGGGAGCATAGAAAGTATCTAGTTCAATATAACAAAAGTCACATGCAGCAAACCTACAACTAACATTGTTCTTAATGATGAAAAGGTGAAAATATTTCCTCTAGGATCAGAAATTAGACAAGGGTATCCACTCTAGCCACTTATATTCAACACAATTTAAGAAATCCTACTCATGGCTACAGAAAATTAAAAGAAATGAAAGAAATTCAAGATGGAAAAATAAAATAAAATCATCACTGTTTGCTGACTACATGTTACTACACATAGAAAATCCTAAAGATGCTACTAGATAACTACTAGAATTTATCAACAACCTTTGTAAATTTGCAGGATAGAAAATTAGTCCACACAAATCTTGCATTCCTACACGATAATAATGACAGATCTGAAGGAGAAATTAGGGAAAGAATCCGGTTCACCATTGTTTGCTCCTGAATTCAGTTTGCTACTATTTTAAGGATTTTTGCATTTATATTCACCAGTAGTGTTGCCCTGTAACTTTCAAAAAGAATAAAATACCTAGGAATAAATCTATTAAAGAAGAAAAAAAATTGTATTCAGAAAAAATATAAGATAATGATGAAAGAAATAAAAGATAACACATAGATTGAGAGATAAACCATGTTCTTAGATTGGAAAAATCAATATTGTGAATATAATTATACTAACCAAAAAATTGACAGATTTAATTCAATGTCCAGCAAACTGCTAATGGCATATTTTTTACAGAGGTAAAACAAGCATCTTTTCAATTTATATGGAAACATGAAAGACTATGAAAAGCCAATTGAAATATGAGAGAAAAAATAATAGAAGCTGGATTAATCATGCTCCCTGAGTTCACACTATACATAGCTACAGTCATGAAAACAGTAAGCTATGGTATAAAGTAGAAATACAGATGAAACAGGATAGGAAGTCCAGAGATAAACCCATGCACTTATGGTCAACTGACCTATGATGAAGGAGGCAAGAATATATGATGAAGAATAGACAATCTCTTCAATAAGGGATGCTGGATAAACTGGACAGCTACATGTAAAAGAATGAAATTAGAATACAATGTGACACTATTGTATTTATACTATAAACCAGAATAAACTCTAAATATATTAAATAGCTAAATGTAAGTCCAGATACTATAAAACTTTTAGCAGAAAATACAGGGAGAACACTCTAACACAAATCACAGCAAGACCTTTTTTAATCCACCTCTAGAAAAATTAAAATAATATAAACAAGTGGGACCTAATTAAACTTAAAAACTTTCACACAACAAAGGGAACAATAAAGAAAACAAGAGGAAAACTTTCCAAATGTTAGAAAATATTTGAAACTGAAGTTACTCCAAAAGACACAAACATCTCATACTGCTCACTACCAAAAAACAAACAGAAAACACAACTGAGTCAAAAAATAAATAAAACATCTAAATAAACACCTCTCCAAAGAAGACCAACAGATGAACAAGAAGCACTTTAAAAGGTGCTCAGCATCACAATTAGAGAAATGCAAATCAAAACTACAATGAGGTATCACATTATACAGTCAGAAGTGTCATCATTAAAATTTCTGAGAAAACCATAATTTGAAAAGATACATTCACCCCAGTGTTTATTGCAGCACTACACATCCAAGGTAAAAGAAACCCAAGTAAGATGGTAAGTGTTGGAGAGGGCATCAGAGGGCAGACAGACTGAAACCATAATGACAGAAAACTAGCCAATCTGATCACAGGACCACAGTCTTTTCTAACTCAGTGAAACTAAGCCATGCTATGAGGGGCCACCCAAGATGGTCGGGTCATGGTGGAGAGATCTGAGAGAATGTGGTCCACTGGAGAAGGGAATGGCAAACCATTTCAGTATTCTTGCCTTGAGAACCCCATGAACAGTATGAGAAGGCAAAATGACAGGATACTGAAAGGAACTCCCCAGGTCGGTAGGTGCCCAATATCCTACTGGAGATCAGTGGAGAAATAACTCCAGAAAGAATTAAGGGATGCAGCCAAAGCAAAAACAATACACAGTTGTGGATATTACTGGTGATAGAAACTAGGTCTGATGCTGTAAAGAGCGATATTGCATAGGGACCTGGAATATTAGGTCAATGAATCAAGGCACATTGGAAGTGGTCAAACAGGAGATGGCAAGAGTGAATGTTGACATTCTAGGAATCAGTGAACTAAAATGGACTGGAATGGGTGAAATTTAGCCCAGATGACCATTTTATATACTACTGTGTGCAGGAATCCCTTAGAAGAAATGGAGTAGCCATCATGGTCAAAAAAAGAGTCCAAAATGCAGCACTTGGATGCAATCTCAAAAAGGACAGAATAATCTCTGTTCGTTTCCAAGGCAAACCATTCAGTATCATGGTAATCCAAGCATATGCTCCAACCAGTAACACTGAAGAAGCTAAAGTTGAATGGTTCTATGAAGACCTACAGGATCTTCTAGAATTAACACTCAAAACAGATGTGCTTTTCATTATAGGGGACTGGAATGCAAAAGTAGGAAGTCAAGAAACACCTGGAGTAACAGGCAAATTTGGCCTTGGACTACAGAATGAAGCAGGGCAAAGGCTAATAGAGTTTTGCCAAGAGAATGCACTGGTCATAGCAAACACCCTCTTCCAACAACACAAGAGAAGACTCTACACATGGACATCACCAGATGGCCAACACCGAAATCAGATTGATTATATTCTTTGCAGCCAAAGATGGAGAAGCTCTATACAGTCAGCAAAATCAAGACTAGGAGCTGACTGTAGTTCAGATCATGAACTGCTTATTGCCAAATTCTGAGTTAAATTGAAGAAAGTGGGAAAAACCACTAGACCATTCAGGTTTGCCCTAAATAAAGTCCCTTATGAATATACAGTGGAAATGAGAAATAGATTTAAGGGACTAGATCTGATAGACAGAGAGCCTGATGAACTATGGATGGAGGTTCATTATATTGTACAGGAGACAGGGATCAAGACCATCCCCATGGAAAGAAATGCAAAAAGGCAAAATGGTTGTCTGAGGAGGCCTTACAAATAGCTGTGAAAAGAAGAGAAGTGAAAACCAAAGGAGAAAAGGAAAGATATTCCCATTTGAATGCAGAATTCCAAAGAATAGCCAGGAGAGATAAGAAAGCCTTCCTCAGCAAGCAATGCAAAGAAATAGAGGAAAACAACAGAATGGGAAAGACTAGAGATCACTTCAAGAAAATTAGAGATATCAAGGGAATATTTCCTGCAAAGATGGGTTCGATAAAGGACAGAAATGGTATGGACCTAACAGAAGCAGAAGATATCAAGAAGAGATGGCAAGAATACACAGAACTGTACAAAAAAGATCTTCATGACCCAGATAATCACAATGGTGTGATCACTTACCTAGAGACAGACATCCTGGAATGTGAAGTCAAGTGGGCCTTAGAAAGCATCACTATGAACAAAGCTAGTGGATATGATGGAATTCCAGTGGAGCTATTTCAAATACTGAAAGATGATGCTTTGAAAGTGCTACACTCAATATGCCAGCAAATTTGTAAAACTCAGCAGTGGCCACAGGACTGGAAAATGTCAGTTTTCATTCCAATCCCTAAGAAACGCAATCCCAAAGAATGCTCAAACTACCACACAGTTGCACTCATCTCACATGCTAGTAAAGTAATGCTCAAAATTCTCCAAGCCAGGCCTCAGCAATACATGAACTGTGAAGTTCCAGATGTTAGAGCTGGATTTAGAAAAGGCAGAGGAACCAGGGATCAAATTGCCCATATCTCCTGGATCATCGAAAAAGCAACAGAGTTCCAGAAAAACATATATTTCTGCTTTGTTGACTACACCAAACCCTTTGACTGTGTGGATCACAATAAACTTTGAAAAATTCTGAAAGAGATGGTGACACCAGACCACCTGACCTGCCTCTTGAGAAACCTGTATGCTGGTCGGTAAGCAAGTTAGAACTGGACATGGGACAACATACTGGTTCCAAATCAGGAAAGGAGTATGTCAGGACTGTATATTGGCACCCTGCTTATTTAACTTATATGCAGAATACATCATGAGAAACGCTGGGCTGGAAGAAGCACAAGCTGGAATCAAGATTGCCGGGAGAAATTTCAATAACCTCAGATAAGCAGATGATACCTACCTTATGGCAGAAAGTGAAGTTGAACTAAAAAGCCTCTTTGTGAAAGTGAAAGAGGAGAGTGAAAAAGTTGGCTTAAAGCTTAACATTCAGAAAACTAAGATCATGGCATCTGGTCCCATCACCTCATGGGAAATAGATGGGGAGACAGTGGAAACAGTGTCAGGCTCTACTTTGGGGAGCTCCAAAATCACTGCAGATGGTGATTGCAGCCATGAAATTAAAAGACGCTTACTCCTTGGAAGGAAAGTTATGAAAAACCTAGATAGCATATTACAAAGCAGAGACATCACTTTGTCAACAAAGTTCCATCTAGTCAAGGCTATGGTTTTTCCAGTGGTCATGTATGGATGTGAGATTTGGACTATAAAGGAAGCTGAGAGCCAAAAAATTTATGCTTTTGAACTATGGTGTTGAAGAAGGCTCTTGATAGTTCCCTGGACTGCAAGGAGATCCAACCAGTCCATCCTAAAGGAGAACAGTCCTGGATGTTCATTGGAAGGACTGATGCTGAAGCTGAAACTCCAGTAATTTGTCCACCTCATGTGATAAGTTGGCTCATTGGAAAAAGCCCTGATGCTGGGAGGAATTGGGGGCAGGAGGATAAGGGGGTGACAGAGGATGAGATGGTTGGATGGCATCACCAACTCAATGGACATGGGTTTGAGTTAACTCCGGGAGTTGGTGATGGACAGGGAGGCCTGGCGTGCTGCAATTCATGGGGTCGCAATGAGTCGGACACGACTGAGTGACTGAACTGAACTCACAATAGTCAGAATATGGAAGCAACCTAAGTCATCTATCAAGAGAGGAATGAATAAACAAGATGTGGCACCAATGTACAATAGAATATCATTCAACAATAAAAATTAACCAAATAATGCCATTTGCAGGAAAATACATGAGCTTAGGGATTTTCATATTGAGGGAATAAGTCAAAGACAAATATCATATGATATAACTTACATGTAGAATCAAAAAAAAAAAAAAGGCTAGAGATGAGCTTATCTATGAAAGCTAAATGGTGTTCTCAGGTTACACTAGTGGTAAAGAACCTTCCTGCCAGCAGGAGAAGTAAGAAATGTGGATTACCTCCCTGGGTCAGGACAATCTCTTGAAGGCAGGCATGGCAACCCATTCCAGTATTCCTGCCTGGAGAATCCCATGGACAGAATAGCCTGGGAGGCTACAGTCCATAGGTTGCACAGTCGGACATTACTGAAGCAACTTAGCATATATGATTGCATAAAACCTAAATAGAGGCACATATGTAGGAAATGGTAAAGGGTTGAAGGATATGTTAGAATATTGTGCTTGACACACACTCGTGAGGCAGATTTGTGACCATCTGAGCCAACAGAGAAGCCTCAAGTAACTAATAAGGAGCTATTGTATAGCAGAAGGAACTCTATTCAATACTCTGTAAAGGCCTATATGGGAAAGAATCTTAAAAAGAGTGAATCTATGTATCTGTATAACAGATTCACCTTGGTGTACAACTGAAACTAGCAAAACATTGTAAATCAATTATACACCTTTTTTTGTAATTGAAAAAAGAAATTTCTAATTTCTTTTTCAGTTTGTCTTATATTTTTAGAATTTTCTATTTGAACTTATTTTCAGTTAAAATCCTTATATGTAGGTTAGTTGATAAGCTTCATAATAATCTTTTAATATGTAGGTTACCATTCCATCTTTTTTTTTCTCACAATTAACTTTTTAAAAAATATGTGATATTTGTCCTTATAATAGGGGAACACATGTAAATTCACTGAAATCTGGGTTTTGCTGAAGTTTTCTTCATGGAATTTTTAAACATGTCTTTCTGTCCCATGGATTTCCTGAACTTATTATTTTTTTTTTACTTTTTTTAATTTTTAAAATTTTTTTTCCATTTATTTTTATTAGTTGGAGGCTAATTATTTTACAATATTGTAGTGGGTTTTGTCATACATTGACATGAATCAGCCATGGATTTACATATATTCCCCATCCCGATCCCCCCTCCCATCTCCCTCTCTACCCGATCCCTCTGGGTCTTCCCAGTGCACCAGGCCCGAGCACTTGTCTTATGCCAACCTGGGCTGGTAATGCGTTCAACCCTTGATAATATACATGTTTCAATGCTGTTCTCTTGAAATATACCACCCTTGCCTTCTCCCACAGAGTCCTAAAGACTGTTCTGTACATCTGTGTCTCTTTTTCTGTTTTGCACATAGGGTTATCGTTACCATCTTTCTAAATTCCATATATATGTGTTAGTATACTCTAATGGTCTTTATCTTTCTGGCTTGCTTCACTCTGTATAATGGGTTCCAGTTTCATCCATCTCATTAGAACTGATCCAAATGAATTCTTTTTAAGGGCTGAGTAATATTCCATAGTGTACATGTACCACAGCTTTCTTATCCATTCGTCTGCTGATGGGCATCTAGGTTGCTTCTATGTCCTGGCTATTATAAACAGTGCTGTGATGAACATTGGGGTGCATGTATCTCTTTCAGATCTGGTTTCCTCTGTGTGTATGTCCAGAAGTGGGATTGCTGGGTCATATGGCAGTTCTATTTCCAGTTTTTAAAGGAATCTCCACACTGTTCTTGATAGTAGCTGTTCTAGTTTACATTCCCACCAACAGTGTAAGAGGGTCCCCTTTTCTCCACACCCTCTCCAGCATTTATTGCTTGTAGACTTTTGGATAGCAGCCATCCTGACTGGCGTGTAATGGTACCTCATTGTGGACTTGTAAATTAAATGTGTACTGTGCTGTGCTGTGCTCAGTCACTTCAGTTGTGTCTAACTCTGAGATGCCATGGACTGTAGCCTGCCAGACTCCTCTGTCTGTGGGATTCTCCAGGCAAGAATATTGGAGTGGGTTGCCATGCCCTCCTCCAGGGGATCGACCCAGAAATAGAACCCATATCTCTGGCATCTCCTGCATTGAAGGCAGGGTTACCCCTGAGTCACCTGGGAAGGTTTGAACTATGGTTTTGCAAATTACAGATAATGATTTAATTAACACTAGTTTTTCTTTTTTTAAGCAATGATTTATTGAAACAGCCACAACTATTTATTTGTAGTTTTATATGGTTTTATGGTTTTATATATGGTTTTCATCACTTAAAAAGTTAGAGTTGAGTAGTCATAATGGAGACCTCATGGCCCACCAAATCTTAAATATTTTATCTGACTCTACAGAAAATGTTTTCTGTTCCCTAATTTTGTATATTGAGGTTGCATATGATTGTTTTTGTTTTGTACATTTCATATTTGTATTGTGTACCTCTTAGGAAGTAAAAAGTGGCCAACTGACATTGTTTTTGTTGTGTTAAAAATCATTGATGAGCACTTCTATGATCTATTAAATTATTAAAAAAGCTTAAAGAGATGCAAACTGATTCCTTCAGTGTCATGACCTAAAACTATTTCCTTGAAATTTGATTATTATGAATAAGTATAACTCATTGCATTATTTTATAGGGAATTTGCAAACTATTGAAAATATGAACTGATAAAAAATGTCAGATTGAATCATGGCCTCAGAAATGAAACTTGTTAATATATTTGAGAATAAATTTTCTAACCTGTAAAAATAGAAATACTATAACCTACTTGACAGAAGTATGATGAATGCTATTACACATGCAATTTTAGATATTATATATAGAATTATATATAACTATATATAGAATCTATATATCATTGTTATAATAAATTACATATGTATGATTAGCCATTGATAGCATCACATTTAATGAGACAGTACATTTTTTCACATTTTCAAAAACCCTGAATTTGAACTATATCATTGATGGAGCTTGTGAGATAGTAGCAATATTTGTATGATAATTATTTCATGTTTAAATGTATCATTTTTTATATTATAACTAGAGTGTCAAACAATAACTATAAGGAGTAGAAATTTTATTGAGTGTAAATTCTGTTAAGAATTTCTATTGGGAATCAGTTATTCAAAATTTCATGGAAGTTCTCTACCTTCTGGATTTCAGTTTCTGTTTTATGTGTCTTGATTAGTCTAATGAAGATGAATTTTCAGAAATATTTGAAACTTCAATGTTATTATCAGAAACCTAACACACAAGATAAAAGCAGAATTTAGAAAGTGAGTTGCCATTTTCCCACTTTCTATTTATATATATATATGTGTATATATATATATATATATATATATGTAAGACACAGATATGTTAATGTATAAAATACATATATACTATGGAATGTTACATCAAAGAAGATCAATGCTTCATCCAAATCATGACTAGCATAAAATATTTTACCACCATGACATATATATTCTAAAATGAATATCAGGAACTCTTAATGTTTTAGTTTCTTTTATTATCCTAATTCAGTTACATTTTTCAGTACTCATTGCTTAGTCTTCTCACATATAAAAATACATTTTATAATCTTAAACATGTGTTTTCATTATAAATTTTTATACATTCATTAAATATTAGAAAAAATAAAACTATTCATAAGGCCATGATACAAATTAAATGCCATTGTTTTTTACATGCTCTTTCATCTTATTTTTCTTAATTTATCTGTAATTAGTCATAATATATATGTCATCTGATAAACCATAGTATCTTTCTACATTTTCCTGTCATTTTAATCATTAAATATTAGTGTGAGTGCATGATAAGTCACTTCAGTTGTATCCAGCTCTTTATGACCCCATGGACTGCATCACCAGACTCCTCTGTCCAAGGGTATCTCCAGACAAAAATACTGCAGTGGCTTGCCATGCCCTCCTCCAGGAGATCTTCCTGACTCAGGGATCAAATTTGCATCTGTTATGTCTCCAGCACTGGCAAGCTGATTTTTTACCACAGGGAATGGTGGATTAAATGTTAGTAGTTAATATTAAAATATTTCATTTGGTAATTAGAAAAAAAATCCAAGTTACTATTATTCTATGTTGAATATTTTCCCCATGATTTTGGTTAAAATACTTTGCATTAAGCATAGTGAACCCCCCTAATTCTTTACTTCTTTTGGATCACAGTTCTTGTCTTTATCTTCAACTCTAGTTCAGTTCAGTCACTCAGTCATGTCTGACTTTTTGCTACCCTATTGATGCCAGGCTTCCCTGTCCATCACCAACTCCTCGAGCTTGCTCAAACTCCATAGAATAGGTGATGCTATCCAACCATCTCATCCACTGTCCTCCCCTTCTCCTCTTGCTTTCAATCTTTCCAAGCATCAGAGTCTTTTCAAATAAGTCAGTTCTTTGTATCAGGTGGCCAAAGTATTGGAGTTTCAGCTTCAGCATTAGTCCTTACAATGGATATTCAGGACTAATTTCCTTTAGGATTAGACTGGTTTGGCCCCCTTGCTGTCCAAGGGATTCTCATGGAATCTCCAACTCTAATATTGGATAATAGGTAAGTTTCTTTCTTTTGACTGATGTTTTTAAATTTTATATCAGTTACATTTTCACATGCCCAACAATGTTTTACTCATGCATGTGGAGAACAATAGAGGTTAAGTACATTGTGTCTGTGTGTTTTACATATGTATTCTCCCACCAACATCCGAAGTAACATTCTTCTGTGAGAAATTAGTTAAAGATTGGTCACTCTGACACAATCAGAATTTAGTTGTTTAGAAATTTGGCTGTAGTTCTTACCTTTCCTTGGTGGCTCAGATGTTAAAGAATCCGCCTGCAATGCAGGAGACCTGGGTTCAATCCCTGAGTTGGGAAGATCCCCTGGAAAAGGGAATGGCTATCTACTCCAGTATTCTGGCCTGAAGAATTCCATGGACTGTATAGTCCATGGGGTTGAAAGAACTTTATATCAATATTTATGTGTCATTTATTTCAACTAAATGTTATAAAATAGGAACTGCAGCTATACTGAAATGAAGAAAGTTCATAAAATGAGAATTATCATTATTCATAGTCCCCCAAAATCTGTTATTATATTTGTATATGTGCTTACATTTTACATCCCAGTAATATGTGTGTAAATATAAAAATATTAAAGAACCAACAATTTTAATGAGATTTCTTGAAACTATTTCTCTGTGTCATCTGTCATTTTATCATCTTGCATTTACTATGCAGCAGAAACAGCTATTTTAACATATTTCAGGCATTGTTTTAGGAATGTAATGGTTTAAATCTCCGAATAAACTAGTAATGACAAATTTGTTTTTTAAAATATATATATTCTTTTCCCTTAATGAAGAATAAGCATTTGAATTATTTTGGGTTTTCATGAACTCTAATATATACTAATCACTTTCTGCCCATCACCTCATTATAGTTTATCATTTTTGCTAAGTAATTACTTGTATTTATTGAATGATTGAAATAATATTCAGATCTAAGTAAGAAACTTTAATATTTTTCAATTTTATTTTTAAATGAGGGATAATTATTACAGTATTGTGTTGGTTTCTGCCACACACCACATCAGTCAGTCATAGATACAAAAACATCCCTTCCCTCTTGAACCTCCCTCCCACCTACCACTGCTTCCTATCATTCTAGTTTGCTACAGAGCTCCAGTTTGAGTTCTGATTCATAGAGCAAATTCCCATTGGTAATCTATTTTGCATATTATAGTATATATATCTCCATGCTACAATCTCCATTCATCTCACTCTCTCCATAATGCCCTCCACCTGTATCCATAAATCTGTCCTCTATGTTCATCTCTAGTCCTGCCCTACAGATAGGTACATCAGTACCATCTTTCTAGATTCCACATATATGCATTAATACACAATATTTGTTTTTCTCTTTTGGACTTAGTTCACTCTCTGTAATAGGCTGTTGGTTCATCAACCTCATTAGAACTGGCTCAAATGCACTCATTTTTATGGATAAGTAATGTTCCATTGTTTTTAATGTACCACAGCTTCTTATCCATTCTTTTGCTGATGAATCTAGGTTGTTTCTATGACTTGGCTATTGTAAATAGTGCTGCAATTGATACTGGGTAATATGTATCTTTTTCAGTTTTGGTTTCCTCAGAGTATATGCCAAGCAGTGGGATTGCTATGTCATATAATAGTTTTATTCCTAGCTTTTTAAGAAATATCCACACTGTCTTCCATAGTGGCTGTATCAGTTTACATTCCTACCAACAGTGCAAGAGTGTTCCTGTTTTTGCAACCTCCTCCAGCATATATTGCTTGTGGATTTTTTGATGATGGCCATCCTCACACCATTCTGGTGTAAGGTGATATCTCATTATAGTTTTGATTTGCATTTCCCTAATAATGAGCATATCTGAGGTTATTGATACTTTTCCTGGCATTCTTAATTCCAGTTTGTGCTTCATCCAGCCCAGCATTTCTCATGATGTACTCTACATATAAGTTAAATAAGCAGAGTGACAATATACAGCCTTGCCGTACTCCTTTTCCTATTTAGAACCAGTCTGTTCCATGTCCAGTTCTAACTGTTGCTCCCTGACCTGCATACAGGGTTCTCAAGAGGCAGGTCAGGTGGTCTGATATTCCCAACTCCTTCAGAATTTTCCAAATAGATGGGGAGACAGTGGAAACAGTGTCAGACTTTATTTTTTGGGGCCCCCAAATCACTGCAGATGGTCACTGCAGCCATGAAATTAAAAGATGGTTACTTCTTGGAAGGGAAGTTATGGCCAACCTAGATAGCATATTAGAAAGCAGAGACATTTCTTTGCCAACAAAGGTCGGTCTGGTCAAGGCTATGGTTTTTCCAGTGGTCATGTATGGATGTGAGAGTTCGACTGTGAAGAAAGCTGAGTGCCGAAAAATTGATGTTTTTCAACTGTGGTGTTGGAGAAGACTCTTGAGAGTCCCTTGGACTGCAAGGAGATCCAATGAGTCCATCCTGAAGGACATAAGTCCTGAGTATTCATTGGAAGGACTAATGCTGAGGCTGAAACTCCAATACTTTGGCCACTTCATGAGAAGAGTTGACTCATTGGTAAAGACACTGATGCTGGGAGGGATTGGGGGCAGGAAGAGAAGGGGAAGACAGAGAATGAGATGGCTGGATGGCATCACCGACTCAATGGGCATGAGTTTGAGTAGACTCCGGGAGTTGGTGATGGACAGGGAGGCCTGGCGTGCTGCGATTAATGCGGTCGCAAAGAGTCGGACACGACTGAGCGACTGAACTGAACTGAACTGAACTGAATAATGAGCAGTGTTGAGCATCTTTTCATGTTTATTAGCCAACTATATTTCATCTTTGGAAAAATGTCTATTTAAGTCTTTTGGTCATTTTTTTTGGGGGGGGGTGTTATTTTTCTTGTATTGAGGTGTATGAACTGCTTGTATATATTTTGGAAATTAATTGTTTGTCAGTTGTTCCATTTGCTATCATTTTCTCCCATTCTGAGGGTTGTCTTTTCACCTTGTTTATAGTTTTATTTGCTGTGCAAAAGCTTTACGTTTAATTAAGTCCCATTTGTTTATTTTTGTTTTTATTTCTTTTACTCTAGGAGGTGGTTTATAGAGGATCTTGATTTAAGTTACGACATTCGGTGTTCTGCCTGTGTTTTCCTCTACGAGTTTTATAGTTTTTGGCCTTATATTTAGGTCTTTAATCCATTTTGAGTTTATCTTTGTTTATGGTGTTAGGAAGTGTTCTAATTTCATTCTTTTCATGTAGTTGTCCAATTCTCCAACACCACTTATTGAAGAGAATATCTTTTCCCCATTTTATATTCTTGCCTTTTTTGCTGAGGATAAAGTGCCTGTAGGTACATGGGTTATCTCTGGTCTTTCTATCTTATTACTCTGGCCTATATTTCTCCTTTTGTGCCAGTACCATGTTATCTTCATGACTGTAGCTATGCAGTATAGCCTGAAGTCAGGGAGGTTTATTCCTCCAACTCCATTCTTCATTTTCAAGATTGCTTTGGATATTTGGAGTCTGCATTTCCATAGGAATTGTGAATTTTTTGTTCTAGTTCTATGAAAAATGCCATTGGTAATTTGATAGGGATTGCATTGAATCTAGGTTGTATTTGGTAAATAGTCATTTTCACAATATTGATTCTTCCAATCCACAAGCATGGAATCTCTCTCCATCTGTATACATCATATTTGATTTCTTTCATCAGTGTATTATAGTTTTCTGTTACAGTTTTTTTGTCTCCTTAGGTAAGTTTATTCCTAGGTATTTTGTTGTTGTTGTTGTTATTGCAATGATAAATATAATTGATTCCTTAATTTCTCTTTCTGATTTTTCATTGTTACTATATAGGAATGCAAGTCATTTCTTGCATTGTGTATCGATTTTGCATCTTGTGACTTTACTAAATTCACTGATTAGTTCTAGTAATTTTTTGAGTGTATATTTAGGATTGTCTATTTATAGTATCATGTTATCTACAGTTAGAGTTTTACTTCTTTTACAATGTGGATTATTTTTATTTATTTTTTCTTCCTTCATTGCTATAACTAGGACTTCCAAAACTATGATGAATAATAGTGGTAAGAGAGGGCAACTTTGTCTTATTCATGATGTTAGAGGGAATGTTTTCAGATTTTCACTATTGAGAATAAGGTTTTCTGTGTTATTTCTTGTATGTGACCTTTATTATGTTGAGGTACAATCCTTTCATGCTCATTTTTGTGAAAAGCTTTCTTTTTTTTTTTTCATAAATGGGTGTGGAATTTTGTCAAAAGCTTTTTCTTCACTTTTTGAGATTATCATACAGTTTTTGCCTTTCAATTTGTTAGTATGGTATATCATATGGATTGATTTGTATATATTGAAAAGTTCTTACATCCCCAAGTTAAACCTGACTTGATCATGGTGTATGATCTTTTTAATGTGTTGTTGAATTCTGTTTCTTAGAATTTTGTTGAGGATTTTAGCATGTATGCTCACTGATGTCATTGGGTTGCAATTTTCTTTTCTTTTCTTTCTTTCTTTTTTTATTCGTGATGTCTTTATCTCATTTTGATATCAGGGTGATGGATGCCTCATAGAATGAGTTTGGAGGTGTTCCTTCCTCTGCAATGTTTTGTGAAAAATTTTCAGAATAGGTATTAGCTCATCTCTAATGTTGGATAGATTTCACCCATGAAGCCATCTGACCTTGGACTTTTATTTATGGGAAAGTTTTGATTACAGCTTAGATTTCAGTGTTTGTAATTAGCTTGTTCATAATGTCTATTCAACCTTCAGTCTGGGAAGGTTGAACATTTCTAAGAATATGTCCATTTCCTCCAGATTATCCATTTCATTGGCATATCAGTTCAGTTCAGTCACTCAGTCGTGTCTGGCTCTTTGAGACCCCATGAATCGCAGCATGCCAGGCCTCCCTGTCCGTCACAAACTCCCGGAGTTTACTCAAACTCATGTCCATTGAGTCGGTGATGCCATCCAGCCATCTCATCCTGTTGTCCCATTCTCCTCCTGCCCCAATCCCTCCCAGCATCAGGGTCTTTTCCATTGAGGCAACTCTTCGCATGAGGTGGCCAAAGTATTGGAGTTTCAGCTTCAGCATCAGTCTTTCCAATGAACACCCAAGACTGATCTCCTTTAGGATGGACTGGTTGGATCTCCTTGCAGTTGTTCACAATAAACTCTTATGATCCTTTGTATTTCTCTGTTGTCTCTTGTAACCTCTCCTTTCTCATTTCTAATTTTGATTTTATTCTTCTCATTTTTTTTTTCTTGAAGAGCCTGGCTAATAGTTTGTCAATTTTATCTTCTTAACTAGCCAGCTTTTCATTTTATTAACCTTTGCTATTGTTTCCTTAATTTTTATTCATTTATTTCTACTATGATCTTTATAATTTTTTTTTCTTTTACTAACTCTGGGTTTTTGTTATTGATGCTCTTCTTCTTTTCCCAGGTTTTTTAAGTGTAAAATTTGCTTGTCTATTCAATATTTTTCTTGTTTCCTGCTGTAGAGCTGTAGTGCTATAAAATTGCCTCTTAGAATTGCTTTTGCTGCATCCCATAGATTTTTAGTTCATTGTGTTTTTGTTGTCATTTTTTAGGAACTTTTTTGATTTCCACTTTTATTTCTTCAGTAACCTATTTGTTATTTAGAAATATATTGTTTAATCTCCATGTGTTTTTGTGTTTTAGTTTTCTTTTTTTAGTCTCATAGTGTTGTAGTCAGAAAAGATGCTTGATAAGATTTCACTTTTCTTAAATTTACTGGGGTTCAGTTCAAGGAATGCTCTATTATAGAGAATGTTCTGTGTCCACTTTGACATAAAGTGTATTGTTTTTATTTGGATGAGAATGTTCTGAAATATCAACTAGGTTCATCTGGTCTAATGTGTCATTTAAGGTTTGTGTTTCCTTGTTAACATTCTGTTTTGATGACTTGTTCTTTAGTGTAAGTGGGGTGTTAATGTCCCCTCTTATAGTGACAGGAAACATTGATGTGTTGCAGTCCTTGGGTCGCAAAGAGTCATATACGACTGAGTGACTGAACTGAACTGAACTGAACTGATTGTTGTGTTACTGTCAATTTCCCTTTATATGCCAGTTATGGTTTACCTTATATATCTAGGTCCTCTTATGTTGGGTGCATAAAGTTTTGCAATCTTTATGTCTTCTTAAATTGATCCCTTGAACATTATGTGGTGTCATTCTTTATCTCTTGTATTATTCTTTAATTTAGGTTTATTTTGTCTGATATGAGAATTGCCACTCTGGCTTTGTTTTGATTTCTGTTTGTATGGAATGTCTTTTTCCATACTTTCACTTTCAGTCTGTATGTCTGTAGGTCTGAATTGGGTCTCTTGTAGACATCTATGGGTCTTGTTTTGTATCCATTTAGCTACTCCATGTATTTTTGTTGAAACATTTAATCCATTTACATTTAATGTAACTATTTATATACATTTCTATTGACATTTTCTTAATTGTCCCCTCCGCACCATATCTTTACCTTCTCTTGTGTTTCCTGCCTACAGAAGTCCCTTTAACATTTGTTGTAAAGATTGTCTCATAGTGCTAAATTATCTTAACTTTTGCTTCTCTGTCAAACTTTTGATTTCTCAATCAATTTTGAATCAGATTCTTGCTAGATAGAGTAATCTTGGTTGTAGTTTTTTTTTGTTTGTTTGTTTGTTTCCTTTCAGTACTTTAAATATATCCTGCCATTCCCTTTTGGCCTAAAGAGTTTATGTTGAGAGATCAACTGTTAATTGTATGGGTATTCCCTTGTATATTACTTATCACCTTTCCCTTGTTAGTTTTAACATTCTTTGTGTTAAATATTTGTAAGTTTGATTAATATGTGTCTCAGCATGTTTTCTGTTGGGTTTATCCTGTTTGGGACTCTCTGAGCTTCTTACACTAGATTGATTTTTTTCCTTTCCTGTGTTGGAGGAGTTTTTGACTATATTCCCTTCAAAAAATTTCTCAGACCCTTTCTCTTCTCCTCTTCTTGGACTGCTATAATTCAAATGTTAGTGAATCTAATGATGGCCCAGAAGTTCTGAGACTATCCTCAATTTTTTCATTCTTTTCCCTTTATTCTGTTTTTCAGCAGTTATATCCACCATTCTATCTTCTGCTCACTTATCCATTCTTCTGCCTCAGTTATTTTGCTATTGATTCCTTCTAAAATATTTTTTAATTTCACTATGTCATTCATCTCTGTTTATTCCTTATTTCCTCTAGGTCCTTGTTAGATGTATTAAATCATTCTTGCATTTTCTCCATTATATTTTTGAGATTGTGGATCATCCTTAATATCATTAATATGACTTATTTGTCATGGGCTTGCCTATTTTCTCTTTATTTATTTGGTCTGTAAGTTTCTAACTTGTTCATTCACATAGTATTTCTCAGTCTTTTCATTTGTTTTCTAACTTGCTCTGTTTGAGGTCTCCATTTCACAGGCTTTGGGGCCATATTTTTTTCTACCTTCTGGTTTCTGCCCTCAGTGGGTAAGTTCAATCCAGTGGTTTGTGAAGGCTTTTTGTTGGGGGTCACTTGTGCCTGCATTCTGGTGGGACAAATTTTTATTTTTCCCTCTGCTGGGCAGAGCTACGTGAGGTGGTATGTTTTGGAGTGTCTGTGGGAATCCTGTCTCCTTATTATTGAGTTTGTGTTTCTCTCTTGCTTGTTGTTCAGATGAGGCATCCTTCACTGGATGTTGCTATCAGTTGGGTGATGTCAGTTCTTGTATACAAGTGGATGCCTTTATGTGAATTCTCACTAGTTAATACTCTCTGGAATTAGGAGTTCTCTAGCAGTCTAGGGTCCTGGACTCAGAGCTCCCACTCCAAAGGCTCAGAAACGATCTCTAGCCAGGGGACTGAGAATCCACAAGTTGTTTTTTATGGCATTAAAGGGGATTGAAATACACACACACACACACTAAAGAAAGAAAAAAAAAAAAGCATAACAAGAAAGACAAACTGAGACGTGGTAAATATGAAATCAGACAAATAATAACAGAAACAATGCAATGGAACATGAACACAAATAAACAAAATTAAAACTGCCCAGAGAAAAGTAAGTGCAAGAAAATGACCTGATGAGAAAAGGAAACCAAAAATGATATTGGCCAATTAAAAACAAAAATAATTAAAACATAAACTGGAAAACAAAATCAAATCAAAGTTTCAACTGGGGAATAAAGCAAAGAAAACTCAAACTAAACCATGGTGAAAAAGAGAAAATAAAGAAAAGAAAAGAAAAGAAAAAAAAACAGAAAAGCAAAGTTAAATAGAAGTATACAAAAGAGATTTTATATATAGAAGTATATAAAAAAAGATTCTATAAAAATAGAAGTATATAGAAGCCAAGTTAAATAAAATATATAAAAGATTTATTAAAGAGTTAAATACAATAGGTTAAGAACAGTGAGGACAACAAAGAAACAAAACAAATTATTTTAAAAATAAAAAAATTAAGAAAAAAACCATAGCACTGCAAAAGGCCAGCATCAAGGTAGAAGCTTATAAAGGAAATAAAAAGTGTGATTAAAAAGAAAAAAAGGAAAAAGTCTCAAGATCATAGTTCCTCTTCATTGTGGAGTCTGCTCCTTGTGGGTGGAATTGGATCAGTGCCTTGTGAAGGTTTCCTGATTGGGGGGAATTCTGCCTGTCTTCTGGTCAGTGGACCTGAATTTCTCTCTGAAGGGTAGTGCCATGTCCAGTAGTGAGTTTTTGGGTGTCTATGCATTCTCTATGGCTTTGGGCAGCCTGTCTACTAAGGTTCAGCATTGTCTTCCTGTTTCATTGAAGGACTGGAGTGGGGCAATTGGGCACTAGCACTTGCTGACCTGGTTGGGCTTGATTTTGGTATTGAGATGGAGGCCTTTGGAGAGACCCTGACCTATTAATGTCCCTTGGGATCAACAGTTCTCTGATGGATCAAAGTTTTGTGCTTGATTCTCCCACCTCAGGGGTTCAGGCTCTATCCCTGCAGCTCCAAGACCTCACTAGTCACACAGCACAGAAGACAAGTCCCCAGGACTCTTGGTAAAGGCAATACTCAGCAGCTCATAGCACCCTGAAAGACTTATACCGAAGTCTTCTAATATTTCAAGACAATTTTCTGGACCTTGTTCTAAGGAGATTGGCTTGCCTTTTTGGAAGTTTAGTGTCCTCTGCTGTCATTCAGAAGGTCTTCTGTAGGAGTTGTTCCATATTCTGATAAATTTTTTATGTGTTTATGAGAAGGCAGGTGATCTTCTTGCCTTACTCCTATGCCATCTTCTCAATAGTTCTTGAAATCTATAAAAAGTCTATGTTAGACTGACAGTTGAGTGATAGTTTGACTAATTATGGATCTAGGTTAGTTTTAAATTTTCTTCAGAATTTTAAAGGTGTTTTCCATTTCTTTTTAGCTTCTATTGTTTCTCATAAAAAGCCTGAGACCATACTAATGACTGAATCTCAGCATGTAGATTTTGTTTTACTCATCTGGAATATTATATGATATTTTAGTTTAACTCAATAAGCTGAAGTTTTGCAATGATATGCCTTGACATTGGTCATTTTCTCAATTAGTTATGTATATGTAATACCTATATGTGTGTACCTACATATTATATATAATAATCCTGTTTGCTTCATGAATGTTCTTTTTAGAATTTGTCTTTTTTTTCTAGAGTCTAATTTTACTCCATCATTCCCTTTTTAAAAATAGACTTTGTTAACTTAAAGCATTTTTTTTTGCATGTTAATTTCTCTGTAGCTTAGAGAATTGCTTACTAACAGGATGTTTAGTACAACTGCTAATTAGTTAATTATATACTTTTAAATATGAACAGAGTATGAGATTGCTAAAGAATAAAAGTTTGTTAAGGGTTGAAGAGATAAAAAAGAAGAAAAAAATCTTGAAGGAAACAAAGAAAATGAAATTTTGCAAAAATGACTTTAAAAAAAGATACAAAAAGTGACCCTTTGTGTTACTTTCTTCACAGAATAATTCTCAGGCTTTTTTTCTCACAGTAGAAGATGGCAGATACTTGCTCTCTTTGATATTATATAGCATCAGGAAATGTTAAATGCTCTTTGCAATCTGTCTATTAAATCTGCTTATTTTAGCCTAACTTTTGCCCTCCTCCTAATTTTTAGTTGTGAATAAATGTTTTGGTAAAATTTCAAGGTATAAACTCAATTATTTCTCAACTACCTTATAATCGACCAGTTAACCAAGGTTTCAATCTGGGTAGTTTTTCTAAATAGGTTTAGAACAGACCCATTGTATTTCAACATCAATAATTTGTCGATGATAAGTGATATACTATTCTTCTTTCTGTTTGCTTACTCTGTCATAAATAAATAAATAGGTATGCTTACAAATATATATATATATACATATATATATATATGTGTGTGTGTGTGTGTGTGTGTGTGTTTTAAATATTTGCTCTTACTATAATGGGTTTTGGGGACATAGTAGAGTAGATATATGTATTCAAGTTCCTTAATTGGGTGGTATGTTTTTCTTTGTTTACATTACATTGTCATAGTTTCTCCAAAACTTTAGTTCTTTTAGGAAAGTGATTTTAGTACTGTTTCCATCATATTGAAATAGTTTGTACCTTATTTAGCAATCTCCTTTTGTTGCATTGTTTCTCAGATCTCATTATAAATATTGACAAACTTTTAACATATTGTGAAAAATGTGAATCCTATATTTTTCCAGTTACAAAATCTTCAATTCTTAATTATTCACATTTTCAATTTTCTTCTCTTGTACCCTAAACTTAGTCTTAAAGTTAATTAAATTTATTTTTAAGAACTTAAGTATGCATAAGACTAATTTATTTTCAGAATGTGAACAAAATGTTAGAGTAGGCAGCTCTAAATACTTGCTCCCTCCCCCCACAGAAACATAAAAAACAAGCAAAAACTACCAGAACTAACTTTATTAGAACTCTAAAAGAGTCAAAGGTTTACAGCAACCAAGTAAAACCTGAATTAAGGAAAAGGCAACTAAATGATGATAGGAAACTGCAACATTTTTATCTGTGCCCCAACCCTTTTCCAGTGCAGTGTGCTCTTGAAGACGGAAGTCTGAGTTCCCAATGTCGGACTGTGGCTCATGGTTTCAGAGAGCATTGAGAACATACATTTTATTTCCAAAGTTTTGTGAATATCTGCTGTAATCTGTCAGGGGACTATCCCAAGGATTTAGTGCTTGGCCCTGTTTTGACGAAGATGGATCTCAAACTGGAAATACTGCAAACAAATAAAAAAGACTCACAAGTAATCTAGCATTTAAAATTACAGTGGAAATATACAACTGACCACCTGGGAGAAAAATAAGGTGAGGCTTCTTTTGGGAATTCAAGACATTCAAATGTATATAAGAGAATTTAGAAGGCCACAAATAAGCCCAAGAAAAGACCGGAGAAAACCCTAAGCTTTTACTTGGAATTGATTCCTAGGCTTGATGCAAGCCAAAGAATCAAATGATTGCCCCAGCACAGGACATGACTGCAAAAATTGGGCAGGAGGTTTGATTTTTTTCCCCCAAAGAATGCACAAGAAAGCAACCAGAACATTAAAAAAAAAAAATCATAACTATAGGGAGCAAAGTCAATGCATTGCAATCAGTTGTGTTCTATGTATGAGCAATTAACAATCTGAAAAAGAGAAAGTACCACTTACAATATATGTAAAAGAATAAAGTATCAATAGCTAGAAACAAATTAGGTGAATTAAATTCACCTTGCAAGGTGAAAGATGTAAAGAAATGTAACGATAGCATAAATTCATGGGTAAAAACACTTGATATTTTATTTTACCTGAAACAACTCAGATTCAATGCAATTCATTTTAACAACACTTGTTTTGCTAAAGCGGAAAAGCCAAAAATCAAATTCACGTGGAGTTCCAAGGGGCTCAAAATAATCTTTAAAAATTAGAATAATGTTGAAAGACTTATTTCCTGATATCAAAATGCAATATAATGCTACAGTAATCAAAACTGTTTCACTGACATAAGAATAAACATATGCACTAATGAAATATAATTGAAATATGTCATTAAAGGCATGAAAAACAAAAGAAAAAACAGGCAAATTTTTATTTCATGAAAATTAAAAGCTTGTGAGTATAAAAGGACATCATCAAAAAAAGACACAAATAAAAAGTTGTAGAAAATATTTGTCATTACCATATCTGATATTCAGAATATATAAAGATCTTTTACAATGCAACAAAAAAGGTAAACAGCTCAATTAAAAGTCAGCAATGGACTAGAATAGATAAAGGGTGTATAAGTGGCCAATAAGCAGATGAAAAGATTCTTATAATTATTAGTCATTAAGAAAATACAAATCCAAACCATGAGATAATGTATCATACCTACTAGTATGGTTATTTAGAAAAAAAAATAATACATGAAAGACAGAAAATAGCAAGTGTTGAAAAGGGTATGAATAATTTTGAACACTTGTACACCATTGATGGGGATGTAAAATGCTGCATGTAGTAGATGCTGTGGAAAACAATTTAGTGTTCCACAAAAAAAATTCATCATGAAATTACCATGTGTCCCAGCAATTTCATTTTTAGGCATATACTCCAAGAATTGAAAACAGGGACTCAGTCAGATATTCATATCCCAATATCCATTGCAGCATTATTCACATTACTGAAAGATGAAACTAACCTAAGTGTCCATTCACAGATGAATGGATAAATAAAATGTGATATATACATACCATGGAATATTACTGAACTATAAAAAGAAATGAAGTTTTGATATATGATATGATATAGATGAGCCTTGAAAACACTGTATTTAGTGAAATAAACTAGACACATGAAGAAGTACTGTGTATTCCCTTTTGTATGAAATATCTAGAATTGAGGAAAAATGAAAAGAAAAAAATTACTGATTACCAGGGATTGGAAATAGAGGAGAATGGTGTTATTACTTAATGATAACAGGATTTTTGTTTAGAGTGAGAAAAACATCTGGAAATAAACAGTGGGTATAGATTGCATTAACTGTTCATGTAATTAATGTTACTGATTTATACCATTAAAAGTGGCTGAAATGGAAGAGATATTGTGTGTACATACTTATATATATTACCACACTCACATCTTTTTATTTCAAAAATTATGTCCAAATTTCTTTAAGGGGAATATAATAAAATTGTATTTTAAATTGCTATGGAATCCATGTCTGTGTGTGCTTATGTGATCCAAGTATATACTGAAGAAAATACAGCTTGTCGCTTACATGTATAAGCTCAAGAGTCAGATGCTAATGCCATGCTCAAATCTTGGAACTATATCTTACTAGGTGGGCATACTTAGGCAGGTTATTTCTATTGCTCTTTTCTCAGTTTCTTCATCTGTAAAATAAAGCTTAAATTTTTCCATGTAAAATTCTTTTGAAGTGAACATATGCAAAATACTTAAGAGAGCATATAGTAAGCTCAAAAACGTTAGCGATTATTTTATTTCCACAATTTACACTTAAAGTGAAAGTGAAAGTCGTTCAATAGTTTCTGACTCTTTGGACCGCATGGACTATACAGTCCATGGAATTCTCCAGGTCAGAATACTGGAGTGAGTAGCCTTTCCCTTCTCCAGGGGATCTTCCCAAACCGGGGCTTGAACCCAAATCTCCCACATTGCAGGCGAATTCTTTACCGGCTGAGCCATAAGGGAAGCCCAAATTTACACTTAAAATGTTGTCAAAACAGTTGGGATAACAAACCTACACTGACTTTCAAGTGAAGAAATTTCTATTGATATGTCTATATATAACAAGCTAAAAAAATAGAAAGTAATCTCATAACTGTCAATCAATATCATAATTATGATTTTTTCAACTATATGAAGAATATGGGGCTGCTTAAGCAAAAATAATGTAAAAAATAAACATTAAATATACTCATAAGCCAATGAATTTATAGTGTGTTTGAATAATGCTTCACAAATGTCAATGTAGGCTTTTACATTTTGAAATGAATACCCATTAATGATGATTACACCTCAAGATAGCAGAAGTTTGAAAAACAAATATTGGTAGGTTCTTTTTAAAGCAGTTTCATGCATATTTTCTAGCAAGCTACCTCCTCTAAACAAATGGCAGGGCTATCTCTGATAGGTGAGCATTTTAACAACCTGCTGTGTCACAGATGCACAAATCCTAATACATACAGAATATAATCTTGCCAAACACAGAGACTCACTGTAAATTACTTTTTTCTCCTGTAAGTTATATTTACAATTTTTTACAGGTTCTTAAATAAGAAGGTTTACCCACAGGATATTATGTCAGTTTATTTTTTATAATATATTTTAGGTGTGCTATTTCAGTTTTTTAAAAAATAATATTTTATAGAAAATCAGTTGTTGCTGACTAGTGCATAACGTAGGTAATGAACTGGGGTTCCTTTTATAATTTCTAAGAAATGTACATGTTCTGTGCAGCTATAGACATAACATTAACTGTAATTTTGATGTACTACTGATAAAAGTGGAGAAGGAAATGGCAACCCACTCCAGTATTCTTGCCTGGAGAATCCCATGGACGGAGGAGCCTGGTGGGCTACAGTCCACGGGGTCGCAGAGTCAGACACGACTGAGCAACTTCACTTCAGTCACTTTCACTGATAAAAAAAGGGTTTGCCTGGTGGCTCAGACAGTAAAGCATCTGCCTGCAATGTGGGAGACCTGAGTTTGATCCCTGGGTCAGGACAATCCCCAAGGAAATGGCAACCTACTTCAATACTCTTGTTTGGAAAATTCCATGGATGAAGGAGCCTGGTAGACTATATTTCATGGGATCGCAAAGAGTCAGACACAACTGAGCAATTTCACTGGTACACTGATAAAAAAGACTTAAAAATAAGTGGTATAGCAGTTTAGCATTTACAAATCACTTTTCACATTTACAAATTATAATAGCACTCATTGTCAGTAGCAGAAAAATGACAGCCTATGAGACTTGCTAAAAGAACGCATGAGAGATCAGCATTATATAAACATAATTAGTTCTAAAAATAGACATTTTAAAGTAGTTAAAATTATTCATAATTTCACAGTAGAATGGTTAAAAAGATATGAGTATGATTTTATCTGGAAATGCATCTAAAATAATATAAATATTTAAAACAATTCTATTTACCTTATAAGGTACAATAGGATTAGGTTATTTTAATAACACTGTTTTTTGAATCCTTCAAGAATGCATTAAGCTAACTTTTGTTTCTGTATTGTATGAGTTTGTAATTTTGCTAAAACTTAATAGCATGTTACACTCTGTTTCAGGCTTCCCCGGTTGTCCTAGTGGTAAAGAGTCTGCCTGCCAATGCAAGAGGCATAAGAGATGCAGTTTCGATTCCAGGGTGGGGAGGATCCCCTGGAGAAGCGTATGGCAACCCACTCCAGTATTTCTTGCCTAGAGAATCCCATGGACAGAGGAACCTGACAGGTTATAGTCCATACAGTTGCACAGAGTCAGACATGACTAAAGCAACTTAGCATGCATGCACATATATTGTTTCAGAGAACAATCACAAATAATGTGGTGTTGCCAAAATATTTTAAGGTTTCATCAGTTTTCCCAAGGACTCTCTCAATTCTTTGGTAGTCAAAGTTAGAATATGTGCTTCTCTTTTGAAGCACATATTCTATTATCATTCTTGTTAATATTTTTCTTCAATTTTTAACCAGTCTAACTCTGCTACACCATCATTTGTCAAAGGCTTTTTTTACTTGTAACTTGGGTAATTTTAACATTGGCTTCATGAAGTCAAGTAGTTCTTGTAACATTGCAATTCCACTTTGCATTATACTACACGGGTTTGTCAGATCTATACAATAACTTGAAACCACAAGGAAAATAATTGAAAAATATGTTGCTCAGTGTATTGTGATAAATATTGTTGGGGAGTAGAAGAGAATTTGAAATGTGAAGTTTTAATTAGTGTTATTAATGTGAACCAGTGTTACTAGTAAATAATGTCATGCTATGATGACTTTTAGGGCTTCCCAGATGACTCAGGTGGTAAAGAATCTGCCAGCAATGCAGGAAAAGCAAGAGATGCAGGTTCTTTCCCTGGATCAGGGAGGTCCCTTAGAGAAGGAAATGGTAATTCACTCCAGCATTTTTGCCTGGAAAATTCCATGGACAGAGGAGTCTGATGATCTACAGTCCACAGGGTTGCAAAAAGTCAGACACAACTCAGTGACTAACATGCATAAAATGATAGCTTTTATTTTTTGACCATGTTGTAGATAATACCTACTTGGACACTGAAGAATTCCCATACACCTAGAAATTGGAGTAGAATTTTTGCATTGAAGTTTGCTTTATCATTTATTGTTTCCTAAAGTGATAAAATTGCCAGTTATATTTAAAAGACTTTCAGCTATGCCTTACAATGGCTAGTGAGTAAGGCATCTTTGCTTATCATGGAAATTTTAATGACATACTTGCAGTATAATAGTTGAAACACTAATTGAAAAAACATATGCATTTATGTATAATAGTTTTGAAAATGGGTTAACCATCATTTATTTGAATAGTAATCTTCAAGTGCAGTTTATTATTCCATCACATTAGCCCATTTTAAATTTAACCTTTCTCATTGTCATAAAATACATCCTCACATTTGCTCTATATTTGAAAGAAGACTGTCAAAACACAACCTTTTGTTGAGTCTACTTAAAAATTCTGCACCTATGCAGACCAAGGCATATTTCCATTTCATGAAACAATATTATATAAATATGCAATTTGATATGCTGCTTTAAGTGTTGTTTCTTCCAGGCAAAAGTTCTCTAGTTCCTTGTGTCATTCCACATGACATCTTTATGCCCCATTGTTACAATGCCTGGATTCAATTTGTTTGTAGATGTCCATCTTAAAATGAGGTATCCAGAACTAATCAAGTCCTTTAAGAGACATCCCTCAAGGGTATAAAAGGCTTTGACTATTTTTGTGATAGTTCTCTCAAAGAATAAAACATTCTTATTTCCTAAAGTTCCTGCTTGTGCTGAAACTGACAAGTGGTGATCTATTACAACTCTTTTGTAAGGTGACTTATGTCTCATGTCATTTCTCTTACCTCAAATCCTACTTGTGAAAAACAGAATGTCTTAAAAAAAAAAACAAAAACAACCTGCATCTTATCTCTACTGCTGTGCTGTGTCTCCTTTTAATCAGTATGTGTCTGTAAAATACTGATGTACTTTATACATATCTATTATGCATGTATACTTATGAAAAATTCCAAAATGTCTTGTGATAAAATAATGCTTATGCTCCCTATAAATTTAATTATAAGATTACAATTTTAAAACTATATGCTTTATATACCCTATGCCGTCTCCTTAATTCAGGTCATATTTTTTTTTAAATTTCCTACCATTTATACTAATTCAAACTTAATTTAAATATATTTTCTGGAAAAGATCAAGAATTATAATACACACAGATTCTGTTAACTTCTGAGTTATTAGATTTTTTTGCCTTTATTTTAAAAATTCACATAAACATCATGTTCCGAAATAATGAGTATAGTATTGTAATTACAAAAGTATTCTGTTTACTGAAATAAGCCTGTCTGCAAGCTCAATATCAATACTTAAAACAAAACAGAATATACATTTTCAAATAATTTATCTTCTATAGGGAGAAGAAAACAGATGAGTAAAAATCATAAGTTGTAATAAATATTATAGCAGATATGAAACATAAAAATAAAAATCTTGTAATTTTCTTTTCAAAAGATGGTCAGAAATTTGCTGACTAGGCAATAATTCTGCTGGGGGGGAAAAAAAAATATATATATATAAAATCAGCTAGTTCATGAAAGAAGCAGCACTCATATTCCAGAAATAAGAATTTTTAAACAATGATTCTTCACCAATGTAAGTATGCCATTAGAAAACATTGGAATATCTTCAAAGTTTTGTAGAGAAGAAATCCAACATAATGAAATGCTCAACATATGAAAGTTGTTATTCAAGTGTAGGGACAAATGAAAAATATATTTCAGTGTGACAAATGGGAAAGTTTACCATTCAAAGACTTTGGAGTTAATTATTGCATTGTCCTTAAGAGTAAGATGAGAGAGTAAATATACAAAAGGAGGATGGCCAGACCATTTACAAGAATGGGTATCTCACTCCAGAACTATGCAGTAATCATTTCAGAAAGTCAGACAATGAATTCTGGAGAAATGTGCACAGGAATGGCCAAAACCTGGTCACCAGCTACAAACTTCCTTATAATTTGCCTGTATTTCTCTAACATAGTACAAAACAGATAAAACCAAATATGCTTTCCCAAGTAATTATGTAAGAAACCCCACTTCTACTTAGTCTTCCCATAGCTTCCCCATGCCAACAACATCCAGGCAGAACACACCTCAAGTCTTTAAAACTTTGAGTCTCTGCCAAACAAACGGTAGTGGTTGCCTCACTTGCTATAGTAATTGTGGAAAGAATAGTCTCTGCTTATTCCTAGTTGTATGATTTAACTTTATTTTCCAAAGGGAAATAAGAAATTTAACAGACTGACTAGGATGGATGAAAGAAGAAAAGGTGAACAGAGACTAGTAAAATATAGGTAAATCAGAATAAACATTGTTAGTAGAAATAATTTGAATAATTGTATTAACAAAGGGAGTTTAGAAAAAAGGAAGAATTAAAATAGAAAGGGGAAATAATATAAATGGCATGATGAGGTAACTCACCCAAATGTCTTCATCTTATTCTGGTTCAGTTCAGTTCAGATCAGTCGCTCAGTCATGTCTGACTCTTTGTGATCCCATGGACTGCAGCATGACAAGTTTCCCTGTCCATCACCAATACCCAGAGCTTACTCAAACTCATGTCCATTGAGTTGATGAGTCCATCCAACCATCTCATTTTCTGTTGTCCCCTTCTCCTCCCACCTTCAATCTTTCCCAGAATCAGGGTCTTTTCCAATGAGTCAGTTGCCGAAGTACTGGGGTTTCAGCTTCAGCATCAGTCCTTCTAATGAATATCCAGGACTGATTTCCTTTATGATTGACTGGTTGGATCTCCTTGCAGACCAAGAACTCTCAACAGTCTTCTCCAACACCATAGTTCAAAAGCATCAATTCTTTGGTGCTCAGCTTTCTTAATAGTCCAACTTTCAAATCTATACATGACTACTGGAAAAACTATAGCTTTGACTAGACAGATCTCTGTTGGCAAAGTAATGTCTCTGCTTTTTAATATGCTGCCTGGGTTGGTCATAGCTTTTCTTTCAAGGAGCAAGAGTCTTTTAATTTCATGACTGCAATCACCATCCACAGTGATTTTGGAGCCACCAAAAATAAACCCTCTCACTGATTCCAGTTTCCTCATCTATTTTCCATGAAGTGATGGGACCAGATGTCATGATCATAGTTTTCTGAACGTTGAGCTTTAAGCCAACTTTTTCACTCTCCTCTTTCACTTTCATTAAGAGGCTCTTTAGTTCTTCACTTTCTGCCATAAGGGTGGTGTCATATGCATATCTGAGGTTATTGATATTTCTCCCAGTCTGGATTCCAGCTTGTGCTTCACCCAGCCCAGCATTTTGCATGATGTACTCTGCATATAGGTTAAATGAACAGAGTGCCAATATACAGCCTTGATTTACTCTTTTCCCAGTTTGGAATCAGACTGTTGTTCTATGTCCAGTTCTAACTGTTGCTTCTTGACCTGCAAGCAGATTTCTCAGGATGCAGGTAAGGTGTTCTGGTATTTCCATCTCTTGAAGAATTTTGCACAGTTTGTTGTGATCCACACAGTCAAAGTCTTTGACATAGTCAATAAACAAAAGTAGATGTTTTTTCTGGAACTCTCTTGCTTTTTCTATGATCCAAAGGATGTTGGTAATTTGATCTCTGGTTCCTCTGTTTTTTCTAAATCCAGCTTGATCATCTGTAATTTCATGGTTTACATACTATTGAAGCCTGACTTGGAGAATTTTAACCATGGCTTTGTTAGCGTGTGAGATGATTGCAATTGTGTAGTAGTTTGAACATTCTTTGACATTGCCTTTCTTTGAGTTTGGAATGAAAAATGACCTTTTCCAGTCCTGTGGCCACCGCTGAGATTTCCAAATTTGCTGGCATATTGACTGTAGCATTTTAACAGCATCATCTTTTAGGATTTGAAATAATTCAACTGGAATTTTGTCACTTCCACTAGCTTTGTTTGTAGTGATGCTTCCTAAGGCTCACTTGACTTCACACTGGCTCTAGGTGAGTGATCATACCATCGTGACTATCTTGGTCATGAAGATCTTTTTTGTATAGTTCTTCTGTGTATTCTTGCCACCTCTTCTTAATATCATCTGCTTCTGTTAGATCTATACCATTTCTGTCCTTTATTGTGCCCATCTTTCCATGAAATGTTCCCTCGGTATCTCTAATTTTCTTGAAGAGATCTCTAGTTTTTCCCATTCTGTTGTTTCCCTCTATTTCTTTGTATTGATCACTGATGTTTGTCTTTGTTAAATCAAGTGTTTTCATGAACAATTTAAAAATAAATATACAGTAGCTTAAATAACAAAGAGAATAAAATGACAAAATCAAGAAAACTTAAACAATTCTTTAGATAGCAGAAAAGTTCTAGATGTAGATTCAGCAGAACCCTAGAAAATGCTAGAAAAGGCAAAAAGCTAAGGCTGTTATAAGATTCTTACTTTTCTTTCATATGTTTAGTTTTAAAAACTTTTTTGTCCTGTCTATCTAAACATCTGTCACTGTTGCTATGAAATTTACTCCTCTTCCTTTTCAACATCTATTGCCATGTCAGTTTCTTCACAGAAGAATACACCCTTCATTCACAAGTAGTTTTCATTTGAGCTTGACATATGCATGTCAAAGAGAACAAATATTATTATGCCCATCACATGGATGACAGTACTAAGCTATACATAGTTTATTCAAATCCTGTAAGCAATTTAAGTAGCATATATAGTAGACTAACTACCAGTCTTCAGGTGGAACTTACACTATCTAATGCATTCTAGTATATCTCGTGTATTCTTTTCAGCATTCTAGTAACCTCTAGATTGTCAATGAATCGTATGCATTATTCTCCAAATAAATGAGGTTAAGAGTAATATATATTAAGCTTATTAGAAACCCAAAGAACAGTCTCTGTATTGGACAGAAAGTGACATTTTAACGTTATTATTCAATTAGAAACTTCCCATTCGCATTATGAATGTCATTTAAAAATAATACTAGTAACATCTACCAGAATGTTAATCAGATGTGATTTGATAGTCCTAAGCAGTTCTTGCTCTGTTGAACTTAACATTTTGCCAAGGTTTAAAAGACAAATAAATACATAAAAGAATGCTGAAATAAACACTAAAAACCTTGCAAATTGCAAAGTAGGTAATTTAATCTTAAGACAATCTCTCAAAGTAGTACTTCTTTAACATAGAAGTGAAGAGAGTATTTCCACAGTTAAGACATGTTTTAAAATATTCTTTTTTTTTTGAACTTTATATTATTTTTTACCACAAATATGTCTTTTGCTTTCTTTTTAAGAGCATTCAAAATATATGTATTTCACGATAAGTAATTGATTTCTACCTATATATATATATTTTATAGAGATGCTTGTGTAACTTAAAATTTTATATCTGAAATAATTCCAAGTTAGTTTTTTAAAAATATTTCCTTTTTTGCCTTTAAAACCACTTCAAAGCTTAAGCTTCCAAAATCAGAGTCCAGGCTGACAATTTTATTATTATTTTCTAGCTTCCAGGCATATTTGAGCATCAGAATTCTAACCAGGAAGACACTTTAAGTATCACAAAATTAAGTTATAACTAGATTATGGCTACCAGCTAATATTTATTTATATAAACTGAAATAGCATAGTATATTACTATAGATTACTTTTGAAAATGTGGCTACTGAAGATAAAAGAGAATGTTACTATTGTTAAATAGTTAAGTCTAAAGCACAGACATCCCTAATTTATATTTGATAAGGTTAACCTAAAAAATCTAAACATATAACTGCTTTAATTTAATGTATACCTTTGAAAGAAATTCAAATATAGTCTAACTAATTTTAGATAATATACATATTTTCCAATTAAAATTAAATAGAGAAAGCTATTTTATTTAACAGTTGTGAAAGATAATTATGTTGAGACTGCAAGTTCATTTACTTCTGAAATTTCTAAGATATGGGAAAGACCAAAACAGTTTTTGATTTACTGATCATATTTTAAGTCCTTGAGTTCTAGTTTCTCTTCTTTTACAGTCTCAAATTTTATTAATGTATTCACCCTGTATGTACTAATTGATTAGTTATTATATGTCAGGGACATACTAAGCAGTAATGAAGAAGACAGACTGTACCATAGTGGTTTCATTATGATTTCAAAAATATCTAAGGCATCATCATTTTTTATTACTTTAAAAGATTGAAATATAAAATAAAATTCAGCCATCTCATTCACTGAACATGAGAGACAAATATATATCTACTTTGTGAATACACAGCTATTACATATAACATATTAAAATATAGCTTGTCTAAAATGTATGAATAAAGCACACATTTGTTTTCTATTTTTAAAAAGTTAATACAGTATCAGATTGATACACAATTATCTAGATAATTAATTCCTCTATATAAATTGCTAATGTTATTTTCTTTTTATTAAGCAATTAAGGTAAGGAAAAGACAAGCAAATTATTCTTCCATTATGCTATGGCAGATGATTTTCTCCTCAAGTTTCCAAAATATACCAGTTCACAATTAAAGCATCAGAAATATATATTTGAGCATCTGCATTAATTTTTTACTAATAGTGTAGTATGTAATATTAAATTATATTAACATTGAATAATGAATATATGAAATTTTTATATATTAGTTTTCCATTGGTTAATAATCCATCATAACTCTCCAATTTTATTATGCATTTTGCAAAAGAAACTTCAAAGCTCAGAAATGTATAATTAAATTTACAAATGTAAATCTGTAAAACTTTCACCAAGTAGGAATTTGTTAGAAGAAGCAACAGGCAAAAACAAATTACCTTTATTCTAGTTTAGTTGTGATAAACATGCAGCTTCCATTTCATTTTAAAATGTTATCTATCCCATGGATACTTGCAAGCCTATCAAACTCAAATATGTCTATGGGCTTGGAGGTAACAGTAGTGACTATTCAGTGCAGTCACTCTATAGCCCACATTGCAATTACATAAAGCAAAGAAACTTTCACTACACATCTTAACTTTATATTTTAAAAATGAATAAAATACCTGTGGTTGATTTATGTTGAGGTTTGGCAGAAAACAACACAATTCTGTAAAGCAATTATCCTTCAATCAAAAATTAATTTAAAAAATGAATAAAATAGGTATACTCACAATGATAAATGAATATGATTTCAAAGTAAGCAAGATCTTTGAAATATGCCATGAGCTGATGGGTTATCATTTTTTTAAGACTGTGCCTTTAGAATATGAAATATATTGATGAGGATAATGTCAATGACCTAGCATCTTCCAGAGGTTAAAGGGCCACTTGCTTTTTGTTGAAATGCCTTTTAGGTGAAACAGTGATCAGTTCTTAATTAAAATAAATTTGGAAGACAAAGGACTTTGTTAACAAAGCTCTTTTCCTTTCAAAACTTTTAATTGGTTTCAAAGACACCTTTAAAATTTATTAACCAGTGGCTTAAAAAAGAAAAACTTAACAGCATCTTTTCCCTCTATTGTTTTTCTGTTGTTTACTTTAGACTCCTTCCACAAAGAAAACTCTAATTACTCTATTTAAAAACAAGAGGAAAAAAAAAAAAAAAAGAAAGAGAAAAAGGGAGGGACTATTTCCCCAAAAACATGCCTAAGAAACATCAACTTCTTTCATTTATTATCTATTACTTGCTTATAGATAAAGCCCCTGGGGCTTCCTTTGTGGCTCACTGGCAAAGAATCTGCCTGCCAATGCAGGAGACAAGGTGCAGATTCAATCCCTGTGTCTCAAAGTTCCCCTGGAAAAGGAAATGGCAACCAATTCCAATTTTCCTGCCTGGGAAAACCCAAGGACAGAGGAGCCTGGCAGACTGCAATCCAGGGGGATCACAAAAGAGTCAGGCATGACTTAAAGAGTAAACAGCAACAGCAACAAAACTGTTTCTATTAAAGAATAAAGACCAATATTCCTGTAACAGTGTGAGTGTATTTGATGTTTACCAGATGTGAACATATAGGACATTATTTTCTTCCCTATAGGTTCTTAAGTCTTGCCATATTCTGGTGGTTTCCTGGCAAGCTTCAGCATTTCTTGGCTTGTAGCTGCATAATCCCACACTCTTGCTTGCTTCCTTATTATTAACACATGGAATTTTCCTTGTGTGCCTTAAACTTCATATGTTTGTTTTGTTATAAGTGTACTAGTCATATTGGATTAAGGGTCCCTTCTACTCAAGAACAATGTTATCTTAAATAATTGCTTCTGCCCTATTTCAAATAAAGTCATATTCTGTGGTAATGGGGGCTAAGACTTCAGTATTTACTTATTGGAAAGATAAAATTCAACCTATAACATACAGAGTTTACCTAACATGGGTAAGGGATGGATTATGTCAGATAGAAAGAATAATGTTAATAATAAGTTTAAAAATGGTTAGCTAAGGCTAATAATCAGACTAGGTAAAAAATAAGAAAGGGCCAAGTAGCAAAACTGTCTTAATGCAGGGCTACTGGGTTTCTTCTGAAGAGAAATACAATCTGTGAAAAAGCTTAAAAAATTGCAACTGTGGTGCTTGAAATGTTTTAAAGGTAAGAATCAGGCAATATAAACATAAAGAGGAGAACAGCACAGATCCAGCTGCACAAGATTTGTTGTGGTGAAATTTGAAAAAAGACACAAGAAAATAATGCATCTGATAGTAAAAACAGCAAAATATAATATGCCACCAGAAATGACCTTAAAGATTAAAAAGGAAAGATAGTATAATCCATCAATTTGTATCATTATTCAAGAAATTGGGCATGCTCTCTAGAGCCCGGTTATTCCAATTTTTATCAGTAATCAAATTACAGCAGCCTTTAGTCGGAGCTTGCTGCAACCCTGATCAACTTTTTCAGAAAATCTCATTGGGATCCATATGTACATTCAATTTTCAGAAGCACTGCTCTACTGGTTTAAGAGAATAACATATAAGAATCCCAATGTCTACATTGCTACAAGTTTGTTATTTTAATTGGAAAATAGGTTTCTGGATCTACAAAAGGAGAATTTGAACTCATTCTTTTTGAGTTATTCAAACTTTGTGATTCTATGTATAACATATTTGCCTCAAAGTTTTCCAATTTATTAAGACTTAAAAATGTTGCCCTGTCCCAAACATATAGCATATAGGTAGTTTTCAGCTAATAAGAATAAGAAAATATTTACCATGAAAATGGGGAAGTTTAAAAAAAATCTATTTTTAATTGGAGGATAATTGTTTCACTATATCGTGTTGGTTTCTACTATACATTAACATGAATCAGCCGTAGATATATGGCTGAGCTTCCCTCCCACCTTTCACCTCATCTCATTTCTCTAGGTAGTTCCAGAGCACCAGGTTTGAGCTCCCAGCATCATACAGCAAATTTCCAACGGCTATCTAATTTTGCATATAAGAACGTTTATGTTTCAATGCTACTCTCAATTCATCCTACCCTCTCCTTCCTCCATTGTGTCTACAAGTCTTTTCAGCCCATTATGCACAGTGAGGTGTAAGGTACAGTTCTGGCGAGGCAGAAAAGGAAAGACAACCTAAACAGAAGTAGGATATCTTTATTCAGGCAAGGAGGGGCGACAGTTGGCCTAACGACCAGGCTGAGTGCCAAAAGGGATCAGGGAGGCTTCATATTTATAGGGAGGTTTGTGGAAGCGATAAGGGAAACGTCAATCAGGAGGGATATTTTGAGTATTCTTTTGTTGAGATGACACTTGTAGTTGGGCAGGGGGTGATAAGTCTTCTGGGCGGGTGGAGGGGGTGGTAGGTTTCTGGACAGGGGGAGATAAGTCCCAGATAGATACAGCTGGCCTGGAGCATCAGGATGTAACTAAAGTTATGCTTTGTTTTCTCCGAAGTTAGATGATTCAGCAAGGGGCCTTTGAGACGGTTGTTCTCTTTTCTAGGCCCAAAAGACTCCTTTATGAGGTAAGTCAGAAAGAGAAAACCAAATTATATTAATACACATGTATGGAATCTAGAAAGATGCTACTGATGAACCTTTCTGCAGGGCAGCAATGAAAAACATAGACATAGAGAATAGAAAAGGCATACATTTTAAATTTTGCTTTTTCATTTGGTTTATTATTGAATTAGAAAAATACAAAAGTTTGTATAGAATTTTCAATAAATAAAATATGTGAGCCAGAGAGTTCAGAGTGATGACTTATTATTATGAATAGTTATTCACTATCTCCTGTTGTCTGGAGTGACAGAATTTCAATATATATAGTTAAGTTTAATCAGCAGCAGTTAAATGATTAAGAATAAGCTGATGATTTCATTTAAAGCAGTGCTGTGAATATTCTATAGGTCAGTAAAAAATGCAAAGTTTAGACTTAAATCCAAAATCAAACTAACATTCAATTATTTTTAAAAAAAAGTGAATAAGGGTGGCCAAAAGCCAAGATATGTTGCCCATTTAACATGATACAACAAATAAAAATACACACAGGTTAGTTTCTATCTATCTACTTAATCTTTCTCAGTCTGATCTCTAACGACAAACAAACCAGCTCTTCCCCAGCGTCATCTCAAAAATCCCCTGTGCCTCAACATTGATTGTGTTAGGAGAGTAATTCTCCAAGTGAGTCTCCAATTAATTCTCCACATCAACAAACAATGTGTTTTATGTCCACAGTCTAAACACATATTTTGTGCTGAGTATTTGCAAGAGGCCTGCCCAGTCATAGTTTTGTAAGGTTTACCAATGACTGACCCTAAATAATTTGCACAGAAATTAGAAACTGAGAGTAAATATTAGGACAGTAAAATTCTTGGTACTTTACTTCAGAAATAATGGAAAAGTAATGGCTGATATGTTTATAAGGACAACAAAAGGACTATCTTAAAATGATTATACATTGATTATGAAATAAATTCCATTTACTTTAATGAGCTAGGAAATTTTGACGTAACTATATGTAGAATTAGTCACTTCGTTGTATCAGAGCCAGGTAGTAGATCAGATAAACTATTTAGTTTAATTATAAGCTTGCTTGTCATAATCTTCAAGCTACAGTTTGGCACGTAATACACAGATTTTATAAGCACTGTTTCTATTATTCAAATTTTCATTTCCTTGTCAATTTCTCACAATTCAGAAACTTCTTTAGATACAGAGTCTCCCCCATTGCTCATATACTTTGCTGACACAGTAAATATACTTCCAAAAATAAATGGGTGGAAGAAGTATTATAAATATTACAGAACTTCAAAAATTCTGTGTGTAGGAAAAATAGATGTGTGTGTATGTGTGTGTATACTTTTTCATGTAAATTCTGGTTCAATTTTTTCTATCTTACTGAAACTTTATCTTTATATATATTTAAGTCTTACTCCAAAGGAATTTTTTCTGCAATTGATTTTGTTTCTTTGAAAATCATGTTTTTCAAGCTTCAAGCTACTTACCTATAACCTGGGATGAGCTCTGTAGTCTGGCTTTCTATTAAGCTTTCAGGTAATGCCAATGCTGTTGGTCCACATGCCATGTTTAATCCACATTTTATGTGGGATAAACAGATAGAAGCAAAGAATAAAGTGCTATGTGGTGAGGAAAAAATATTTTTTATTAGACAAATTTGATTATTCAACATTGACTTGGAGAAGAAAATGGCAGCCCACTCCTATTCTTGCCTGGAGAATCCCATGGACAGAGGAGCCTGGCAGGCCATGTTCCATAAGGTTGCAGAGAATTGGGCACAATTGAAGTGACTAAGCATGCATGCACACACAACATTGACTTACATATTGATTGGGATTGTTATTCTACATAGAAGCTCCTCAAAAAATGAAAAATAGAACCATCATATGATTTAGGAAGCCCACTTTTGTATATATATCCAAAGGAAATAAAAACAAGATATCAAAGAAATGTCTTCACATTTGTGTTGATAGCAGCGTTTTTTCACAATAGCCAAGATCTGGAAACAACTTAAATGTCTGTCAACAGATGAATGGATAGAAGATATAGTACTAATATAAAACAAAATATTATTCAGCCACGAGAAGAAGAAAATCCTGCCCATTTGTGACACGGATAAGGGCATTATACCAAAAAAGAATTCAAATGAAGAAAACAGTGTATAGTGTTACTTACAGTGAAGTATAAAAAGGTGAACTTATAGAAGCAGAAAGTAGAATGATGGGTCCCAGGGAAGAAAGGGTGGGAAATGGGACAATGTTAAAGGGTACAAACTTACAATTAGAAAATGAGTAAGTCCTGGACCTCTAATGCACAGTACTGTAATTAGAGTTAATAATAATGTATTCTACATTTAAAAGTTGTTGAAAGATTAGATCTTGTGTTCTCATGGGAAAAAGTTATAATTATGTGACCTGATGGAGATGGTAGCTAATGCTACAGTGGCAATCATATTTCAATATATAAATGTATCAACTCGACACACTGGGCACCTTAAACTTACACAATGTCATATGTCAGTTGTATTTCAATCAAAAACATGGTTCTAAGATTCAAATAGAATGATATACGTGAAAGTGCTTTTTTATATGATAAAGCACTATATATGCAGATTATATTGTTTTTGTATGCATTTGTGTTAGGTGCTTTCTACCCCTCCCCCAATAAACATTGTTGCTAGTTTGTATCCTTCTTTTCTTAGCTGTGAAAACTGTTTAAGAAAAACATTCAAAAAAAAAAAAAGAAAAACATTCAACAGCAGCAAAGGCTGCCAGCACTAAACCAATTTGATAGAAGGATCCACAAGGGGTGAGGACTGGAGATTTTCTTTCCTCTGCAGTTCTAGTTATAAAGCCCAAATAGAGAAGGAGAAAATCATTCTAGTATGGCATATAAATTTTAAGATGCTTTCACTGAGTTCATTTATATTCTAGATTGGTGTCCTGAAGAATTTTGCCTTAGTAAATATATATACATACATATATACATATATATGTGAATATATATTTTGTCTTTTAAAAATATTAAAGGAAATATGTCATCTGCACAAAAATGGGTTATTATAGTCATTGATCATGTAAGAACATAGATAAGATCCTGGACTTATTTGCAGCTAGCTACAAACCAACCATCAACTTCATATTTGATATATAGATAAAGTGAAATTGCTTTAAAACTAATGCAGAATTTATTTGTAGTGCACAATTTATTAGTATGCATGAAGATGAATTAGAACCTGCAAACTATATTAAATTTAATGCATAAGAAAGGGAAGTAATGAATTACTTGAAAATCATTTTAAAGTGTCATTGCTAATGTAGCTGCTAAACCACAATAGTACTAACTATAGAAACAAATATTAAGCCTGCCAGAGTCCACAAACTATGTTTTACACAATTCCTTAAAGCAAGGCATTTAAATCCTAGCTACATGTATAAATGCAGTATGAAAGTATATGCACCAAATCTCAAAAAAAAAAAAAAACCTCAGTAATTTGATTCCCATACAAGAAATTTTATTGTAATGGATTAAAACAAAACCTGCTTTAATTGTTAGAGGGATGGAACATGAGATTTATTAACTTCATATTTCTGATGGTTGAAAGAAAATGCAATAAATGAAGAGATGAGCCTGAAATTGCACTTGAGTAGCTTTATTTAGCATCCCTGCTCAGTTAGCTGACTTCACTATCTGGAACTCTACTGGCTAAGACTTTTACTGTGCACTAAATTCTAGCCGCATAAAAGTGAAGCTGAAGAGTTTTTACAGGTCTTTTTCATACAAAGTGGTAACCCGCATTCCATTTTTAATCCTATAATAACACTTTGTAATCTGCATACCAATGCAGTGCAAATAGCGAATTTACTTTAGAAATGAGCATAATTAGATTATATAGATCATAGTTGAAATAGACTGAGTGACCTTTAGCTAGCTTTCTCTGATAACTCAAGAAAATTTTATTACTTGGCTGCTTTTCCTCTTTCAATCAAAATTATGTTTTTGGTGTGAGTCTTTAAAATCTTCGGAATCGTTCACAGTTTGGTTTAAATAAAGATTTTTTTTCCCCATCAGGAAGGAGTTGTACTGTTGAACACAGAGCTACAGTGTTGAACACATACAGATAAGGAGAAGAAATACAAATTACAAAATAAAGGGTGATATAAGAATCTTAAAATTAGGTTTAGTATGATTTTTGCAATTATATGTTTAATTAGCATCTTTGATGACATGCTTTATTTCTATGCATAATTTAAATCAATTTGATATTATACATTACATAGTTGGGACTTCCCTGGTGGCTCAGACTGTAAAGAATCTGCCTGCAATGCAGGAGATCCAGGTTTGAACCCTAGGTCAGGAAGATCCCCTGGAGAAGGGCATAGCAACCCACTCCAGTATCCTTGCCTCAAGAATTCCATGGACAGAGGAGGCTGGTAGGCTACAGTCCATGGGGTTGCAAACAGTCAGACACAACTGAGTGACTAGCACTTTCATTTTTTATTTTCATTACATAGTTCAAACCTACCTTTTCCACTTAACAATGCATCAGAAATGTGCATCAGAAAATTCAAAGTCTTCTAGTCATTTATTCACTAAAGTAGTTTTGTATATCTACTATGCTTCTCATACATGTGGTTAAGTGGTGACAACTGCATGTTTGTTTCAAAGAATTTTCCTCCTAGAACACAAATTATAAAGATAAGGGAGTGGTGATAGATATGGTGATAATGATAATGTAAACCAATTATTCACAAAATAAAGCTCAGCTCCTCTGATTAAGGAAATGCAAATGTATTAGGAGCTATTTATAACCTTAACACATTTTTACTCTTACTTCTAGGTCCTCCCATAAACACAAATCCATATAAAGTAGGGATGCATTTCTACACACACATCAGTGAAAATAACTCTTGTAACCTCAAGATAATGAAGGGTTACATCCACAGCACACATCCATCCATTTCTTTATTCTTCAACCAGGGAAATTTTAAAACTTGGGTAAAATAACACAAGTACAGATTGGGAGACTATCCCCAGGAATATTTGTTGTTAGCATGGTCACAAAACTTGTTTCCAGGTTGTCTCTGTTCAGAAAAAGATCTCATGAGATTAAAAGTGCCTCATTTGGTTGAATGCAGCAGACTGTATTTACAGGGTGGCTATGAAATATCACAAGTTGGTAATAAATATGAACATTTTCTTAATTTATAAAGCAAGCAAAATATGGGCTTCTTCAGAGTACTATCTCACAAAATATGTAATAAATGTGGGTGATTGTGCGGGTATCTAAATGTCAAATGTTTTTTAAATTTATAAAGATACATAATTGTGATTCACTTTCCTGTATATTATATTTTACCTAATAAACAAACCACAGCATTCTCATAGTTAGTTAGTGTCCTTTTCCTCACCCAGATGTGATCCCTGATATCCATTCACCTTAAAGATGTATTGTGAATATTTGCTCACTTCATTTTAGTCCAAGCCTCCTTGAGAGCTCCTAGAAACCTCTTCTAACTGATCTCTTGCTTTCATTCTTATAATATTCAATTAACTCTCTATGCTTTAACCAGAGTGATGCTTTAATAAAATAATGTCACCTTTTTATTTAAACTGATCAGTGTACTCCCACTGACCTCAAATGAAAATGTAGTATTTAATCACAGCTATACAGCTGAATGTACTATGGCTGTTTCTCACTCCTGAAAACACAACCTAAACTATTTTATTTCCTACACACTTCTCTCATTTAGACATACTGGTCTCTTTTGGGTTTTCTAAACATAAACTCTTCACTTCCTCTAGGCCTTGACATGATTTACATTTAGTAACTATAAAGATAGTTCTTCAAAGGTTTTGAGTTTTTGAGGTGCTCCAGTAAAAATGTCACCTTGTGGGTGCCATTTAAAGTGACCTTTACCATTTCAGTTTTTATCCCACCATTGGGACTTTTGTTATTCCTTCATAACACATTTTCCTGCCTCTGAAAGTAGTATGTGTTTTATTTGTTTATTGTCAATTTCTTAAAAAGTGCAAGCAGAGGAGTAGGGGCCTTAATTTCCAAATTTGCTTTCTTATTTTTGTACTTGGCATAGTTCCTGATGTCTAGTAGTTACACAGCTAAATGCCAAGTGAATGTGTTTCATACTCTGGTGGCAAAAGGAGGGATGTATGTTCCTATCATCAGGTGCTTATGGATCTAAGTGGTCTTTGCTTAAGATTATAATTATATATGCACAGTCATCTTCAGAATGTGATTGTTTTATATCATCTGGATGCAGTAAAATTGCATAAAATAGTCGTGTGCCTTAGATTTATCTAATATTTAAGTTTTAAATATTTGCATAAATTATTTTGTCCATAGTAATAGCATCCCTTCATATTTCTAATTCTTTGAATGCTCTTCTGGAGCACTCCCTTTTCCTCAGTTGGTTCTCTTGATTCTAACTTATCTCTTAAGTCCTATATCCTTCATTCTTACCTTTCAATTTTGTTAATGTCAATAAGTTTACCAATGCTCATTACTCCATCTACTACATTTACATTTACATTGAAAACCACTTGTACAATATTGATCATTTATATGCAGGACAATAACCTAACACATTGAAATTTGGCATGATTTAGATAATGGACTTTTATTTCAGTCCTGCCAGATTAAAAACAACCCAGAGGGCTTTTTCCCCCATTATGCAAACTTGGTAAAGACTAAAATAAATGGAAATCTGAAGGTTCAATGTCTGAAGAATACAATAGATAAATCAGAACTTCCCAGCCAAGTTGTAACAGTTTTTGCCTGGCCCGCAAAGGGATATGTGCTATCTTGATGGAAGATTCAGTTAGGTTCAGTTCAGCTGCTCAATCGTGTCAAACTCTGCCACCCATGGACCACAGCATGCCAGGCTTCCCTGTCCATCAACAATTCCCAGAGCTTGCTTAAACTCATGACCATTGGGTCAGTGATGTTATCCAACCATCTCATCCTCTGTCATCCCATTCTCCTCCTGCTTTAAATTATTCCCAGAATCAGGGTCTTTTCTAAGGTGTCAGTTCTTCACATCAGGTAGTCAAAGTATTGGAGGCCTCGGCTTCAGCATCAGTCCTTTTAAAGAATATTTAGGACTGTTTTCCTTTAGGATTGACTGGTTTCATTTCCTTGCAGTCAAGAGACTCTCAAGAGTCTTCTCCAACACCACAGTTCAAGTGCATCAATTCTTTGGTGCTTAGCTTTCTTTATGGTCTAACTCTCACATGCATACATTATTACTGGAAAAACTGTAGCTTTGACTAGACAGACCTTTGTCAGCAAAGTAATGTCTCTGCTTTTTACTGTGCTGTCTAGGTTGGTCATAGCTTTTCTTCCAAGGAGAAGGAGCCTTTTAATTTTGAAGCTGCAGTTACAATCTGCAGTAATGTTGGAGCCCAAGGAAAAAAATCTGTCATTGCTTCCAGTTTCCCCACCTATTTGCTATAAAGTGATGGAACAAGGTGCCATGAGTTACTTTTTTGGAATGTTGAGTTCTAAGCTAGCTTTTTCATTCTCCTATATCACTTTTATCAAGAGGCTCTTACATTCATCTTTGATTTCTGCCATGAGGGTAGTGTCATCTGTATGTCTGAGATTATTGATATTTCTTCTGAAATTCTTGATTTCAGCTTGTGCTTCATCCACCAAGACAGTATTCATGATGCATTCTGCATAGAAGTTACATAAGCAGGGTGACAATAGACAGCCTTGATGTATCCCTTTCCCTATTTGGAACCAGTCCATTGATTGTTCCAGATCCAGTTCAACCTGTTGCTTCTTGACCTGCATACAAATTTCTCAGGATGCAGGTAAGGTGGTCTGGTATTCCCATTTCTTAAATTGTGATCCACACACTCAAGGCTTTAGTCAATGAAATAGAAGTAGATGTTTTTTCTGGAATTCTCTTGCATTTTGTATAATCTAACGGATGTTGGGAATTTGATTTCTGGATTCTCTGCCTTTTCTAAATCTATCTTGAACTTGTGGAAGTTCTAGGTCCATGTACAGCTGAAGCATAGCTTGGAGAATTTTGAGCATTACTTTACTAACGTGTGAGATGAGTGCAACTGGGTGGTAGTTTGAACATTCTTTGACATTATCTTTCTTTGGAATTGGAATGAAAACTGAACTTTTCCAGTCCTGTAGCCACTGCTGAGTTTTCCAAACATGTTGACATATTGAGTGCAACATTTTCACAGCATTATCTTTTAGGATTTCAAATAGCTCAGCTGGAATTATATCACCTCCACTAGCTTTGTTTTTAGTGATGCTTCCTAAGTCCCACTTGACTTCACACTCCAGGATGTCTGGTTCTAGGTAAGTGATCACACCATCTTGTTTATCTGGGTCATTAAGATTTTTTTTCTTTTTTTTGTAGAGTTTTTCTGTGTATTCTTGCCACCTCTTCTTAATATCTTTTGCTTCAGTTAAATTCATACCATTTCTGTCCTTTATTTTGCCCATCTTTGCATGAAATATTCCCTTGGTATCTCTAATTTTATTGAAGAGATCTCTAGTCTATTGTTTTCCTCTATTTCTTTGCATTGAACACTTAGGAAGGCTTTCTTATCTCTCCTTGCTATTCTTTGGAACTCTGCACTCAAATGGATATAACCTTTCCTTTTCTCCCTTGCCTTTCACTTCTTTTCTCAGCTACTTTCAAGACCTTGTCAGCTGCCGGTTTGCCTCTTTGCATTTCTTTTTTCTTGGGGATGGTTTTGATCATCACCTCCTGTATAATGTTAGAAACCTCCTTCCATTGTTCTTCAGGCACTCTGTCTATCAGACCTAATCACTTGAATCTATTTATCACTTCCACTGTGTAATTGTAAGGGATTTGATTTAGTTCATACCTGAGTGGCCAGTTGTTTTCCCTACTTTCTTCTATTTTAACCTGAATTTTTCAGTACGCACTTCATGATCTGAGCCACAGTCAGCTCCCAGTCTTGTTTTTGCTGACTGTATAGAGCTTCAGCTGCAGCTCTCTTCAGCTGCAAAGAAAATAATCAGTTTGATTTCAATATTGACCATCTGTGATGTCCATGTATACTCTCATCTCTTGTGTCATTGGAAGAGTGTGTTTGCTATGATCAGAGAGCTCTCAGCAAAACTCTGTTAGGTTTTGACCTGCTTCATTTTGTACTACAGAGCCAATCTGATGGCAGTTTATGGATTTGCTATTGTCTAATCCTGGACAATTTTGTTCAATGTTGCTTTCATTTGGTTGAGAGCAGTACTTGTTGAAAATAATCATTTGGTTTTCAGGAAGGATCTCATATTAAAGGACTCCCTTCCAATACCATCATCTATACATTATCACCTTCTTTGGATGATGATCAGACTTTACTGTGGTTGGTGTGACTTATTTCACTTGCACCTTGATCTCTTTAGTTCCACCTTATTGCACAGTGTCCACTTTTTTTCACTCATCACAATTTGTTTTAAAAAATGGAACATTTTTGTTAGTTTAAGTAGAGAATGATATTTGGAAATACAGTGAAAAAGTTTTTTTTTTTTTTCCTCTCTTGCCTTATGTCGAATCCAAATATCAGTCAAAGTGATTAACATAACGAAACTGGTGCAAATGATTTTCAGTGTTTGATTTGGATATTTGAGTATGCCAGCTATCTCCTACAGGTTATAAAACTGACTGTTCTCATTTGTTTTATATATTTAATCTCTATCAACTTCAGTTGATCTACTTGACCATGGAACATTGTTGAGATAGAAATGTCTAGCAGAAAACTTCACAAACCACTTTTGTCACATTAGACCAGTCACAGCACCTTCGCTAAAAAGTGCACAAATCTTTTTGTGTGTTTTAGTTGTGTCTTTTCCTTTCTTGAAATAATAAAGCATAGTAAGCCAGAAATATTACTTTTTTATCTTCAATAATAAAATGGCTACACAAAAATCACCAGTTTTGATGTTCTTTTTTAAATATGTGCTTATACAATCTAACAACATTGCTTTGAATGAAATTGAAAACAATGCTACAAGAGCCATCTTTTGGAAAAACACAGTGACACTTTTGGACCAACCCAGTATAAACTTCTTGCAGTATAAGAAGCTATATTTTTTAATTTAATCATGGTCATTGAGAAAGTATGATTTTAAATATTGTCAAAGATTAAAGTTGCAAAATACTTTATAAATCAAATGTAGGCAATAAGAGTTAAATTTATAAAAATACTAATATGCAAATAAGTACTTGTACAATCAATACTTGTAACAGTTCTTATATGCCTACATTAATATAAATTTCTTCAAGTAAAAAATTATGTATTTTTAAAAGCACCTTGAGAAAATATTACTCATACTTTTACATGAAGAGATGCTTAAAATTTCCTGAAGTGCCAAAAAAAAAGATATAATTAATGCATTTTAAAATGTGCTTACACTTTAGAATTCACTATCTTTACATATTTTTAAAGCCCAAAGTCCCAAATGTTTTATAATCTTTCTTAGAAGTGTAATATAATCATATTAACACATTTATACTGGTGGGAAAATGAAGACTATCAACAAATTCTATAGTTCTATACTAAATTTATCTTACACCTAAGAATAATTCTTTGAGTCTGCAAAACAATTTTGAAATGTTTCATTTTTGTAAAGCTGCTCAAGACAGCAGAGACAAATAGGTTATAAAATGTTCATAGTTAGGAATGCTGCTTTCTCTTCATTTTGACACATCTGGGCCATGCAATTATTCACAGAGGTCACTTTCCAAAGAAGAAAAAGAACAATGACCAAAGGCACTATTTATGTTTCAAATAGACTATGACAATTTAATCAATGACAAACTCCCAAAGTCAAGTACCATCTTATTTCTAGGTAGACAGAGAATGATATCTCATCACAACTAAGTCCAATTGCAAACATTAAAATCTAGCCAAAAGGAATAAAACAAAATAATATGGACTCTTACAGTAAGATTTAGAGAAAAGAGAGAGAGATATTATACAAAGTTATTCTAAGTTTAGAAGTGAATACAACTTTATTTTCTTGACCAGCATTTTCAAAAATGTCTTATTATGAATCGAGTAATCTTAAGGATACATGAAATTCAAAACACAGCAGAGAGAATATACCTTATCACTTTCCCCTTTCCATACCCTAGCAAACACACTTTTCAAATTTGTATTGTAATTAATTGACTGAAAAATATAGTAAGATTGCTCTTTCACCTATTTTTTTTTCAAAATCAAAGAGATGTCTTAAATTATGTATGGAGTACATTTTAAATTACTATATGTAGCAATGTAGCTTACTTTATTTATTTATTTAAATAATGGCACAACACTTTTTATTTTCTTTAATCAGAAAAATATGTCCCATGTTTCTGGGAGGGAGACCAGGTATCTGCAGGCCCTGCTCTGGGTGTCAGGGTCTTCACGACCAAGCAGGGAGGAAGGCTTGGGCCTGGAAACAGGGGTGGGGAGGGGTGTGAGGGGCGGGGTGTGTCTGTGGCCTCCAGGAACCAGGTCACTGCTAGAAGTGGCCACCACGCCGCATGAGACACGTGCACGCAGCACTGAGCCCTGGTGGCCGACGCTGCTCTCCCACCCACCTGTGCCAGGATTCTAGGGGCAAAGGGTAGATGACCCTTGACTGCAGACGTGGGTCTGGTGGCAGGGTGGGGGTGTAGCTTACTTTAAATGTAGCTTAAAAATACCTTTCTTGAAATACTCTGTTATGGCAACTTTTTATATTTGTTTTTATTATATTATATGTTATATATAATATATATGTTATATATATTATATGTTATATATAATATATATGTTATATATGTTATATAAAATATATATAATATATAAATGTTATATATAATATATATGTAATATATAATATATGTTATATTATATATATAAATATATATAAATATATATATTTATATTTGTTTTTTAAAATAACATTGCTCAGTACTTTTAATCAGCTTCAATAACAGTTTAACCTAGGTATACTTCATTTATAACTGTTATTATTGTTTACCTGGGAGAGTCCTATTGTTAAACATATTTTAATTCTCTGATACACAATTTCTATTCTTTAAAATAAATATAGCAATACTTTGACACACATGATTCCTTGAGATGGTTCAGCAACACAGTATATGCAAACCCTAGCAATGTATTAGACGTATATTTTCCAACAATTTTTAATGAGATACTTTCTGTGCTTACTTCATATTCCTCAAAATGTATATCTTCTTTGCTACAAGATTCTCTTGGTTCTTTTTGTGAAAAACTGTAAAAGAGAATGGTATTCTGATAAGATATTCACAAAACCTTTGTTCAAAGATGTGAAAAATTGTACTTTAGGAGAGAAGGAAAATACAACAATTCAGTCTGATTTACAGTGGAAATAGCTGATTCAACCATGATGTGATAGCTGATGGGTACTAGTTGCAAGGATCGTGAGATTCCTGAAATATGTAAAATACTATTAGAATGTGAAATGTTGTAGAATAGGAATAGTTATACTCTAGTATATTTCTACAAGCTGAAGTGCCTGGATCACCTTACTAAATCATAAAATTTCCATTTAATATTAAGAAAGCATACATTTTAGCTGGAAAAACAGAATGCTTTCTTTCCCCAGACTACCATTACAAGATATGCACACGTATTAAAGTTTATATAATTAAGACAGGAGGGTGAATATAGTGTGAGACTTATAGATTATAGAACTAAGATAGTTTTAACTGCAACATTTTCAAATACCCTAGAAAGGCAAAAATAGCAGTAGAAAGGAAAATTTTCTATAAATAGAAGAGTTGCTAATTGTTAACAGGAAAAGAAAAAAGAGAGAGCATGGAAGCAACTGGAAAAATAGAGTATGTATAATGATAATCAAACCTCAAAGATTCTTTAAGAGTCTGTTACACTGTAAATTTTAAAATTTTACTTTGCTTACACATTCTTCAAAAAACTAAATGGCCAAAATGTTTCCATTTCACCTACACACCTGATTACCTTAAACTTTTCCTGTTGATTGTTTTTTCTCACACTCTATAGCCATGATATTGAAAGATGTTTCCTCCTTGGAAGAAAGATTATGATCAACCTACACAGTGTATTAAAAAGCAGAGGCATCACTTTGCCAACAATGGTCCATATAGTCGAATTTATGGCTTTTCCACTAGTCACACATGGGTGTGACAGGTGGACTACAGAGACAGCTGAGCACTGAAGAACTGATGCTTTCAATCTCTGGTGCCAAAGAAGACTCTCTAGTGTCCCTTGGACAACAAAGGAGATCAAACCAGTCCATCTTAAAGGAAATCAACTCTGAATATTCATTGGGAAGACTGATGTTGAGGTTGAAGCTCCAATACTTTGGGTGCATGATACAAAGAGTCAACTTATTAGAAAAGACTCTGATGCAGGGAATGATTGAGGGCAAGAGGAGAAGGGGGAAACAGGATGAGATGGTTGGATGTCATGGCTGACTCAATGGACGTGAGTTTGAGCAAACTCAGAGAGATAGTGAAGAACAGGGAAGCCTGGTGTGCTGCAGTTCATGGGATCTCAGAGTCAGACGCAACTTAGCAACTGAATAACAACAACAGAATCTTGTTTTACTTTAAAGTATCTGAGATTGCTGAGTATGAAACTGATAGGAACTACTTTATATTTTAGAAAAAAGTGTGTAAAAAGCTAATAAACTTCAAACTCTACAATACTTATAAATGTTTATTGTAGGGTTGTGATTCTGTAGGTGGATATTATGTGATAAAACCCATGAATCTTATGTACAGTCTCTTAGAAATACTGAGAGAGGTTTATTTCTAAATTCTTGATTATAAAGTGACTTTGTTATTGTTCAATCACTAAGTCAGGTCTGACTTTTTGCAACCCCATGGACTGCAGCATGCCAGGTTCCTTTGGCCTACACTGTCTCCCCAGAGTTTGTTTGAATTTATTTCCCTTGATTTGGTGAAGTTATCCAACCATCTCATTTTCTGCTGCCTGCTTCTCTGTTTGCTTCAATCTTGACTTGACTGCACACTCCAGGATGTCTGGTTCTAGGTGAGTGACCACATCATCATGGTTATCCAAGTCATTAGGACCTTTTTTATATAGTTCTTCTGTGTATTCTTGTCACCTTTTCTTAATTTCTTCTACTTTTCTGAAATCCTTATTTCTTCTGTCCATTATTGTGCCCATCCTTGCATGAAAGATTCCCTTGATATCTCCAATTTTCTTGAAGAGCTCCCTAGTCTTTCCCATTTATTATTTTCCTGTATTCCTTTGTCTTGTTAATTTACGGCCTTATCTCTCCTTCCTATTCTCTGAACCTCAGCATTTAAATGGGTATATCTTACACTTTCTTGCTTGCCTTTCACTTATCTTCTTTCACAGCTATTTGTAAAGCATCCTGAGGCAACCATATTGCCTTCTTGCATTTCTTTTTCTTAAAGATGGTTTTGGTCACCACCTCCTATACAATTCTAGGAACCTCTGTCCATAGTTCTTCAGGGAGTTTGTCTACCAGAGCTCATCTCTTGAATTTACCCATCACCTCCATTATATAGTCATAAGGGATGTGATTTAGGTCATATCTGAATGACCTAGTGGTTTTCCCTAGTTTCTTCAATTTAAGTCTGAATTTTGCAAAAGGAACTCATGATCTGAGCCACAGTCATCTCCCAGTCTTGTTTTTGCTGACTGTACAGACCTTTTCCATCTTTGGTGCAAAGAACATCATCAGTCTGATTTCAATATTGACCATCTGGTGATATTCATGTGTAGACTTGTCTTTTGGACTGTTGGAATAGTTTGTTATGACCAGCACATTCTCTTGACAAGCTCTGTTAGCCTTTGCTTTGCTTCATTTTGTACTCCAAGACCAATATTGCCTGTTACAACAGTATCTCTTGACCTCCTACTTTTGCATTCCAATTCTCTATGATGAAAACTACATGTTCTTGGTATTAGTTCTAGAAGGTCTTGGAAATCTTCATACACCCACTCAACTTCTGTTCCTTAATTAATGGTTGGGGCATAGATTTGGATTATTGTGATATTGGATGATTTGCTTGGAAACAAACCAAGATCTGTCATTTTTGAGACTGCACCCACATACTGCATTCGATTCTTTCGTTGGCTTTGAGGGCAAAGCCATTTCTTATTAGAGATTTTTTTCCACAGTAATAGATATAATGTCCATCTGAATTAAATTTGCCCATGCCCATCCATGGGCATGGTTCACTGTTTTAGTTCACTGTTTGTAAGATGTTGATGTTCACTCTTTTTGCCTTTTTGCACTGTTCCTGATGTGAATACTGGAGTGATTTGCCATTCCATCCTCCAGTGGACCATGTTTCTTCAGAACTCTTCACTGTGACCCATCTGTCTTCTGTGGCTCTGCACCTATCTATCTTGTGTGGACCTGCATGGTGTAACTCATAGTTTCTTTGAGATTCAACTTCTTCTTCAAGACTTGCAAAACAGTTTATAAAAATTTAAAGTATAATCATTGGAATCTTAATTAAATGTTAAAACCTATTTAAAGTAAGTCTCTTCTAGATTTTACAAAATATAACTAACATTGCTAACATGCATTTTTTCATCTCTCTAACTCATCATGTGTACACATAAAATCCTGTTATATTTATGCACTATAAAAAGATTGAAAATGTTCAGTGGTACATTTACAAAATCCTACTGATATAACTAGAGTTTCTAAATGCTGCATACATAAAAGATAAGATCTTCCATTGTATACAAATACCTTCCACTACTAAAATAATAGGTTGCTACTTTTTTTTTTTTTCTTAATAGTAACAGAACAAACTGTTAATCACTTAGTTGTGTCCAACTCTTTGTGACCTCAGGGACCATTGCTCACCAGGCTCCTCTGTCCATGGAATTCTCCAGGCAAGAATCCTGAGTGGGTTGCCATGTCCTTCTCTGGGTGATCTTCCCAACCCAGAGGTCGAACCTGGGTCTCTGTCATTGCAGGCAGATTGTTTACAGTCTGAGCCATCACAGAACAAACCAAAGAATATTGTCAGGGTTCAATATCCTAGGTCATGTTTATGCACAGAAAAATAAACAATGTTTATTCAGAAAAATCCCAAAGTGGTTTTATTGTTGAGATATTCCATTTATCCCTAGGCTTTGACCCCTATTAAAATTTAAAGACCCTCTTGGAAGAAGAAGGGACACTATCAACTATAAACCATTACATATATATAAAAAGTCTGATCTAAATGACAAAGGAGACATGGGGATATGGTAATGGTAGAAATAATTTTTAAAATGTGAAGCATGAGAAAAAGTTTTCTTTTTTTTTGCAGGGTGGGGCCATTTCCCAGGTGGCACAGTTGCTAAAGAATCTGTATGCCAGTGCAGAGATGCAAGAGACCTGTGTTTGATTCCTGCATCAGGAAGATCTCACTGTAGTAATGGCAACCCACTGCAGTATTCTTGCCTGGAAAATTCCATGGACAGAGGAGTCTGGTGGCCTACAGTACTTGGGGTCGCAAAGTCTCAGACACAACTTAGCAAACACACACATGTATTCATATAAAATAATAAGCATGATGATCTTTGAAACAGAGATAGCTATTCTAGTCCTCAACACTTTTGCCATTGTGTTAAATTATGTACAAGTGAATCATTTCAACACCCTCCTGTGTAGAAGTGGTGATACTATAACATCTTTTGATGCTTCTTTCCTGAGGTTCTTCTTTTCACCTTTGGCAATATTAGACCAGAAGATGGAAGATAGTGAAAATGGAGAAGCAAGCAATGATGTTCATATATATGCATTAGTAGAATCCATAATATGGCTTAGAAGATGTGTTGGTCCTTTAATGGACTGGAACCTGGTGGTCCGGAGTCAACGATAAGAAAGTATGAGAGAGAAAGAAGCTAACATCCCCTGGTTTACTCGGAAAGCCAATAGAGTCCTGTTCTTAGGGCTTGCGCTGCTGCATGTAGGTACCAGGCGCCCTCTCCAGTGGGTGAAGGCACAGTGCGCCTTCTCGAGAGGGTCTTAGAAGCCCGGGCAAGAAAGTGAGCTCAGTGGGCCTCCGCGCTCCAAGGAATTAGCCAGAAATAGAGAGACAGACAGACAGACAGACAGACAGACAGACAGAAGGAATAGAAAGAGAACGAAAGACACAGGGACCAAAGCTCTGATGGAGCAAAGGTGTTTTAATCAACATGGCATGGGCATATATACTGTCTTAAAAGTTGGTTATTCTCAGCAAAGATAAAGATTAAAATTCCAGGCTTACAAAACATAAGATGATCCCTATCAAAGAGAGAGTTGCAAACAATCACCTTTTCATAAGAAGGAAGAGGGTACTTATTACCATAATGAGAAATGCCTGGATTCCTCAGCCCCGGGAAAGGTGTGCCTCTCCTCTTAATTCCTGAATATTCAGGAATTAATAAGGGCCAGAGGGTTCCTGACAGATCCAAAACAGCACACAGGAAACCACTTGTTAAATGCTTCCTGACAAAGATGCACTCAATATTAATTTGTACACTGATTATGTTAGTTCACTGCTAGACTCTAGGGATACAGTTAATCCTTAGTGACTAGATACAGCCACAGTTTAGATTCTAGTGTTAATATGAATGCTAGTTCATTTTGGCCTAAACTGAAGGAATCTTTCATTTGCCCCCCCCCCTTTTTTATTCAAATTGAGGTGTAGTTGATTTTCAACATTGTGTTAGTTTCAAATGTACAAAAGATTCAATATTTTTTTTAAATATACTCCACACAATTGTGAAATATTGACTGCATTCCCTGTGCTTATCTATTTTACACCTAGTAGACATCATTTTTTATTTCCTTTCACTTATCTTACCACTACCTCTTCCTTTCTCCTGAATGGAAATAACTAGTTTGTTCTCTATACCTGTGAAACTCTTTCTATTTTGTTACATATGTTTGTTTCTTTATTTTTAGATTCCATGTGTAACTTATAACACAGTATTTGTCTTTCTCTGACTTATTTCACTAAGCTTAATACTCTCTGGGTTTATCCATTTTCTGCAAATGGCAGGATTTCATTCTAATGGTTGTGTAGTATTCCACTATATATATATATGCATACATATGTATATATATATATAATTCATATTATATGTATAATAATAATACATATTTTATATATTATAATAATATTGCATATATATGTATATATATATATATATATAAATATCACATCTTTTCATCTGTTATTGACACTTAACATTTCTTCCATATATTGATTATTGGGAATAATGCTGCTATAAAGATTAAGGTGTCTCTGTGTGTGTTACTTGCTCGATCGTCTGTCCAACTCTTTGAAACCCATAGACTGTAGCCTGCCAGCCTTCTCCATCCATGGGATTCTCGAGGCAAGAACTGGAATATGTGGCCATTCCCTTTTCCCGGGGATCTTCCCAACTCAAGGATTGAACCCAGGTCTCCAGCATTACAGGGAGATTCTTTACTGACTGAGCCACCAGGGAAGCCAAAGAATACTGGAGAAGATGTTCCTGAGCTAGGGATCGAACCCTATATATACATCTTCCTTGGTGGCTCAGACACTGAAGAAGCTGCCTGCAATGCCGGGGACCTGGGTTCGATCCCTGAGTTGGGAAGATCCCCTGGAGAAGGGAATGGGAACCCATTCTAGTATTCTTGCTTTGAGAATCCCCATGGGCAGAGGAGCCTGGTGGACTACAGTCCATTGACTAGCAAAGGGTTGTACATGACTGAGTGACTAAGCACACACACACACACACACACACACACATATATATCTTCTCAGGTGGTGCAGTGGTAAACAATCAACCTGCCAATCCCGGGTCCAGAAGATTCCCTAGAATAGGTAATGGCAAACTACTCCTGTATTCTTGCCTGGACAATCCTATGGACAGAGGAACCTGGAGGGTTACAGTCCATGGGGTTGCAAAGAGTTGGACATCACTGAGTGACAGAAGATGCATGCTCATATTATGATGTCATCCACACATAGTGACAGTCTTACTTCTTCCCTTACAATTTTGATGCCTTTTATTTTATTTCTTTATCTGTCTGGTTGCAATGGTTAGGACTTCCAATACGATGTTAAATATAAGTGATAAGAGTGGGCATTCTTGTCTTGTTCCTGATTTTAGAGAAGTTTTTCAGTTTTTCATTTTTGAATATGATATTAGCTGTGGTTTTGGCATGGCTTTATTATGTTGACATATGTTTCCTCTATACTCATGTTTATGAGTTTTTATCATGAATAGATTTTGAATTTTGCCAAATGACTTTCTGCTTCTATTGAGATGACTGTGCTATTTTATAATTCCTTTGTTAATATGGCATATCACATTGACTGATTTGCAGATATTGAACCATCCTTTTATCCTTGGAATAAATCTCACTTGATTGTGCTATATGATCCTTTTAATAAAATTTTGAATTTCATTTTGCAACATTTTGTTGAGGATTTTTGGGTCTTTATTAGTTAGAGGTATTGGCCTGTAATTTTCTTTTCTTTAGTGTCTTTGTTTGGTTTTAGTATCAGGGTAGTGGTGACCTTGAATGAATTTTGGAATGTTTAATCTTCCTTTTTTTTTTTGCTAGTTTGAGAAGTATAGATATTAGTTTTTCTCTCTTCTTCTGGGACCCTTATATGTGAATGTTGGTAAGCTTGATATTACCCCAAGATCACTGTTCTCATTTTTTTTAATTTGTTTTTTATTTTGCTTTTCAGGCTAGACAATTTCCATGATACTTTTTGATCACATAGGCATTCTTCTGTTTCTCCTAGTCTCATATTTATTTCTTCTAGTATGTTTTTCATTTCAGTTACTGTAGTCCTCAGGTCTGACTCATACTATATGTTCTAGTTCTTCGTTAAAGTTCTAATTATGTTCATCTATTCTTTTCCCTAATTCAATCAGCATTCTTACTATTAATGTTTTGGGTCATTTATCTGATAAGTTGTCTGTTTCTGTTTCACTTGTTTTTCCAGGGGTTTTCTTTTGGTCTTTTGATTGATATAAATTCTTTTGTCTTCTCTTTTGTTTAACCATTTCTGTCTCTGTGAAATTATGTGATACACTTATCTATTGCTTGTCCCTACATAGTCAAAGTTCCCATTAGCTTTGTGGGAGAGCTGGACAGATGTGAACACAAGTCTCATCTTTTCCCAGTGTATTCGGACATCTCTTACCTTGGTGGATGGTGGGAATGAAGCTGTGATGCTTAGAGCCAGAACCAAATGTTAGCTGGGGCTTTCTCTCTTTTCAGTGGCCATCACTGCCCTATTAGGAAGGGGGGTCTGGTCTCTAGTTTCAGGAGTAGAAGCTCTGAGGTTCAAATCTGAGCTGGCTTCCTTCCCTTTAAGCATGCACTCTCCCATCTCTCAGCACTGGCATTCTCATCATTGAGGGGAGCAGTGCTAAAACAAGTGGGGCTAATGCTGGCACTCAGCATGTGTCAGGCAACAGGCTCCAGTGGTTTGCCTAGGGTGCAAGACTCAGACTGGCTTCCCAGCTGACTTTGTAGTAAAGAATCTTCCTGCCAATGCAAAAGCTGCATTGGCAGCTGGGATCCCTGGGTTGGAAAGATCCCACGGGGGAGGAAATGACAACCCACTCCAGTATTCTTGCTGGGATAATCCCATGGACAGGAGAGCCTGGCAAGAGTTGGACATGACTGAGCAGCTAAGCACAAAATCCAAACTGATTTTGACACGCTATATATACAAGGGCCAGTAATGGCTATCCAAACACTGCTCAGATGTCCCTTCAGGTCTGAGTTACCTCTTTGTCTTACAGCTGGAACTGAGCTGCTTTTGTGCCTCACAGCCAAGCTTTCTTTCCAGTGTAGAGCTGCTTCACAAATCAAGCAGTGGTGGTATAACTGTTGGAGTTGGGCTGGGCATGTGCTGGAGCAGTCATGGGAAACTGATCAGCCACTGGTGCCATTTTCAGTTCACTTTCTCCTCCCTGCCTCAGGGAGGCCTTGGTTGTATGGGAGTCGTTCTGCCAGTTGCCCGTTAGTATTTTACTGATAATTGCTCTCCATGTAGATATATTTTTGATGTATTCACAATGAAAGTCAGTTCCATATGCTACTACTCCATCTTCTTGGTGTCCTCTTTCATTTGTGATTTTAATCAAGATATTCCATTGGCAGATAGAAATACATATTATTACTATCTAATTAGATAATGTAACTCAAAGCCTATGTATTGAGTTCCAGTTTTCTGATAAAATATTGATTGTTGTACAGGAAAAATAATGTACTAATGATTAATATCAGTTCAATCATTTTGAAATATTGAATATACCACATCCTTTAGGGGCAACACACCATTTTCCCCAATTTCTGCATTTCAAATATTTAACTACATTCAAAAATCTAGTTCCTGTGACTGAACAAGAATTTGAAGAGATACGTAAAAGCAATATCTTGAGCATTTTACATACGAGTAAATTAATATTTGCAAAAGTAAGTAAACTAATGAATATTTTGTTTTTATGCACAGCAGCATTGGGATTAAACACATTGTGATATCTTTAATTAAAACTACATAATTCAATTAAAATAAGAAGCTCATCAAGTGACATCAATGTCTGATTTTTATATGATTTGAGGTTTATGAAAAAATCTTTCCATACTTTATTCTTCCATTTTATTCTCACAAGAAATAAGGGTTTGTAGGAAGTTGCTTTTGTTGTTCAGTCACAAAGTATCAAAACAGAACCCAAATCTTGCAATCCCATGTTATACTTTCTAGAGAAATTGAGGGCTACCCATAGGAAATCTCAACTCTTTGCATTTCCATGGACTGCAGCATGCTAGGCTTCCCTGTCCTTCACCATCTCCCAGAGACAGTGCAAACTCATGTCCATTGAGTCAGTGATGCCATCCAACCATCTCATTCTCTGTCACTCCCTTCTCTTCCTGCCCTAAATTTTTCCCAGCTTCAAAGTCTTTTCCAATGAGTCAGCTCTTTGTGTCAGATGGTCAAATTATTGGTGCTTCAACTTCAGTATCAGTCTTTCCAATGAATATTCAGGGTTAATTTATTTTATGATTGAATGGTTTGATCTCCTTGCTTTCCAAGGGACTCTCAAGAGTTTTCTCGAACACCACAGTTTGAAAGCATCATATATTCAGCACTCATCTTTTCTTATGGTCCAACATTCACATTCATACATGATGAGTGGAAAAATCATAACTGCTATATGAACCTTTATCAGCAAAGTGATGTCTCTCTTTTTTAATACACTGTCTAGGTCTTTCATGGCTTTTCTTCCAAGGAGCAAGCATCTTTTAATTTTGTGGTTGTAGTTACAGTCCACAGTGATTTTGGAGCCCAAGAAAATAAAATATGCCACTGTTTCCATTTTTTATCCATCTATTTGCCATGAAGTTATGGGACCATATGCCAAGATCTTAGTTTTTTGAATGCTGAGTTTCAAGCCAGGTTTTTCACTCTCCTCTTTCACCTTCAACAATAGGCTCTTTTGTTCCTTTTTGCTTTCTGCCATTAGAGTGGCATCATCTTCATAACTGAGGTTGTTGATATTTCTCATGGTAACCTTGATTCCAGCTTGTGATTTATCCAGACTGTTTTTTGCAAGATGTACTCTGCATATAAGTTCATTAAGCAGGGTGGCAATATACAGCCTTGTCATGTTCCTTTTTCAATTTTGAATCAGTCTGTTGTTGTTTGTCCAGCTCTAATTGTTGCTTCTTGACCTGTATACAGGTTTCTAAGGGTCAGGTAAGATGGTCTGGTATTCCCATCTCTTTAAGGATCATCCACAGTTGTTGTGATCCACACAAACAAAGGCTTATACATAGTTAATGAAGCAGAAGAAGATGCTTTTCTGGAATTCCCTTGCTTTTTCTATAATACAAAGGATATTAACAATGTAATCTCTGGTTCCTCTTCCTTTTCTAAATTCAGTTTGTACATCTGGAATTTCTCAGTTCATGTACTCTTGAAATCTCACTTGAATAATTTTGAGCAAGATGCTCAAGCTGGATTTAGAAAAGACAGAGGAACCAGAGACCAAATTGACAACTTCTCTTAGATCATTGAAAAAGCAAGAGAGTTCCAGAAAAATACCTACTTCTTCTTCATTGACTATGGCAAAGTCTTTGACAGTGTGGACCACAACAAGCTGTGGAAAATTCTTAAAGAGATGGGAATACCAGACCACCTGACCTGCCTCTTGAGAAATCTAAATGTGGGTAAAGAAGCAACAGTTAGAACTGGACATGGAACAGCAGACTGGTTCCAAATAGGGGAAGGAGTATGTCAAGGTTGTATACTGTTCCCCTGCTTATTTAACTTATATGCAGAGTACACCATGAGAAACACTGGGTTGGATAAATAACAAGCTGGAATCAAGATTTCTGGGAGAAATATCCCTAACCTCAGATATGCAGATGACACCACTCTTATGGCAAAAAGCAAAAAAGAACTAAAGAGACACTTGGTGAACAAGAATAGTGAAAAAGTTGGCTTTAAACTCAACATTCAGAAAACGAACAGCATGGCATCTGGTCCCATCACTTCATGGCAGATAGACAGGGAAACTATAGAAACAGTGACAGCCTTTATTTTGGGGGGCTCCAAAAATCACTGCAGATGGTGACTGCAGCCATGAAATTAAAAGACGCTTGCTCTTTGGAAGAAAAGTTATGACCAACCTAGACAGCATATTAAAAAGCAGAGACATTGCTTTGCCAACAAAGGGCTGCCTAGTCAAAACTATGGTTTTTCCAATAGTCATGTATGACTGTGGGGGTTGGACTCTAAAGAAAGCTGAGCACCGAAGAATAGTTGCTTTTGAACTGTGGTATTGGAGGAGACTCTTGAGAGAATTCCTTGGACTACAAAGAGATCCAACCAGTCCATCCTAAAGGAAATCAATCTTGAATATTCATTGGAAGAACTGATGCTGAAGTTGAAACTCCAATACTTTGGCCACCTGATGTGAAGAACAGACTCATTTTCCATGACCCTGATGCTGAGAAAGAAAGAAGGTGAGAGAAGTGGACGACAGATGATGAGATATTTGGATGGCATCACTGACTCAATGAATATGAGTTTGAGTAAACTCTGGGAGTTGGTGATAACTAGGAAGGCCTGGCCTGCTGCAGTCCATGGGGTCATTAAGAGTTGGACATGACTGAGCAACTGAACTGAACTAATGCTAACCTGTGAAATGAGTGCAATTGTATGGTAGTTTGAACATTCTTTGGCATTGCCTTCCTTGGAATGTCAGCAAATTGTTTCTCTATTTTGAAAGCTTTTAATAAATATTCAACTGTAAATTAATCTGGATACTTGTTGCTAAAGTCAGAGCAAAAACTAAAGTTTGTTTCCATGTATTGCTTCTGAATTACTAGTCTAATATAGATAACCCATTTTATTCTATCCAGCATTTAGCACAATTCAGTCACTCAATCATGTCCAACTCTTTGTGACCCCATGAACTGCAGCACGCTGGGCTCCCCTGTCCATCAGCAACTCCTGGAGTTTACTCAAACTCATGTCCATTGAGTTGGTGATGCCATCCAACCATCTCATCCTCTGTCATCCCCTTCTCCTCCTGCCTTCAATCTTTCCCAGCACCAGGGTCTTTTCAAATGAGTCAGCTCTTCACATCAGGTGGCCAAAATACTGGAGTTTCAGCTTCAGCATCAGCCCTTCCAATGAATATTCAGGACTGATTTCCTTGCAGTCCAAGGGACTCTCAAGAGTCTTCTCCAACACCACAGTTCAAAAGCATCAGTTCTTCGGCACTCAGCTTTCTTCACAGTCCAACTCTCACATCCATACATGACCCCTGGAAAAACCATAGCTTTGACCAGATGGACCTTTGTTCTCAAAACAGTATCTCTGCTTTCTAATATGCTGTCTAAGTTGGTCATAGCTTTTCTTCCAGGGACCAATTGTCTTTTAATTTCATGGCTGCAACCGCTATCTGCATTGATTTTGCAGCCCCCAAATGTAAAGTTTGCCACTGTTTCCACTGTTTCCACATCTATTTGCCATGAAGTGATGGGACCAGATGCCATGATCTTAGCCTTCTGAATGTTGAGTTTTAAGCAACTTTTTTACTCCCCTCCTTCACTTTCATCAAGAGGTTTTTTAGCTCAACTGGAATTCCATTACCTGTACTAACTTTTTTCGTAGTGATGCTTCCTAAGGCTACTTTACTTTGCATTCCAGGATGTCTGGCTCTAGGTGAGTGATACACCATAGTGCTTATCTGGGTCATGAAGATCTCTTTTGCATAGTTCTTCTGTGTATTCTTGCCACCTCTTCTTTATATCTTCTGCTTCTGTTAGTTCCGTACCATTTCTCTCCTTTATTGTGCCCATCTTTGTATGAAACGTTCCCTTAGTATCTCTAATTTTCTTGAAGATATCTCTAGTGTACCTAAGGTCAAAACTTTCTATCTAGTGTATGAATGGTCAAACCTTTTATCAGTGGAGTTGAGACTAACAGAAGAGCCATAGAAGTTTGTTTTTGTATATCAATATACTGGTGATGAAACTTTGCAATTGGATAAATTAAAATTAAAGGATTTGAAATGGAGAAGATTCATCTATGAAAGTACAGGATAAAGCCAAAATTTTTAAAGAAAAAGGCTAACATAGTACATGAAATTTATGCCTTTCAGTAAATTTATAAGCATCAAAGTATTAGTCACTCAGTCGTGTCTGACTCTGTTACCACATGGTCTGTAGCCCTCCAGGTTCTTCTGTCCATGGGATTTCCCAGGCAAGAATACTAGAGTGGGTTGCCATTTCCTGCTCCAGGAGATCTTCCCAATCCAGGGATTGAACCCTGATCTCCTGCATTGCAGGCAGATTCTTTAGTGTCTGAGTCACCAGGGAAGGTCTTACAAGCATCAAAACAGAACCTAAGTCATAGAATCCCTCTCTTATACTTTCTAGTGAAATTGAGGGCTTCCAAAAAGAAATATTTTGTTAAAAGACAAAATGGATTTGACTTTTTACAGAGGGTTTTCTTATGAAATGACTTCTAAAATTTCTAAAGCAGGAGTTGTTTCAGAAAAGGTTTATAAATAATATGTGAGTGATGATCATTCTTTCTTCTATACCTTTCTCCTATTCATTGATGCCTAAACTTTTATACAGTAATAAATATTTCAACATTAAATTAGAGAAATCATTTTTTAAATTAATATTCCTGCTTGGAAAAAGTTATAGTTTGACTGAAATAGGTACACAAAAGTATGAATATAAAGCTTTGGAAACTTTGAAATAATCTGAAAAAGAGGTACCATAATTTTGAAAGTAAAGCATTGAAAATACATGATTTCCTTTCTCATTTGGATGATTTTTAGTAAACAAAGGAGGTATGGATAAAGAAGGAGAAAATATGAAGTAAAACAGAACTATAATTAAAGCTGAATATTATGAAAAAGATACTGATGCCACTATATTCAACTTACACAGTGATTTCTTACATTTAAAGTTTACCTGACTCACATATCAGTCTTTTCCAAATAATCAGTTTGAAAGACTGGTATATGAGTCAGGTAAACTTTGAGGGAAAGAAAATTCCATGTGACATCATAATCATCGTTATTGATGATGGAGTGACACTTTTTTTATTTTGGGGTGACACTGTGTTAGATATTTCCTCAATGCTTATATTTTTCTTCCTTTTTATGGAGTGTAATGTTTTATATGTATATATATATGTATATATATATATATATACAGAAATTGTGAATTTATATCAAATACAGTATAAAATTTCTCAAGTACTGCTTTATCTGCATCTCACAAATTTTGATATGCTTTTATCATCTAGTTCAAATGTTAACTCTTTACAAAAATAGCATTTTATTTCCAAATATTTGTAATTATTTAGATATAGTATTGTTATTTATTTCTAATTTAATATCATTTTTATCAAAGAGCACATTCTAGATTGTTTAAATCATTTGAAATGTATTGGTACTTTTTTAACGGATGTTTTATATGCAAGTGAAAATACACATGCACTCAGTGGTTACTACAATATTCTGCAGTTGTCAGGTCAAATTTTTAATATTGTTGTTCAACTATTTTATTTTCTTGTTTTTTTTTTTTTCTTTTTAATCAAACAGTGAAAGAAGATTCTCCTAATCACACACTATTACTGTGAATTTTTCCTACAGTCTGTCAGGTTTATTGCTCTAAAATTCTGATATTAACTGTGGACAAATTTCAGATTACTAAAATTTGTTGATGAATTCCCTGTTTTATACTATGAAATGTCCCTTTTTATCTGGCTGTAATGAATATTTCTATATAATATAGCTACATCAACTTTCTAGTACTTAATGTGTTTCCAGTGGTGTATTTTCTTTCCCTTTTATTTCCATCTGTTCCGTTCTCAATATTTAAAATGTTTTTAACAACATATTTAAAATTTTTGAACCTCTTCCTTTAATAAGCATATTTAGTCTATTTACATTTATTGAAAGTGAAAAATGTTTATCACTCAGTCGTGTCTGACTCTTTGTGACCTCATAGACTGTAGTCACCTCCTCCATGCCAGGCTCCTCTGTCCGTAGAATTCTCCAGGCAGAAATACTGCAGTGTGTAGCCATTCTCTTCTCCACGGGATCTTCCCAATCCATGGTTTGAGATTGGGCTGAAATCTACCTTCTTTTAATTTCTTTCTGTTGATCTGTGCTTCTGTTCCTAATTATAATTTTTTCTTTTAAATGTAACAAGTATTTTTTAGTATCTTACTTCATCTGCTGCTGCTGCCGCTAAGTCGCTTCAGTCGTGTCCGACTCTGAGCGACCCCATAGACGGCAGCCCACCAGGCTCTCCCATCCCTGGGATTCTCCAGGCAAGAACACTGGAGTGTGTTGTCATTTCCTTCTCCAATGCATGAAAGTGAAAAGTGAAAGTGAAGTCGTTCAGTCATGTCCAACTCTTAGCAACCCCATTGACTGCAGCCTACCAGGCTCCTCCGTCGATGGGATTTTCCACGCAAGAGTACTGGAGTGGGGTGCCATTGCCTTCTCTGTTACTTCAACTGGCTTGTTGATTTTTTAGATCTATTTATCTTTTATATGTTAGTTGCTGTTCTAGATAATAAAGCAAGTACCTTTAAGTCATTAAGTTAGTCCAGAAATAATCAACGTCCTGAGCAATGTAAGAAGCTTACTTCAATTCAATTCCATTTATTCCCTTTCTGGATTTTCTGTTCTCATTCTCATATATTTTATTTCTACAGTGCAATAATTCCTTAGCAATGTTTTTTAACAATGTAAGCATATCTACTTATGAATAAAAGTTTTATGAAAAGGCTTAGATATTTACTCATATATTTATCTTTTTTATTGTCTATTTATTTGGGGCTTCCCTGGTGGTTCAGAGGGTAAAGCATCTGCCTGCAATGTGGGAGATTCTGATTCAACCCCTGGGTCAGGAAGATCCCCTAGAGAAGGAAATGGCAATCCATTCCAGTATTCTTGCCTGGAGAATCCCATGGACAGAGGAGCCTGGTAGGCTACAGTCTACGGGTTTTTTTAATTGTCTTTTTATACTTCTCATTTGCATATACACATTTTCATACAAACAGTTCAAAGGCCACCACACTGTAAACCACGGTAACAAGTTATTGTTGCAATTTTTATGAATGGCAGCTTTTAGAGCTATTTCTTGGACATCTTGTATGGACTTCTTATATAGTATGACTAACTAATGTATACTTTAAAATTACTTATTTGATTATTTTTAAAATCATTACCTTAAACTTATTTTTGTCTCACTCAGTATGTCTCTCATTTTATATTTTCTTTGTCAATATATATTTGGGCTTTGGAGAACTTTTGTAGTATGTACATAGAAAAATGAAAATTAGATTAATATCAAAGATATAATTTTTCCAAGTCATATTTCTATCTCTAAAAATACTAAAAGACCTAGGACTAGTGTCATATATAATTATAAATGAATAAATTAACAGTGTTTTAACCTTATTGGATACAGTTGGAAAGAATTTCAGTAGCGAGAGCAAGGTTGAAAATGTTTCAAAGTTGCAGTTATAAAAGGAGTATAACTGGAAGATAAATTACTTCAGGAAATAAAATTTTAGATGGGATACATAAAGAGTCTTCAATGGTAAGCAATATATTTTGTGCAAATTCATACATGCATAGTTTTGAATCACCTTCCAGTCTATGCAAACTGAAATTTATCAGTATGTATTCTTTATGTGCATTATCTTACAGTCAAACCACTGGTTGCTTTAAAAAAAAAAAAGAAAAAAGTATACAAACATAGTGCTGGAGTCATAGGTTAATCTGAAGTTCAAATCTAAATCTATGTTGAAGGCAAGCTTCTCAGTAGCTATAGCAAAAGCTGCACTCACATAAGAAAAAGGGTATTTTGCTATTCACACCTTTGCCAGCTTTGCAACTATTTTAATTCTTTGTTTTTCAGAAAATGTAAATATAAGGTCAAACAAATTCATAGGTATATTAAAATTTACCAAAAAATTAAATTATTGCTTACAAGTTTAAAATGAATTAGACATTTCTTTTTTCAAAAATGCCTTTTCTTAACTTTATTTCTTGTCATGTCATAAAAATATTTTCTTTTAACTTGGAAAAATGTAGACTATTAAATAAATGAAGAAAATATTATTATGTTTACAAGTATTAACAAGAACATCATTATTCAAAATCAAATTATACTTCCATGAATTTAATTAAAATAACTAACTTGTTTATGCTTTTATTTAAAATAAACATTTAGTCATCCTTCCTTTGTATCATTCACATTCAATATGGACAAGTAACTTGAAAATATGAACAAATATTCTTTTGTAAGTCCTAATGATAATTGCTAAGATCATTTTAAAATTTGATAACATCTCTTGTTGAAAAGCTTCCCAGGTGGAACAGTGGTAAAGAATTCACCTGCCAATGCAGGATATTCAAGAGATGTGGGTTTGATCCCTGGATCAGAAAGATCCCCTGGAGAAGGAAATGGCTCCCCAGTATTCTTGCAAGGAGAGTCCCTTGGACAAAGGAGCCTGGTGAACTACAGAACATGGGGTCACAAAGATTCAGACACAACCAAGCAATAGCGCACTCACCCACACCTATTGAAAAAGAATAAGTAATGGGATTCAATGTTAATATAACAACTGTAGACTACTAAATAGAATATACTAATTGAATTAGTGTATAATTATATATTATCTATTTGAATTGTCTGCTGGTTGAGATTATTGATATTTATTCTCCTTATATTTGAATTTTGAAAAAGAAAGATATTTGGCATGAAAACCTCACTTCAAACTGTTGCTATTTAATTAAAGGATAAAAGACTATATCAGTTTTTCACATCCAAGTAATGTTTAATTAATTGTTTAAGCCTCATATACTATTAATCAATATGTTGTTTCTTTTTTCATTTTCTTTTGCCATATTTGCATTCTATACTTTTTGGGTAAATCATGTGATTACTTGCAATCTGAAAATTACTAACATTTTAGGCAATGGAATATACAGACAGGCTCTATCATTAAACTGGTACTGTATTTTAGTCAGTGTCTTCCCTTCAATTTTTTTGACCTAAGAAACTTTATTTTAAATAGAATTTAACTCTCTAATTTTATTTCTTCTTGCTCGTGTGTGTGTGTGTTAGGGAGGAGCACAGGGTTTGTGTGTGTGTTTATGTGATTGTGTACATGTACATATGAGTAAAGCTTAAGGAATTAACTACTGATTTTACTTGCTAATTTGGCCTGCAGTTAGGTGTCAAATACTATCCCCAATATTTTCCTGTATTTTAGAGTTATTTTAGCAATAAGTGCAATGTTATATTGGAGAAGTCAATGGCAACCCACTCCAGTATTCTTGTCTAGCGAATCCTGTGGACTGAGGAGCATGGTGGGCTGCTGTCCCTAGGGTCTCACAGAGTCGGATGCTACTGAAATGACTTAGCATGCATGCATGCATTGGAGAAGGAAATGGCAACCCACTCCAGTATTCTTGCCTGGAGAATCCCAGGGACAGAGGAGCCTGGTAGGCTGCCATCTATGGGGTCGCACAAAGTTGGACATGACTGATGTGACTTAGCAGCAGCAGCACAATGTTATATACAAAGTCACACATAATGTTACTTCTCCAAGGTGGATTCAAGAGGCTGGTTGTAGAGTTACCATCTGCACTGACCTATACAAAAATGACAAGTTAAGAAGTAAAAACAAATGATTTACCAGTCACATGTGAAAATGTGTGATTTAACAGTATGAATTTACTTACTTAGATTAAGAGCTTTTGGAGTTAATATTGCCTCAAGTTAATAACAGGCTTCCCTGGTAGCTCAGTTGGTAAAGAACCTGCCTGCGATGTGGGAGACCCGGGTTCAATCCCTGGGTGGGGAAGATTCCCTGGAGAAGGGATAGGCTATCCACTCCAGTCTTCTAGGGCTTCCCTGGTGGCTCAGTTGGTAAAGAATCCCCTTGCCGTGTGGGAGACCTGGGTTCAATTCCTGTGTTGAGATGATCACCTGGAGGAGGGCATGGCAAACTACTCCAGTACTCTTTCCTGGAGAGCCCCCATGGACAGAGGAGCCTGGGGGGCTGCAGTCCATGGGGTAACAAAGAGCTGGACATGACTGAGTGACTAAGCACAGCACAGAGCAAGTTAGCAACAGTTCTCTGAATCAATGAGTTACTTCAATAGAGTTATTTACCTACTGTTGTGACAAACCACTCAGGTATCTTGGAATGATTGCCACCATTTCTTTTTCTTTCTAAGGTGAAGACTTTTTGAAGGAAAAACAATCTGAATAACTCTGTACCCCAGGTGTCTTTCTCCATCTACTTTCTTGATCTTTTTTTTATATTAGGAATTAAATGTTAAACACTGTATCTTTTCTTGCTGAAAGTAAAATAAAATAACTAAGCTCAATTTATTCCCTATTATACTTAATATTAACTTCAAATAAATTTATCTCAAACTAGCATATATTAGATCACTTGAGACAATGTCAAAATTCAAATAAAAATAAACTGTCCCATAATCATAATATAAAACTACAGTGTACCATACAACCTATGACCACAATAAAGCATTTTACATTCCTGTTTTCTGATAGATATTAATTCACTGCCATGAAATAGTTGAAGAGGTTTTCCTAATCAGTTTTCCAAAACTTGCAAAACTTGTACAATGAGATATCTATAGTGTCCAGTAGTTTAAGGTCAATAATGTCAAAAGCCATAAATGGAAATATATATAATTCATAGTCTTGTAACTTTTAAAGATATCTCCCTTAAAACACCAAATACATTACATTTTTAATAGATATATTTATGGAAATCATATATCATGACATATCCTCAAAATACTTTATAATCTGTACAGTGTCATGGGGAAGCCACCAGTACTATTGCTGCCTTGATCTTGATGAGGCACCTGAAATATATAGATTTTGCACTTGTTATAGACTTATTTTGGAAATCAGTAAAATGCAATAACAATGTAGTAATCTTTTCTGTAAGACTCTAAATCATTGTATTAGGGCATGGATTTTTATTTTTCTAAATTAAATAAAATATAATTATTATAAACTACTTAATTTTTAAAATCTTAAATATATTAAAATTCTTAAAATTATTAAATATATGACTTACTCTGAAGAACAGGGTACAGAAGCAAGAATCTGAGTTGTTGAATGATTGTTTCTCTTGTTAATGTTACTATAAAATTAAAACTCAGTACAAGGATCACACCCTAACTTTGTACTCAACCACCTTAGCTGGAGATGAGCATATGGTTTCAGTTTCATTTTGATACAAAGTACTGTCTCAAAGCAAGGATTCTTGAAAAGGCCATTATGCTATCATTTGAATTAGGACTATATGCATATTTCTAAAGGTGGCAGTCCCTGACAAAATAGGGAGGAGAACAACTCTACAGGTTCTATTCACACACTCTTTAGAAATTAAAAAAAAAAAAAGGAAACTTTCTTTGGAATGAAATAATTTGTGGCAACCCTGTTTTGCTCTCCAGATGTTCAAAATTCAATCCATGCCTACTCCATTATTACAATGATCTAAAAACTACAGCACTTATTTTGCTATTTATATGTAGCAATTTTAAAGAAAAGACAGATATCACTGTGACTTTCATAATGTTATTATGGCAAGGAATATTTAACAACTATGTGCATATTACTGTTAGATTTTATAACAATCATACAGAATAAAGAATGTTATAATAATATAAAATGTTCAAATTAGAGTCAATAATAATATTTATATGAAAATGAAAAATATCTTTCATAAAAAGAAAAATCATTTAGAAAAAGCATATAACTTGATTATCATGTGTGTGCATGTTTGTGCATGTACTTTTCCCTGGCAGTAACATAGAAAATTAGCAAAGTATATCCAAGGCCTAAAGTGAGAATCTGATTTATAATAGAGCTGGTATTTAAATCAATGCTGAAAAAATCTAATATTCAAAAATACATTTTTGTTTCTCTATATATGGGAGATATTTTTATAAACTTGCAACAGTAAAACATTTCATAAGGAAAGCAAAAAAAAAATCCATTCTATGCATGGTAAGAATAATGAGTTTAAATATATTGCAATTATATTCACTAAAATACATCCAAAAAAACTAAAAATTGTAAGCCTCATACTGAAAATAAATATTTTCAACATGTATAGCACAGCAGGTTCATATGGAGAATGTAAATGACAGCTAAAAATCAGTAACACCATTAACTCAGGAGAACAACAGCTAAATATCATCCACAGACACTTCCCAATAAATAAAATATACAAACAGTACATGATCATGTAAAAAAGGTGGTCAATTTCATTTTAGAAATCAGGAGAGTTCAAGTAAAAGTTTTGAAAGATAACCCTTTAGATTTTGTAAATCAAGGGGATGTCTCAAGCAGTGCCAGTAGGATATAAATTGATATGGGCTTCCCTGGTATATAACAACTTCGAAAAACAATTTACCATTATCATGCATGTATTTTATGACCTGAAATTCTATTCTAGGTTATGTACACACAGCATATATCTATATCTTTATGTATATCTATGCATCTCTAATGCCTGGGAAATCCCATGGACTGAGGAGCCTGGTAGGCTACAGTCCATAGGGTTGCAAAGAGTAGGGTATGACTGAGCCACTTCACTTTCACTTTTCACTTTCATGCACTGGAGAAGGCAATGGCAACCCACTCCAGTGTTCTTGCCTGGAGAATCCCAGGGATGGGAGCCTGGTGGGCTGCCATATATGGGGTCACACAGAGTTGGACACGACTGATGTGACTTAGCAGCAGTTTAGCATCTCTAAACATAGAGATAAAATATATATCCTAACAAATGTCACAAGGAGCTATGAATGTGAAGCTGTATTGTTTATCACAGGAAACAATTTGGAAATAACAAAAATATCCATCAGTGGTGGAATGACTAAATAACTTAGGGCGTTTTTGCAAAATGGAATATTACAGTGTGAATATGAATATAGTGATGCAACTCATCAATATTGAAACATTTTGAAGTTACAGTATGAAGAAAAACCCATACAACAATGCATATAATATAAAATAATTTATATATAATACAAAAGTATGTACATGTAAAATTTTAAAAATATGTAAAATGCAGAATAGGTTTTGTTTTTTGAGGAATGTTGAGTGACACAGTTGTGGAGGATCACACAAGCAGCTTTGAATTTCTTGGTGATTTTGCATATGACAAAAGAGGTAATGAGTAAGTAGGTGTTTCTTGTTTATTTTCTAGACTGCACAAAACTACTACATAGACTTTTTACTGTGTGCAATGTACAATAAAAATGGCAAAGTATAAATAGGATAAACTATATTAAAAGCAATAAGTTTAAATTGCTGGTAGTAGATATTCTGATTGGTTTGGCTTAGGAAAGAGACTTGGTCACATTCAGATGTTGGCAAAGAAGGAATAAGAAAATTGTTTCCATGTGTGTTCCATGTCCCACTCTTAGGAGCCCCATGGACTGCAGCCTGCCAGGCTCCTTGGTCCACGGGATTTTCCAGGCAAGAATACTGGAGTGAGTTGCCATTTCCTCCTCCAGGTCATCTTTCAAATCCAGGGATCCAAACTGCCTTTCCTGTGTTTCCTGAATTGTCAAGTGGATTCTTTATAACTGCAGCCACCTGGGAAGGCCGGGATTTCAAAATAAAGGAAATGAAGGAGAGCAAGTTCTATGAGGAAGCAAAAGGCAATTAGCACACACTTGGATCTGAAAACCTCAAGTAAGAGGAGAAACATTTTCCCAATTCTATAGGAGGGAAGGAAATAAGACAGTGGGTATAAATACATCTTTCTGTGAGGAAGGGGTATATAGAACAGTAAAGTTATTCTTATCTTGCTCTATATTTCCATACAGAACAGAATTTACTAATGTCAAAGTAGTAAAGGCACAATAGGGAATTAAGGGCACTGGTGAAAATTTGGAATTACTTCAGGAAAGAAATGGAGAAGAAACAGACAATGGAAATAATAATGTTCAGGCATTACTGAGAATAAAAATAAAGACTAGTATACATATATTATCACTAGCCTACCAGGCTCCTCTGTCCATGGGATTTTCCTGGCAAGAATACTGGAGTGGGTTGCCAGTTCCTTCTGCAGGGATCTTCCCAAACCAGGGATTGAACCCGGGGCTCCTGCACAGCAGGAGATTCTTCACTGAATAAGCCACCAGGAAAGTCCTACTGTGCACAACTAGATGCTATTTGTCATCAATTCTCAGACATGGGTTACAGAAATGACAAATACATTGATGACAAATACAGAAAACATGAAGAACTGTTTTCTTTATATAGAAAATGGAGCAGAGGGTTCCAGGTCATTGAGGAGAAAATGTTGAAGTAAAAGAATCTTGATTTCCAGGTGAAGAAATAAGGCTATAGACACAGAAGCCACAGAAAAATTAGAAGAGAATTCAGGATCAGAATACAGTTCAAACTCATAGTTATACCTGCAGCAAGGAATAGAAAGTCTGTAGTCTGAGCCTGAGATACTGAAGAAAGTTATTTCAAGGATTAAGATACAGATGATGGTAAAATCCAGGGCAGGGCCTTGAGTCCAAATAAAGAAACGTATATTCCTGGATTGCAGTGAAAAAAGTGACTAAGTCTATTATGGGAAATTGCATTGCTTCAGGGATTAGTGACTATTGGTTAGCAGAGGAAGCACCAGGAAAAATGCTTCACGCTATGATCCAAAGTGCTGAGGTGTTTATACACTAAAATTCACATGTCATCATCTAATCTCCACCCAGCATATTCATTAGTTATTAGGTAAAAACACTAGGATTTGTAGTATTGCTTTTTCCTTTCACAAATATCTCATTCTGCATTTTGACATTTTATTCTAATTTTTTAACCATCCTATCTGTTTTTAGCATTATTGCTGATATCAATTTTAATGATTGCATGCGTATGTATTTTAAATGTTGAATATTCATCAAAAGTGCTAGGGGGAAAAATCTACAATATAATTGGCTATAAGACTTGGAAGAAACTGTTTATATATTTATGCCACAAACTTCCTGTATGACATTAAATCACTATTCTCTCTAGACCATGCATTTATTCATTAGTTGGCATAGCAGTTCTGTATCTCCTTCCACAATAAATTTGAAAAGAATCAAACAAGATCATGCATCTCAGAATAAAATGAAAATGAAAGATATGCATCTTATGATTCTATAACTAAGCATCGAACTCTGAGAAGCTTATCAGGTAAGATTAAGAGAACTAAACACAAAATGAGATTCTCTATAAATATGAATGTGAGTTGACATATTAACTTTGATCTATATTGTATTATTCAGAGATTTGGTTTATACAGAACTGTTGTAGTGTTAGTATATTATACATTTGATATAAATAATTGGGTAAATTTAATTTTAAATAATTGAAATCATTCATGTTCCATTTATAAAAATTTTATTTGATGAAAATACTAAAAGATCTTTTAAGTGTTATCTATTTTTTTCATAAAGTATGATTTCCTCCCTGACCTTGTGGAGCTTTCATGGAGCTTTCCAAGAAATGTAAATTAGCTTCAAATGAAAATAAGAAAAATTTGATTAAGATTTTCATAAGTGGAATTCTTACATCATGAAATAAATTACAGATGATAATACATCACACATCATTTCATCTTTTTATTTTCAAAAGGAAATTAGTATAGATAAATTATAAAAATATGTTTTTTATGGATTAAAGTTTATAAATCTCCAAGAATTAGAAATTGAAAGATACTAATTTCTCCTTACAATGTATTTTCTATGAGTGACAAACATTCCATTAGAGATATTAAATACTCAAGGCAATTTTATTTAAAATATATGTGTACATTTCAAATTAATATAATTTAGCACATAATAATTTTTTATTTTATTTTGCTCATCTCTTTTCAAAATTCACAAGATTATATGAATTTATCTAAGTAAAATGAATTGTTTCTTAGATATTTGGTACTTTTGCTTGAAATTTAAAATATTATCTAAGTAAAGTTATCCAACTCATTTCTTTTTAAAAATTTAATTTTTGAAATTTTTCACTTGTAAGTTAATTATGTTACTAAGGTTTGTAAACAATGTATAAAATTAGAAAGTAATGATGCAACTATTGTATATGCTATATGCATAAACATACTGTATTAATAATATCATTTGCTAGAGGAGGAAATGGCAATCCGCTTCAGTATTCTTGCCTGAAAAATCCCATGGACAGAGGAGCTTGGTGGGCTGCTGTCCAAAGTGTCAGAGTCTGACTGAGCAACTGAGCACACACACTATTTGAATAATAATTACATAATTTATGTAATATTTATATATACTCTCACTTTGTCCAAAATATTGTTTAAAAATTCTCTCATGTTTGTGTACCCACTTTTTGTCTTGTCTGTGATAAGCCTGTGAACAATCATCTCTCTAAATGTATAGTATAGGATAAAGCTAAAATATTTCTTTCAGATATAAATTAAAGTTTACCTAAAAGAATTGGAAATAAAATTCTGATATGATAAAAGAATCCCACTTCAGAGTATTTAGTCAAAAGAATTAAAGTCAGGGTCTTGAAGAGCTGTATGCACCCCCAAGTATATTGTAGCATTATTCAGACTAGCCAAAATGTAGAAATAATCTAAATGCTCATTGACAGACAAATGGATAAACAAATGTGAGATATATATATATATATATATATATATATATATATATATGATATGTTTTTGTATATATATACAGAGATATACTATTTAACCATAAAAAGGTGACCCTGCCATGCCAGACATCTTGGATGAATTCTGAGAATATTATGTTAAGTGAAAAAAGATGTGTGACATAGACAAATGCTGCATGGTTCCACTTATATGAGATAACTCAGTAGGAGGGTCATTACTAGACCTGTGGAGAGTGGGAAGTGAAGAGTTGCTGCTTAATGGGTAAAAAGTTTCAGTTGAACTAAATGAATAATGTCTAGAAATTTGACCAACATTCTGCCTTTAGTTAACAATACTATATTGTGTGCTTAAAATTTTTTGAGGGGGTAGATCTCATTATCTGTTCTTATCACAATTGAAAAAAATGGTAAATTTTTTAAAAAATTTACTTTATAAAATGTGTATAATATTGATTTGCTCAGGAAGATGGAGTAGACCTGCATATCATAGTTCTAAATCTATTTCCTCAAAGGATAATGAATACCTCAATCTGATTTTGTTTATTTCAAAGTCATTTACCTGTCACCTGCTGCAGAGGGCACATGGTCACATGCAAGAAGATAATTACAGCTACGGTGACATTCTTTGGACAATGTGAAAGATCCTTTGCTATTTATCTTCATTGTTCCACAACAGTAGCAGAATAATTTTAAATAAAGTTAGAGTTGCAATTATTTATTGTTATCTTTTGGATTACTTTTTACCTGGGTAACACAGAAGAATAAACATAATCAGTTCCAGCTGGAAACACTTCTGTACTGTGTCAAGGACAATAAGTTCACAAATTGACTTCACCTGCTATTCATGTGGTACACAAAAAGAATTGGGCAAAGGGGAATTTAATTAGTGTGTTTCATAGTAGGAATAATAATAGAGAAAGGGCTACTGATTGCATTGGGAATGAATAACATGTTTAGCTATAAACAATTGAGCAAGGTAGTTTGCTAACATTTCTTTGGCAACAGAAATTTTGATTTATTCAGACTACCTCAAGTGGAATCTAACTTGCACATGATTTCAGGTATAAATAGTAGAATGAAATTTTATTATACTTACAAATATAGAGACTTTTTATCAAAAATGATACAGTGGCAAGGATTTATACTGAAAAAATAAGAGATTATATATTTATTGAAGACTTTATAAATATGAAGAATAAAGAAGAGAATATTAATTTATATATATATACATATATATGTGTGTATATATATATGTATATATATATATATAAAATCTCTTTCTCTAAAACTAGAATAACAAAGCATCAGATATCACTGATTCAATGAAGAGCTTTTCAAAGATATTTTTATCATATATGTGTAATTATCATCTAGTTTTATAAAAATGGGAAAGAATTTGAAAAAATAAAAATCAAGGGCTTTATTAAGTACCAGTTGCGTTCTAATAGTTATTAGTGGTAAACTATGCAATGATCTTGCCTGGAGAATCCCAGGGATGGCAGAGCCTGGTAGGCTGCCGTCTATGGGGTCACACAGAGTCAGACACGACTGGAGCGACTTAGCAGCAGCATGCAATAGGCACACATAATAATTTTCACAGTAGCAAAAGGAACATACAAATTGGCTTAACATTCACATTAAAAAAGAGCAAATGCACATACACATTAACAGTTATTTTTTAATGACAAATTAATTTGTATCTTTTTACATCACATTCTATTCCTGATGTTTAAGATCTAATCTAACCTCCGTTTTTACTTATCTATTACCTTTAAGTTAGCAGATAGCCTGGTGGCTCAGGTGGTAAAGAACCTGCCTACAATGCTAGAGAGCTGGGTTTGACCCCAGCTTCTTCCCCAGTAGGGAAGATCCCCTAGAGAAGGAAATGGCTTCCTACTCCAGTATTCTTGCCTGGAGAATTCCATGGACAGAGAAGCCTGGTAGGCTGCAGTCCATGGGGTCACAAAGGGTTGGACATGACTGAGTGACTAAGACGTATTAGTTCTTGAGTTATACAAAATAGCTCTTGTTTTCTTCTTGCTCTGCACTGTGGGAGGAATCCAAATAAAATCATTTCATACATTTATACACTTATTTTAAAAAACTTGAGTGTCCAATGGTTGGAATCCTATTGAAAAATATCTTTACAAAAGAAAAATCAAAATCTATGGAGAAATATATTGGACTCTAAGAGCACCGAAGAATTGAAGCTTTTGAACTGTGGTGTTGGAGAAGATTCTTGAGAGTCCCTTGGACTGCAAGGAGATCCAACCAGTCCATCCTAAAGGTAATCAGTCCTGAATATTCATTGGAAGGACTGATGCTGAACCTGAAACTCCAATACTTTGGCCACCTGATAGGAAGAGCTGACTCACTTGTAAAGATTCTGATGCTGGAAAAGATTGAAGGTGGGAGGAGAAGGGGATGACAGAGGATGAGATGGTTGGATGGCATCACTGACTCAGTGGGCATAGTTTGAGTAAACTCTGGCAGTTGGTGATGGACACGGAGGCCTGGCGTGCTGCAGTCCATGGGGTCACAAAGAGTCGGACATGACTGAGCGACTGCACTGAACTGAACTGATGGAGAAACATAACAAAATAGAAAAATCATTGATATAGAGAACAAGCAAGTAGTTGACAGAGGGAGGCAGGTTGGCAGATGAAAGAAATAGGTAACATATATCGTTGTACGAGTTCCCAACTGCAAAATAAATGAGTCATGGATATAAGCATACAGTATGGGGAATATAGTCAAATAATGATATAATATTTTTGTATGATGACAGATGGTGACTAGACATCATGGCGATTAGTTTGTAATGTATAGAAATATAAGATCACCATGTGTATCAGGAACTAATATAGTGTTGTAGGTTAACTCTACTTCAAAAACAAGAGAACAAACTCATAGGGGGAAGAAAGAGATGAGATTTGTGGTTGCTAGAGTGAGGGTTGGAGGAAGAGGAAATTGGATGTAGGCAGACAAAAGGCACAGATTTCCAGTTATAAGATTTTCAGTTATAAGTACTAGGGATGTAATGTACAGCTTGATAAATATGATTAACACTGTTGTATGTTACATACAAAAGCTATCAGAATAAATTCTAAGAGTTCTCAAAACAAAGATTTTTTTTCTATTTCTTCAACTTTTAATCTATATGAGATGATAGATGTTCACTAAATTTATTTTAATAATAATTTCATGATGTATTTATGTCAAATCATTATGCTGTTCTACCTAAACTTATACAGTGCTATATGCCAATTTTGTCTCAATAAAACTGGAGGAAAAACTAAAGGAGATGTCAACAAAGTGGCAACATAGAATGCTCCTGAAATTCCCTCCACCCATGAAGATATACAACTATCCATCAATCAAGTCCCTCTGCAAGAAATCCAGAAACTACACAATGAGCAACACAAAATATCCACATTGAAATGGATAGGAAAGGCTGAGATACTCTCACTCATAAACTTTTCTGGCATAGTCACAGCACTTTGCAGTTAAGAGGGAACTTCCAACTCCTAGCTTCTCTTTGAGGAGTGAATAGATTGGGCTTAACAATTGGCACCCCAATTTTTAAAAGCTGCTAGCTAAAATATGGGCTCCCAAATCATCTAGCTCTGAGAACCAAAAGCACTTGGACTTATGACTCACAGAGGACTATAGAGGACAAAGGTGATTTTTAAATAGGTGTGTGAGCACTCTTTTGACTACAGAGAGGAGACAAAAACAGCCATCTCAGACTTTTCTTAGGATAAGTTTAACTTCATGATTTCTCGGATGCTGCTTGGAGGTCTGGCTCCTAATTAGCCCCCATCTAGATGCTGAATCGGAGAAGGCAATGGCAACCCACTCCAGTATTCTTGCCTGGAAAATCCCATAGACGGAGGAAAATCCCATGGAGGAGTCTAGTGGGCTGCATTCAGTGGAGTCGCGAAGAGTCAGGCACGACTGAGCGACTTCACTTTCACTTTTCACTTTCATGCATTGGAGAAGAAATGGCAACCCACTTCAGTGTTCTTGCCTGGAGAATCCCAGGGACAGGGGAGCCTGGTGGGCTGCCGTCTATGGGGTCCCACAGAGTCGGACACGACTGAAGTGACTTACTTAGCAGCAGCGGATGCTGAATGGGATACTCTGTAGAGTTGAAAGAGCCAATGAGCATTTCCCCCCCCCTCCTCCCCATGGCTAGCTTCAGCAACAAAACCAAGTATCCTGCTTCTCCCTGGAAGTAACATGCCAATGCATCTAGAGTCCTAAATTTGCAGCTGCCATCTGAGAGACAAACCCTCAAATCACTTACAAATGGAGCTTTGTATTCCTAAGTCCTACAGAAACATATTAAACAACAACAAAAAGCAATTTTCAAATGGGAACACAATCTCTTCTTACAGATTTTTCCCTTGGATTCAACAAAGAGGGAACAGACCAAAGAGCTTCTCCTAGTTTCTCCCTGGAAGGAATTTTGCTGCACACATTACCAGATGATGCCTGAGGTTCCAGCTTTTAATCTGCCTGCTGCAAGATGATCAGGATCCTACAGAGAGTCTGAAGGGGTTGGTGGCACATATCCCACTGTCTTCTCCTGGCTGCCTCCAACAGACAGACAAAACCTCCAGATTCTCCCTGGAAGAAGCTTGTCCACGTATCAAGCACTCCAATTGCTGTGGCTGCCTCTTGACAGTCTAGCTCCCTGTCAACTCTGGCTACCAATCAGCTCTGAGAACTGACAGAGATTGACATTCATGACTTTCTCTGCACCAGGCAACAAAGTGGTGGTTCTATTTGGGAGTATACACGATTCCAATGATTCTTTCCTCTCGCTCAGCACAGAGTGAGTAAGCAAAAACACCCAGCTTCCACTTTCTCCCAGGTAGGGGTTAGACTGCATTTCTAGCATCTTGATTTTTCCCAATGCTGCCTTAGGGTGAGGCTCCCAGTTAGCCTACAGTGGGCTACCCAAGTGACACTAGTGGTAAAGAACCCACCTTCCAATGCAGGAGACATGAGATCCAGGTTTGATCCCTGCTTGGGAAGATCCCCTGGAGGAGGGCATAGCAATCCACTCCAGTATTCTTGCCTAGAGAACCCTATGGACAGAGGAGACAGGTGGGATACAGTTCATAGAGTCTCAAAGAATCAGAAACTACTGAAACAACTTAGCAGGAACACTGATGGGGCAGGCGATTTGCAGTCCTTTGGTGCCTAAAGATGTTAATGGGAATTTCCAAAGTTTTGGAGACATTGATGGGTCTTGCCACACCCTCAACTATGGAAAGCCATTAAGAGCAAAGATGGAAAGAAAAATAAAAAGAGCAAAGTTGGAAACTTGAATAATCACAAAGTTCTGAGAGGCAACTGGCAGGTTGGAGTCAGCTGATTAAAAAGGTTTATCTTGTACATAAGGCCAATCTGGCTTATCTGGTGGCTATTTTATCTAATATGCAGAAACCAACCTAGTGAGCCAAGGAAAGGGGGGGGGGGAATTAAAAAAAATAAAAAGAGGATATTTTAAAAATAAAAGAACAATGTAAATTTCTAGAAACCAACCTAATGAAACAGAGATAAGTGATTTACCTGCTAGAGAATGCAAACTAACAGTGATCACACAGGTCAGGAGAGCAAAGCATGAACAAAGTGAGAATTTCAACAGAAAGATAGAAAATTGTTTTTAAAAGTGCCAAAGGCAAGTCACAGAGAATACAATAACTAAACTGAAATAAATTCAGTAGAGGGGTTTAAATCACTCAAGGTTAAGCAGAAGGAAGGATCAGAAAATTTGAAAACAGAGCAGTGGGGAACTTCCCTGGTGGAGAAGTGGTTAAGATGCTGCACTTCCACTGCAGAGAGCAGGAGTTTGACTCCAGGTTGGAGAGCTAAGATCCCACTCTCTGCCCAGTGCTGCCACACAAACGACAGAACAATGGAAATTAACCAATCAGAAATGGGGAAAAAAATTGAAAGAAGAAACAGATTTATGGAATAGACATAATAGGGCTGCCAGAAGGAGAAGAGAAAAGAACAGAAAACTAGAAACAGAAGAAATAAAGGCTGAAAACTTCTTCCATCAGTAGTGCTACCTGCCATCTTTGCCTAAACCACCATTATTTTATGTGTCTTTTATTAATAGCAGACTCAGAATGATCATTTTACAACCTGACTTGTCACATTTAAAAAAAAGCATTCTAATGGTCCCATTTCCTCTAACAGTAAAAGCTAAAATACTTACAATAGCCTCTGATAACTTACAGGTTCTGACCCTTTCTTATTTATCTCTTCTACTAATGCCCCATATTATATGTCACCATGACCTTTTTGCTGTTCTTTAATTATGCCAAGAAATATTCCTGCACCATCATCTTTGCATTAGCTATTTTCTATACCTAGAATGGACTTCCCCGATGACTCAAGAGTAAAGAATCCTCCTGCAGGGTAGGAGAGTGGGTTCAGTACCTGAGTGGAGGAGTCCCTGGAGGAGGGCACAACAACCCACTCCAGTATTCCTGCCTGGAGAATTCCACTGACAGAGGGGCCTGGTGGGCTGCAGGCCATAGGATTGCAAAGAATCAGACATGACTCAAGCAACTGAGCACGCACACACACCTAGCATGTTCACCCTCCCAACTTGAAATATGTGCTGCTTCCTCATTTGTTTTGTTTTTATTCAAATGTCAAATTTTTAATAAGGTTTACTGCAAAATCCTGACATCATGCACACTTTATATTACTTGGTTTTTTCCCAATAGTAATTATAATTTTTTAGTACATAATACCTGCTAATTATATTTAAGTCCCCTTATTGGAATATTAATTTCAGAAAGACTGATTATGGTCTATTGAATTCCCAGATCACGTAGGGACACTTAAACTTTATCTGCCGCATCTAAGTAAGTATTTGTTGAATGAGTATTAAACCAAGGTATCTATGTGAAGTTCTCTAGTAGACCACTGAAAACCGAAGATTAGAATTCAGGAAATCAGTAAAGGTTGGAGATGAATATTTAAAAGTAACTGATGGGCAATATGGATTTTAAACAAAGTCACTAGGAACAAAGCAGAACTTCCAAAATAGCTAGAATTAGAGAACTGGAGGAAGTTTAAGTAGAGCCAGTAAATAAGCTCTTAATAAACAAGACTTCTTATGCACTATTATTAAATTAATTTTAAAGAATTTAGCAATTTTTATTTTTCATTTATAAAAGAATTACTAAAAATTATGAAAAATTGTTTTGGGAGGATATATTTCTTTGTATATTTTGGGAGGATATATATTTCTTTGTATGTCTTCATCACCATTCTTACCCTCCAATTTTTTTTTTTAATAGCTGGTCAGCTAATGATGAAAGGATTTAGATAATGATTAGTTAATTTCAATATTAAGAAAGGAAAGCTAGTTTGTTAGCATGCACATAGAACTAAAATTTTGGTTATGCAATGTAGTTACTTTTATTAAAGTAGTTACATTAACTACATTAAAGTAGTTACATTTTCTTTTTCTAATTGTTTCAAGTTGTCTATTACTGTTTTAAAAATACCTGGGTAGTCTCTGATATACACTAAATAAATTACTTGAATATTTGGATCCTAGAGAGAATATTAATGCAGTTTGGTTACCAATTACGTACCACCTGTGTTTTTAGTAAAATTTCAAAATGACTGTGAATCTTCTTCCAAGTAACCATGTTTAACCATCCTTCCTAGATCACAGCTGAAGTTTCACTGAAATCAAAACTGCTTAGAAAAGATACTAAGAACCTGTTTTCTAAGTATTTTTAATCTGTGATAACAGGTTGCTACTGACATTAAGAATATAATGTCTAAAGATTGTATAATATTTCAAAGAGCAATTCAGTCACTTATTCAGATAAATGCTATATTTAAATGCATAAGGTAAAATGAAAAAAATATATTGATTGATAAGTGAAGGAGTAACATCCAGTTGTGCTATGGGGTAGTAAATATTTTCTAGTTAATAGTTGGGAAACAGAATATAAGATATGTCCCTACATAGCATAATGCTTTGTTTTGCTTCACAGGAAAGTAATGAAGATCTATGGGTTGATCTCTACAAATACTTAGCTCTTTGGAAGAAAAAACTACTGTAAATTTTGAGTGAATATGTCATTACAAAGTTTAATAAAGGAATAGAAACCTATTAAAAGTATCTATGAAAACAATAAAAGCTACATTGACTTTTCATTTAAAAATCAGGAAAATAATTTAGAAATAAAATATGAAAGGTAATTTAGACATCCATTGACATTACAAGAAGTTATCAAAGATTAGGAAGAAATATTAACAACACTGTTAAATACCACTGTTAAAACTGTCCATGCTGGACTGAAATTGAAGAAAGTTATATTTATCTTAGACATTTGAAAACTTTTTGACAGTAAGGTCCATCAAACTGTAGAAAAGTTTTATTAATGAGGTCGATATGGCAAAGTCACTAAATGTCTTTAAATAAAGTTTAGCCATATTAATGAAAATGGTAGAAGAGCCCTTGTTGGGACGACATTTCTTCCAATCATTGCATTTGCTTCTAAACTTATCACCTAAAATTTTCCATATTCTCCCAGTCTCCAGATAACTGGCATTTTCAACGACAGCCCTTAATCATTCTGTCTACCTCGGGGCATCTTGAAGCTACAGATTAAGAATCTTGGTTTGCAACAAGCACAAAATTTAACATGAGAAATTAGGCACACAAAGCAAAGCAATGTAAAATTTAAGGTAAATTATTTACTCTCCATGATTAAATTTATAACAGTTTCTGACATCTAGTAGGAAATATAAAGCATATAGATGAAATTCAAAATAAATCTTTTTTTTTAAAGTTTCTTTCTGGAAGAGAGAGATTATTATTTGACATATGTTAGAATCAAGTTGCAAATTTATACTTATGAAAAATAACAACAAAATAGCCATAGGTTCTTGCTATACAAGTGTGGAAAACTGTAAATCACATACAAGTTGTAAACCATACATTTTGAAAAAATTATTAGGTATTTTTAATGAGGCAAGTGCAAAAGAATTAAAGAATATTTAACCAGATCAAAGATAGACCATTTAAGGATATGAAGAAATTCACTAAAAAAAATAATTAAAAAATATTGTGGTTCTATTCTTCACAATGTATAGAAAAATAAGAACTATTCAATTATTTTGAGTTTTACTGTGCTTTAGATATAAAACTCAGAAACGAAAGCCCAATTTTATTCAAATGATGTATTTTTAACAGCACAGTTTCTGATATTTGAAGACAAGAAAACATGATCTCTTGTCAAAATTTACTAAAGTAAAATAATATCTACTAGATTAATAACTAAATCAGGCCTTAGAAGTTGATTTATTCATATTCATTTACACATATTCATTCCATCTACAACTATTTCTTTACTAAGTAATTTTCCCAGGCACTCTGCAGGGACACCAGGTGGAAAATGGAAGATACAGAATTCAGTCATGTTAGTTGCAAACATAATTCATAAGGAAATTTTATTCACTCATATGTAAACATGTCTTTGGAAACAATTTTTTTTTTCTTTTTACATTTACATTTTTTTTTAGTTTCTTTTTACATAAAAAAAAATGTACAATGATATTGCCTGGAAAAACACAGCTCATTTTGCATGATTTCTAAACATCCTTCAGGCATAAATACTGTGAATGGGAGCTACTAAATTCTTACTGGTTTTATATAGACCACTAAGAAAAAATGTGTACATCTGCAGGTAATAATATATGATCAGGCACAGTACTGAACACTTTCTGTGCATTTTACTCCCCATAGCCTTCTGAGTGTCTCTTTATACAGATACAGTAACTGAGGCTAAGAGAGGTTCACAACTTGCCCAGGGTAAAAACTGAGTAAATTGTCAGGGACATGATTTCATGTCATCAGACCTCTCAGAAAGTCTGATTCCTTTTGAGGCTGTTTTTAACAGAGTAATTGGCTGTCTAGGAAAGTTTCCAAAGCAAAAATCTCCTGGCCTGTGAGAATCCCTTCTCACAATTGCACAGCAATTATTGAACTACTGCATGATTGGACACCTGCAAACACATATCTAAACCTATTATACGTTTTGTTTACATATAGTACTAGTCATTATGCAACAGTTTTTAGAAGCTAGACATCATTTGTACATAACTGAGAAGATAACTTTGACAGGATCTTTTTTCTTGAGAATATAGTACTTTTGCTTATTGGTAATACTACTAAAATGTTTGGTAAGAAATTAACCATGATACTCAATGAAAATTTGTGGCCAGTGCTCTTTGGGAGAGTGACTGTTCTTTGGAAAAGTTGTTGAAATCTGAAGTGCTCCTTCTTCATCGGGCTGCACACCACCTTTTCCACTCTTGCTGCTCCACACTGGGTTGGTCTTTCCCCTGATATTATTTCCCAGTATTCTTCAACCACGCTTCATTACTCTAAATTGTTCTTCAGCGTGTCTGCAGCATGTTCCTTCAGCTTGCCCTATTTGAGATCTCCCCACTTCAGCTCATCATACAACAGCTGGCCAGGTATCCTGCTGCCATCCATTTTTTACACTTCTGCAGTCCAGTGGAGCTGCACTGCAGCAAGTATAACCTCACTGCTGTTGGGTTGGCTGCGTTCCAGGACTGTGTGTTGGTGAATATGTCCCTACTCATAATACTAACTAAAATCAGTGTTAAGCATAATGACCCATATTCTGCTCATTTTAAAATTATGGTGTATTACTAAACATCTCTATACTTTTACACTCTAAATATTTTTTCAGTAATCAAAATATTCATTTATTTAGTTGATAACATAATTCTTTTAGAATGATTTAATACTATATTATTAATACATTAGAAACTTGAACAACTGGTGTAATTACCATGATCTACAGGCTGCATGTTAGTTTATGTATTAATGAATTGATGATGAATTATTCAGAAAATTTTTCATGTACAATTGTGCAAAAAATAATATCAACTGTACCTAGGCAATATTAAGGTTGTGCCAGACAAAATACATGTAGAACCACAAAAAATGTCATAAACTTCCCTAAAGATATGGAAAAATATTCAGATCATCAGCATAAATTTTGAAAAGTTACCAGTAAGAAACCTGATATTTATAAAAAAATATGAATCTAGTCACTAATAAGTTTAAGATATTGGGCTATGTATTATTTTTGAGTTTCAAACATAGCAAAATCTCTAAAAATTGTTACTCTTTGAGCTACCTTGATGCATAAATGATTCCATAACCAGCTTGATATTGTTTCTACACACTTCCACATAAAATACTCATAAATTATAGTTAACATGAAATAGCCAAATACACAAAAATGAGATCATTAGCATTTTCCATTCATATTCAGTATATGAAGAAGCTTATTAATTTTCTCTGATGGAAAGATATCACAATAAAAGCAGAATATGATTGAAATTGTTATGTTAGAAACTTAAGTTGGAGAGTCCACAAGTACTACAGGAAGAAGTACTACCAGAAAGAAAAAGTACCAAGGAAATAAAGTGTAGGTGCAAACTGACTGACTATGAAATATTGGGCTGACCATAATGGTATGCAATGGACTTCTCAAGTGGCTCAGTTGTAAAGAATCTGCCTGCCAAGCAGGATATGAAGGTTCTATCCCTGTTTTCAGTCCCTGGGTTCAAGCCCTGGATCTGGAAGATCCCCTGAAAAAGGAAATGGCAACCCACTCTAGTATTCTTGCCTGGGTAATCCCATGAACAGAAGAGCCTGGTGGGCTACAGTTCATGGGGTTGCAAAAGAGTCAGATACAATTTAGTGGCTAAACAACAACAAAATTGTTATACAATAGACCACTATTTATAGTAACTTGTATAGCTTCTTTGATCAAAATCTATTCCTCATATATCATGATTATGTTAATAATTCTTACTTAGAATGGAGGAGGAGTAAATAAAGGCTAAACTTGTAGCTGATAAAGGAGCAGCATCACACATAGCCAGGATAGAGGGGTGTTTGGCCTTTTTCTGAGTTTGGGGAAATGTTCTTGGCTTGTTCTGGGATCAGATACGGTTCTGGAGTGTTCCTGCTTTGTTTCAATCTTTCATGTTCACAGTGGCTTTGTCTGATTTGAATGTACTATGAAGAAATTTATGTCAAATAATAAAACACCATGGCCCAGCTCTGGGAGTGCCAAGACAGCTCTAACAACAAGAAAGGCATAAATGATTGTCTCTTAGCTTTCAGTAGTTATTTTTCTCATTGTCAAAGTAAATTTATCAAGGACACTATGGACAACATTTTCAAACACCTATACAACCATAAAACAGGAACTTCAGTCTGTTGCTGTGTACATTGTACCACATTGTATCATTCTCTATTCTCCCAGAGCCCTTTCTCTACTTCCATGCCACCAAACTGTGTCACACTATTATGGTATAATTCCAGGATTATGTATGCTGATATCTGTTGTATATATAAAAAAAATTTTAAAGCACACACATAACATACAGGAGTAATGTTAACTGGAAGACAGAGCTTCCTTGACATATGATAGAACCATAGTAAATGAAAAATATCCTAAGCTGAGGTTGAATTTAATATACTTTGCCTACCAAATACCAGAGCTTAGCCTAAACCACTTTAGACATGCTCAAAACACTTACATTAACCTTCAGTTGGGCAAAATAATCTAACGCAGGGCCTATTTTATACTAAAGTGTTGACTACTTCTGCAGTTTATTGAATACTGTACCAAAAATGAAAAACAGAATGGTAGTATGGGGACTGAATGGTTGTGAAAATAATTGTTTACCCTTATGATTGCCTGGCTGGGAACTGCAGCTTGCTGCTGTAGTGCAGTCTAACAATTACCATAGTGTGAATTACTAATGCGGGAAACCTCAATATTTGAAGTACAGTTTCTACTGAAAAGGAAGAAATGCTTTTGCATCATCATCCAGTCTTAAATTTGAAAACCCCTTAATTGAAGCCATCACAAATCAGGGACTTTATATAAATTACACATATGTAACTGGTAAGCATCTTATTCAACAATCTCAATTGTTAAAAAAAAAAAAAAAAGATTACTGTCACCTCTTAAAAATGCAAGTTGTTTTGTTTTTTGAACTTCTGCACAAAGATATTGATTTTCAGTCAATTGAGCTTCTTCCAATCTCTCTCCACTTTAGTTTCCTGTAGTTGAGTCAAAGTTGCAAGGGCTTGAGATATTGGGAGACTATTTGTGTTTGGGGGTGTATTAGCATCTAATGTCACTGATTTACACAGACAGACCTAATTGTGTAGCTGATCTTTAGAGGCTGGTATATTTCACAGCTGTTTCCTCCTCAATCAGACAGCAAAACATATCAAGCACTCTGTCCAAGGTACTCTCAGGTACATGGAAAGCACACTGGAATCAGAAAAAAAAAATTTGTAGGCTGCCTTAAATGCACTTGTGCAGGCAATTCACAAAGATATTTCTGCTCATCTCCTATCACATTGGTGAAGGGACACTTGGAGACTTGAGTGCTGAAAGGCTTAGGCAAAGAACCCTACTCTCAATTGCCCAAATTATCTAGATTTTCTAACACCACTCTTTCTTAAATCAAGTAGGAGTAAAGTTCTTGGCCTCTGATTATATCATTTTCTTTTTCTCAATCAAAAACACCTTTATTTAGACCAGTTTAGTTTTGACTCTTAATCTACTCTCTTTGTTTTAAAATTAATGACTAAACTATTAATCCAACTCTCTAGCCATGGCTTTTGAAATTAACTATTTTGGTGGAAAACAAGGGGATACATTGTAATATTTGGAAAATGACCTAGTTTAATATCCCAATATATTACTCCACCAGATATATTTTTGAATGTAGGAAAAATATTAGATGTTCAAACTTTGCTTGAAGTTATTCTAATGTGTACTCATATTGGTCTAATAAGAAATACACTGACATAATTTTAAGATATAAATTGGGTTTCTATATATAAAATGTCATTGTGTTTTGAAGTGTGATATTTTTGACCTCAGTTTTCCAAATGTTAGAATCCTCATCAGTTTTCTGTGGAATAGATATGTATTTGAAAAAACAGTAATATATTTTTTACATTTTTTTGCAGAAGTAACTATTCTATACAAAGTGATGCTTCCCATTTATTGAAGTAAAGGAACAAAATGTGTGAAATTTTTGTTTTGAATTCTTCTTATATGATATAAATAACCAAACTTTATGTTCAGAACCACAGGGAAATGTTTTAAATTAAGTTTTCCTTGGGCTGCTGTCCTATATGCAAAAATCATAGGGTGACTTTTTTATTTTTCTCCAAATTATAAATCCTCAAGAGGATTTTAATGCAATCACTGATGGAACAAAACTTCTTTAGAGTGCACAGTTTGAGACCCACATAAATGTGCTACTGCAGTAGCTTGCTAAATGCAGTGTCCCAGAAAGGAGATTTCATTCAGATTTCCATCAGGGGTTCAAAGATATGATGCAGTTCTAAGTAGGTCTCATGACTCTACAAAATTAAATTCCTTTTTGTGTCACTGCGATATTCTGAGAAAAGTACTATTCTGGATGATAGATGATCTGTATAATAAAGTGAATAAATGTGTTCCACTGAGGACCTCAAAAATGACCTAAGCTGATCTCTTCTTCAGACTGGAAACTTTGAAGTTTCAGTTGGCTTTAAATCTTTGAAGATTTTTGTTTAATAAAACTACATTGTTAAGATGATAAATTTATAAATTTCTATGTTAAAATTTTAATAGATTTTAAATAGGATTGGACATTTTCCAAAGAAATAACTATTAAGCTTTTATATTTGTCAGAGCAAAAGAAGTTTTAAGATCTAAGAAAACCAAATTTAGAAAGTTACTTAGAGCAACCCACAAAATTAACATTTAAACTATTACTAACTTTGAATTTAAAACTTGAAGAAAATATGAGAAGACTTTTTTATTTCATTATATGCCATATAAAAGTAAGGGTTATTTTAAAGTAATTTATCCGAAGTGTCATGAACTTTGTCCAATTGGGTGTCGGCTTTAGCTTGTTTTGGCAGCCCATGATCTAGATTTGGAAGCAGTAACACCCTGAAAAGGCCAGTGTGACTCTCTTTTGTATGGTTGAAAGTCATCCTTACTAAATATTTAATTGTTAAACGGATGCTGACTTCATGGGCTAATGTTCGGTTTAGAACTACTTTATTCATGTCTATGAAATATAAAGCAACATAGCCACAGTTTGATTCATTAAGCATGAATGTCCAAAAATATTTTTTCTAATTTTGAACATTTTAGGGAAAAATACAAATTTTAAACCTTTGTAGGACAATTTTGCCACATCCACATAACTAAATTTAATAGATATTTGGTAGGTGCAACTCATTCCCTTGGTCAGGGCTTATACTTAAAAGAATGACTAAAATAGCATGCTAATCCTAAAGTAGCTTAGAGCAAAGAAAAGACAAAAACAAATGCTTCATCTTAGATTTTTTTTAGTATTCATTGCTACCTTTAGGCATCCAAAGAAAAAGTGACAGGTCTTCTGCATTTTGGCCTCTCATACCCATTTATACATCCCTTTTAAGATAAATTGCTTATGATAAATTTTTAAGAAAAACATTACTATTTCTTCCATAAGGCTAAACTATGGTTCCTCCATACAGTGAAGATAATTGTAATTAAAAATAAAAAGTATTAAAAATTCTTAGATTAATAGCAAAGTAATCAAGTCTAGAAGAAATAAATAAGAGCCAGGAAACTGAGTTGGTATATTTAAATGGATAGAAAGATTATAAACTGTAATGTGGCCATCAAGTAAAAGAAACACACAGATCTCTTATGTCTATTTATCTTTGAGAACCTGAAGCAGTTAGAAAAAATTATTCCCTTCAACTTAATGTTTTCTTCCTCTTCCCTTAATATTGTTGTCTTTTTAACGGTCTCCAGGACTGAAGGCTTGTTCTGTTACAAGCTTCCTCTCTACTATCTTGCATCAGTCATGGCTTTACTCTCCTGTTCTAAAGCTATGTCTCCAATCTCTGCTATATGTTAGCACACTTACCCGCTAGAAATAATAGGAAGGACAATATCCACGCCTAAGACAGCCGGTGTTTGTTATCTCAGTTGATGCTCTCAGAAGTCCTAGAGGAAATTAAGTCAAAACTTCTTGTTTTCATTTGAAATGTTAGTAAATAAACTTTGGTAAGACTGAATTCTAGTTCCTAATTTGTTTCCACCTTCTCAGGCTTATCAAGCCTTTCCCCATGAAACATACAGAGAACCTTCTACTAATGCAGAAAACTCACATCAGTCCTAACCTCAGGCAGACTCTGAGCTCATTACGTTCTATGCAAACTAGTTTTCTTGGACTCCCAGCACTTTCTCACCCCCACTCCATAGTTCAGGAAACTTTTGCCTCACTTTATTCTGTAATTTATCCTCTATTTTATGTATTTGAAACTGCAATTCAGTAGGATTGGTTCAAGAAGTGAACACCTCTCACAGACCCTACCGTATTAAAGTAATTACTTATCCTTTTATTCTCCTTTGTAAACCAGCAAGTCCCACTGGACATCTCCACCTCACCATACCTCAATCCACCACCAGCTTGTTCATGCACTTGCCCACACACATGTCATATTTAGGCATCCCCTTGTTTTGCCTACTCATAAGACTAGCCACCAATCCATCATTTTCTTATGTTTGGATATTTTTTCCTGTGTGGAAGAGAGATTCACTCAAGCCACTCCCAGCTCCAAGGCCACTAATCCTTCTAAATTTGTTAAGCTGTCCATGCTTTATCTTAGAGTTTGGACTCTATTCTTGTTTCTCCAGCAGCTAATGGCTCCAGTCTTTTTTCTTTATTTCTTTTCTGTCTTTTTCTTTTTTTTAATTAAGCCTATAACAAAAACTGTCTAACCTAATGAGATGGTACAAAAATTCAAAGATACACAAACACACTTAAAAGCATGTATTGGGTAATACTAACACTTTGCAAGTAAATATGCAAATGTCTGCATTCTGAATTTTCTATTTTTTCTATTTTATTCTACTATAGTCTGTGTTTTATTCTAGTCTTTTATTTCTAAATAAAGGATCGATGATAAATCAAAATCAAATGGGTTTTATTACTTGCTAAATGGCTCATGGCCCACAGTTTGATAAGGCAATGCTATACCTGACCTTAGCATTGTTCTACCCAAGAAAACATTTACTCAGAGAATATCTCCTGCTCACTGGTCTGCCAAAATCTTTGGCCTCAAATTTAGGAACTTCTGACCAAGTTTCAAATGAATATGCATACCTTCCCATAGAGGCTAAAAAAAGAAAAGTGGTGCTGAAGAATTTATTTGCAGGGGAATAATGGAGAAACAGACATAGAGTCTTAAGTCTTATGGACATGGGAAGAGGGGAGGAGAGGGTGAGATGTATGGAAAGAGTAACACGGAAACTTACATTAGCATACACAAAATAGATAGCCAGTGGGAATTTGCTGTATGGCTCAGGAAACTCAAACAGGGGCTCTGTATCAACCTAGAGGAGTGAGATGGGGAGGGAGATGGGAGGGAGATTCAAAAGGGAGGGGATATATATACTTGTGGCTGATTCATACTGAAGTTTGAAAGAAAACAACCAAATTCTGTAAAGCAATTATCCTTCAATTAAAAAATAAATAAATTTTTAAAAAAGAAAAAAATTAATCAGAAACACACACATGGGGAAGAAACAACAACAACAACAACAACAACACATGAATGACTACTATTTTGTCACCAGTTCATAGGACAGTTATAATATTATTAATAAATCTTCTAGCAGTTGCTTTTTTCTAAAATCTGTTTGTAAGATACATGAGAGCAGATAATTTGTTTTATTAATTGGTGTAGCTCTTGTGTCTAGACAGATGCTGGCACTCAAATATTTGTGGAATGAATCAATCAGTGAATCAGTGAATGTTTGGAAGAGGCTTAGTCAATTATTACTCATTCATGCAACCTCTCACTCAGTAACCACCTGATGAATACTCATGATATGTTAGTCATTGCTCATTCTTGGTACATTATGGAATTAATTCAAACCAAGTCCTTATTTTTATGAATCTCCTGAACTAGTAGAATATTAAACAATAGATTAATACTTACCCTTGCTATATATGAAGCTCTTATGACATACATGTTAATTTGCTCCTTGCCAATCAGCCAATGAATATTTAAAGAGACTGTAAAATGTGTTGTATTATTCTAGGCCTGGGAGATGGGGAAATAGAATGACAGGCAAGAAAAATCCTTTAATTTCAAGGAGCTCACAGTTCATTGGGGCAGGATAGAGACAATAGAAACATAGACAAATAAGATAAAGTAAATGACATTAGATACTGTGAATAAATAAAACATGGTGAATAGATATGGAATAATATGAGAGGAATGGGTAGGTTAGAAGAAAGAGTGAGTTCTACTTCTAAAAACTACTGGAAGGTAGTGGGGAAACTAAAGAGGCAAAAAGCTACATTTTTCTTTCTCAATTCAGACACAATATTTGCACTGTTCAAAGTTTGAAGGAGAAAAAAATCTTTCATTATTGCTGGCCATTCATCCTCCATGAGGTAAAAACTCACAAAAATTTTAAACAAAGAAAAGAAACACAACCTTCTCTTTTTATGCAACCAAGGTTAATAAAAAGTATTTTGCTGGAAAAGAGGACAGAGTATTAAACTGAACCCCTGTTTAAAGGGAAGCAGTGACTATGACATGTATTTCTCATATCAGAACAATTTAGATAGGGAATAACTGGTAAGCAAACATTCTGTATTATAAATGAAAAAATCCTGAAAGGATTATTGTTGTCTTTTTCACTGAACACATCAGCAGGAAAATTATTCAGCCTCAGGCAGAGAAAACAAACAAGTATAACAGCATTGCTATTTGGATCCTTCTCCTATCCTCAAGGACTGTCGTGTTCTCAATGCTCATTTCTTTGGATGTCACCTTTCAGTACATATCTTTATGTCTTGTACACAATCTGTTCATTTTTGATTGCCACCATTCTGAACTTCTAGAATCTTAAGCATATCAAGGACAAATGTTTTTTCCTTAAATAATATTATGATTCATAAATGAAAAAAAAAATACAGCTTGAACAAATCTGAAACAAACTTATATAAGTAGACTGTTTTAACACTTTACATGTATAAACAGCATCTTATTTTCTTGGAAGTCAGAAATAGACAATATTTAGTATACTTTGGATGATGTTACAGTAATCTCTCAGTAAAAGCAAGCTAAATAGAAAAAATAAAAAGAAAAAGAAAGGTAGTAAAGCAATTCTATTACAAATTCATTCTGGAAAAAGAAAAAACAAAAATACACTCCCTTAAGATCAATCCCTCACTATTTACTGTCTCTGCTTGTAGCATAAAGTTCTTGACCTTCAAGGGGTTCATTTCCTGAGCTCTCAAGAGAGCAGACCTCTAATTCTGGCCAATGGAAGACCATGGAGGGAGAGAGCAATGAGAGAAAAGAAGGCAAGCTATTTCTTCTCCTTTGCCAGAAATTTTGTCATTCTGCCAGTACTAACTCCATCAATGCCTATATCTCTCTGGAGTTCTAACTCCCACTAAAGAGTACTGCCTGAATCCAGCTGTTTCAGATTAAACCTTTTCCTCCTGAACACAGATAGTATGGCCACTTTTCTCTGTACCTCTAGCCAAAAAGCATGAGTGTTTCCTTGCTGTTGGTTATGTCTGCAACATACCTTTGTCTTCAATTTTCTTGCTCAGTTTTTCTATTGCCAGTACAACCAATTTTCTTTATTAAGTTCTCTCTGCTTTAAGTGTGTTGAATGATTTCAATTTTTTAGTTAAAATTTGAAGAACACAAGCAATATTTGATCTGTTCTATACATATGCTGCATGCTAAGTCGCTTCAGTTGTGTTCCACTTCTTGCGACCCTATAGACTGTAGCCCACCAGGCCCCTCTGTCCATGAGGATTCTCCAGGCAAGAATACTGGAATGGGTTGCCTCACCCTCCTACAGTGGATCTTCCTGATCCAGGGATCAAACCTGTGTATCTTATGTCTCCTGCATTGGCAGGTAGATTCTTTACCACAAGCACCACCTGGGAAGTATACATACATGCAATATTTAAGTGATAAGATATTGAAAGACTCAGAAGGGTTTAAAAAAGTGAAAGGTGTGACAGATTTTATTTTCTTGGGCTCCAAGATCACCGTGGGTGGTGACTGCAAGCATGAAATTAAAATATACTTGCTCCTTGGAAGGAAAGCTATGACAAATCTAGACAGCATATGAAGAAGCACGGTGCTCTTGGGCAACCCAAAGGGATAGAGTGGGGAGGGAGGTGGGAGAGAGAGTCAGGATGGGAGGAACAAATGTATAACTGTGGCCAATTCATGTTGATGTATGGCAAAACCCATCAAATTATTGTAGAGCAATTATCCTCCAATTCAAATTAATTAATTATTATTATATATTTTTTTAAAGTAGAGACAAATCACTTTGCCAACAAAGGTCCATATAGTCAAAGCTTTAGTTTTTCCAGTAGCCATGTATGGATGTGAGAGTTGGACCATAAAGAAGGCTGAGAACCAAATAATTGATGCTTTTGAACTGTGCTGCTGGTGAAGACTTAGCAGCAGCAGTAGCAGCTGGAGAAGACTCTTGAGAATCCCTTGGACAGCAAGGAGATCAAACCAGTCAATCTTAAAGGAAATAAACCCTGAATATTCATTGGAAGGACAGATGCTGAGGCTGAAGCTCCAATATGTTGGCTACCTGATGAGAAGAGCTGATCATTGTAAAAAACCCTGATACTTGGAAAGATTGAAAGCAAAAGGAGAAGGGGGAAGCAGAGAATGAGATGGTTAGGTAATATCACTGATTCAGTAAACATTAATTTGAACAAACTCCTAGAGACAGTGGAGAACAGAGGTGCTTAGCATGCTACAACCCATGGAGTTGCAGAGTCAGACATGACTTAGTGACTGAACAATATGATCTCTGTATTCAAAGATAGTCTTCTCATAAATCTGATAATAATTGCATATCTCTATATTATTTTCCATTTCCAGATTTTAAGTTGGACATTTATATAACTATTCTATGAGATAAAGTCTTTATTACTCCAGTGTGGTTAATGCTGGACATTCTTTAGTAAATTGTTGCTTTTTCCAGAACACTTCATTTTAAAAAAGCAAGCTCACCTTTCTCAGCACTTTTTTTCTTCTTAACTCTTCCACATTTTTCTTATGGAGTTGCTTGTTTTTCACACAAGTTTAATCCCCCATATTTGATTGGGCCAAACAGTCAAAAGAGAAGAAAGAAAAGGAGAAGGAAGAAGTTCGGGAGAAGGAGAAAGAAAAAGGGAAGAAGGAAACAGCAGGACGAGGTGGGGCAAAGAAACAATTACTTTTTGGAATTTTAGATTTAGGATTACACTCTAATTGTTGACTTGGGTTTCTGCCTGATAAAGTAAATAATCTGCAATGAGCCAATAATCTACAGTGATGACAGATTCAATATTCAAAAAGAAGCATAAAGGAGAGAATTAGATTTGAAGATTCTCTTTGCAGTTCTTTTGAAGTCAAGCTACAACCCTGCTCTATGTTTTTACATAAAAATATAAGTATATATATATATATATATATTTATATTTATACAAGTTAATTTAAATAATTGAGGGATGTATGCTGTCAGTATAATCTTGATTAAATTAGGCTGAATTAATTTTCCATTACTTGCAACCTGCACTGTCTTAAGTAATGCAAATAGCGTTATACTATATTGTGTTGATGTGTCAGACTTGTAAACTGATTCCTTGGAACAAGAGACAGTAATAAGCCCTCACTGAGAAGTTAAATCATTCCTGTTGCCTAGAATCCATTTTTAAAGGCTTGAATCCCAGATTCCAACTAGAATTGAGAGCAAAAGCCAAAGGTGGATTGCAGATGGAAATTTGGCTCTTCTAGGGCTTGACAAGAAAAAGTCAAAATATTTCCTCATGTTGGGGGTGAATTTTAAGATAGAACAGAAACAGATAGTGAGGTAGAAAAAGAAGAATTTGGAAAATATATCAGGAAAGTGGAACCAGCCCCTTGAGATGCATTGAATATTTTGCAAAGCAATGGGTGGAATATATGCATCACAGATATCTAAATAAGTTAGGTGACAAGAACACAAAACCTTTCAGAGTGAAATTATATCTTTTTCTGATTCATTTAGTGTATTAATCCATCTCCTGTTCCTTATTATATAAATGAAAGAGATGGCTCAAGGGCAAAATAAAGTTCTACTGACAGATACAACATGGCAAGTCAGAGCTAGCAGCCACCTTTGAAAGCTTGTTTTGCTTTCTTATATATTTATAAAGAATAACATCTAGGTGTTCAGAGTAGTAATTTGGAGAATCATTCTATTTGAGTTTCCTCTAGTGTTTACCACTACTTTAAAAAAATGCAGCAAATCTTTTTTTTTTTTTTATTTTTGAGAACAGGGCACTTATATTTAGAAGCACATAAAAAATTTTAGGAAGAGTACTTCCTTAAATATGATAGGAAAGAAAGTTTATTCAAAGCCTCCCATCCTGTGCTTTCCCTCAACACACAGGTTTTTTTTCCCCGATTATTTTTATTAGTTGGAGGGTAATTACTTTACAACATTATAGTAGTTTTTGCCATACATTGTCATGAATCAGCCATGGATTTACATGTGTTTCCCCTGAACCTCCGTCCCACCTCCCTCCCCATCCCATCCCTCTGGGTCATCCCAGTGCACAAGCACTTGTCTCATGCATCCAACCTGGACAAGCATTCTGTTCCACTCTTGATAATATACATGTTTCGATACTGTTCTCTCAGATCATCCCACCCTCACCTTCTCCGATAGAGTCCAAATGTATGTTCTATACATCTGTGTCTCTTTTTCTGTCTTGCATAAAGGGTTATCATTACCATCTTTCTAAATTCCATATACATGCATTAGTATACTGTATTGGTGTTTTTCTTTCTGGCTTACTTCATTGTGTATAATGGGCTCCAGTTTCATCCACCTCATCAGAACTACTTCAAATGAATTCTTTTTAATGGCTGAGTAATATTCTATAATATATATATACCACAGCTTCCTTATCCATTCGTCTGCTGATGGGCATCAAGGTTGCTATTTATTATAAACAGTGCTGTGATGAACATTGGGGTACATATGTCTTTTTCAGATCTGGTTTCCTTGGTGTCTATGCCCAGGAGTGGGATTGCTGGGTCATATGGCAGTTCTATTTCCAGTTTTTTAAGGAATCTCCACACTGTTCTCCATAGCGGCTGTACTAGTTTGCATTCCCACCAACAATGTAAGAGGGTTCCCTTTTCTCCACACCCTCTCCAGCATTTATTGCTTGTAGACTTTTGGATAGCAGCCATCCTGACTGACGTGTAATGGTACCTCATTGAGGTTTTGATTTGCATTTCTCTGATAATGAGTGATATTGAGCATCTTTTCATGTGTTTGTTAGCCATCTGTATGTCTTCTTTGGAGAAATGTCTGTTTAGTTCTTTGGCCTATTTTTTGATTCAGTCATTTATTTTCCTGGAATTGAGCTGCAGGAGTTGCTTGCATATTTTTGAGATTAATCCTTTGTCTGTTTCTTCATTTGCTATTATTTTCTCCCAATCTGAAGGCTGTCTTTTCACCTTGCTTATAATTTCCTTTGTTGTGCAAAAGCTTTTAAGTTTCATTAGGTCCCATTTGTTTATTTTTGCTTTTATTTCCAATATTCTGGGAGGTGGGTCATAGAGGATCCTGCTGTGATTTATATCGGAGAGGGTTTTGCCTGTGTTCTCCTCTAGGAGTTTTATAGTTTCTGGCCTTACACTTAGTTCTTTAATCCATTTTGAGTTTATTTTTGTCAACACACAATTTTGACCCTTTCTTAGGGCCAAAGAAAAATACATGCTCACTCACAGATATATACATTTTATTTTTTAATGGCAAGAATGTCTACTAAAAATTAAACTTTGATATAATATTTAAACAGATAAATTTGCCTGGTTACACTTTGCTCCCCACCGCACCCCTCTTGCCCCCACCCACCACTTTTTTCTCTAAGAACATTCTTAATATATGTGCTCCTTCTTCTTCAACTCCCTGGCTATTCTCCAATATATCTAATGGTTTATGAAGTTTCAACAATTTTTCATTTATACTTGTGTTTTAAGAGGAATATTTTTAGAGATTGAACATTCAGGATTCATTATAAATATATCTTTAATGACGGTGATTCTGACTTTGATAATATACTGAGACAAAGTTGGGCTAATGCTCCAATAGTTCACTGTGGTAAATGCTTCACTAACTTATTAGTTGAATATTGCAAAAGTATGACTAAGCCCTATAAAATCTCTTACTAGAATCTTGCATTCCTTTTCCATAAACACACAAATTTATCTATCAATTATCTAGGCTTCCAAGGTGGCTTGGTGTTAAAGAATTCACGTGCAAAGGCAGGAGCCACAGGAGATGCAAGTTCAATCCTTGGGTTAGGAAGATCCCCTTGAGGAGGACATGACAACCCACTCCAGTATTCTTGCCTGGATAATTACATAGACAGAGAAACCTGGTGGGTTACAGTCCATGGGGTCACAGACTCAGGCATGACTATAGCAACTGAGCACACACCACCATCACTTATCTAATGTACATCTTATTTAGGACTTGGGGCCAATTTTTAACATTCAGTTTAAATTTCAGTTTCTTTTCACTGATATATAGAATAAACCAAGGTATTGTCTCTCTCATAGAATAATGATTAGATATATATACAGATTATCAAGGGTTGTTTTGGGAGGTGGGATTTAAATTTAATTCTATTAAAATCAGTCATGATAACGGTGATAAAATTCCTTGACTTTTTTTAGAAAGCTTTTTAATTGGGTCAATGTAATCAACTCAAAAATATTTCAGTGAATGAATGTATCTATTAATGATAAGTACCAGATTTGACCTGAGTATAAAAGAGTGATAGTGGAATGGGCATCTAGCAGAGGTTAACTTTTAAAATCTCAAACTTCATATCATTTAAAATTAGTAAGAATATATTTTATTCAAGAATTGTTCATTCTCTAAACTTATGTAGGACTTACATTTTCAAAATAATGTGAAGGAAACCATTATGGGTTGTTTTGTTTAATGAAAAATTCCTTGTAACCAAGTTTCATTTATCTCTGTAATGTTATTTCCTATTTCACTACCTGATGGTAAATTACTCATTGGTTAATTCAGTGTTCTGATTTCTTTTGCAGATTCTCAATGTCTGCCTAATGTGGTTAAAATAATTGTCACCACACTGGTGATGCATCATACTGGCCAGCTTGATTTTACTTCCTTTTATAAAATCATTTAACATAATTTCTTGATTATTTGCAGTTATATAAATGATTTCACAAATTAAAAATAATTGTTTCTTAGACTTCTGGTAATGAGTTTATTTTGCTAAACATGGCCTCCATAATTCCACTAAGGGCTTCCAATCCTTATTAAAACACTTATAAGCCACTGCTGTGGTTTTACTGTTGTCAGTTTTACATTGTCTTCTCTTGACTCCTGCACAACCATGTGAAGCATTACCTTAAACATTGTGTCTATTGTATCTGTTGCTGTACCCTAAGACTTAGGGTCATATTTTTCTTTTCTTTTCTTTTTTTTTTTTTTTGTAGCTGTCACTTATTTGAATGGAGCTCCAGGTATTCTTATCACTGTGGTGTATCATTGTTTCTCATTGGTCTTGACCTCCCACCACTTCCTTCTTCAAAGCAAAGTGATCCTATCAAAGCAAAGTGATCCTATCACTCTGCAAGCTGTACTTTTGCAGGCAAGACTGGCTCCACACTGACCATTAAGTCTTCTAACAGATCCTATAAGTCATTCTGGATTAGTACTAACTGCATTGTGATGCTAAGTTATAAGCTTCTGATTTATAGATGCTAACATTTTGATTTATTTACTTGTCCCTTCTATGTGCATTCTGAATATTGGGATGAAAGAGACATTTTGCAGGAAGAATGTTACTGGAAGGCCTTTTAGCACCTGTTCCATAGGGTACTTGATAATATCCACAGAATGATACACAGAATATTTCTGAAAGTAGAACTGGCAAACAGTTAAAATATAAATGTTCAAAAGCATTCAAAGATGAAAATACATGGAAATATTTATGTTATAACAAAGATCAAAAAGTGAGATTTGTACAATAAACAAGTGTTCAGTATGCCATTTTGTGGAATAAAGTTACATGCAATCTCAAGAGATAGCATCTAAGGAAGAAAGTAAAATTTAAAGAAAATAAAAAAGTTTAAGATGAAAAGAGAATGATATACTTAAGAAGCAGAAATAAATCAATATGAAGTATTATGTATTAATAAAATATGGATATTCAAGCCGCTTACCAAATAAATTGAAAAATAATAATAATACAATTAAATTCTAATATTTTGTTTTGTATTCTTTTAAAAGGACCTAAGTTGGAAATGTCAACATACAAAATTAAGTATTAACAAATCTATGTATAAACTATACATAGGTTGATTTCCTTTGTACTCTGATTCTCTGATTCGAGGAACACTATTAAATATTTTTGCAAGATACTGTGTTTAGTGATTTGAGAGATAAAAATGGAATAGAAAAAAAATGGAATAGAATATGGTGCTGAAATAGGAGTTGAACAATGTTTATGTATCGTTATGGAAGATCTTATAGTGAGGAGATTCCTTTTCAAATATTCAAGAGAGAGAAAGAGCTATAAAATCTGAAGAACCAACATGGAAAAAGGTACTGGCTTGGAAATTTCCATCAAATATAGGAATTAATGAGAAATATATCACCTTCAACTTACTTTCCAAATTTAACAACTAACATACAAGAGAAGGCAGAACCATCTTTGATAGAAGACAACCCAAGTCCAAACACTTTAGGAGATAGAAGGTGAACCCTTGGTACTCTAAGTAACTTTGGGTGTTCTGAGCCAGACAAATTATTTTCTGAGGTGCACTAAGACCTGCATTGATATCACTGAACTATAAATGATCTCTGAGCAACTATGTTGAAAGTAACTCAGTCCTAAGAGCTGGCCAGGTGATTAATGCATAGGAAAAGACAGAGGATGCTTAAGATTTTGTCAAGTACATGCCTGTGAGAACTTAGACAAAAAAAGGAAGAGGTTATTGTTAAGACACAGAATAAAAGCACAAAGAACAACAAAGATTGAGTCTCAACAAATATACCTTATTTCCTCTTTCTTCTCTTCTTTTCTTCTTTCCTTCCTTTCTCTTTTTTTCTGTCTCTTTCTTCCCTCTTGCATCCTTCTGCTCTTCTTTACATCTTTCCTTCCTTCCTTTGTTCTTTCATTCTTTATGTGTATACAACTACCACAGCTAATTTCAAAAATGACACAGATTAAAATTCCTCAGTCTTGGAATTATCATTACCTTGAGTCTGATATTTTTTTGTGAAGGGAAGAGGAGTTGTCTTGTGGGATGTTTGGCAGTGCTCCTGGCTTCAAGCAACAAGATGCTAGAAGGATATTTCCATTCCTTTCAACTTCCTGGCATTGTAACAAACTGTCTTTTCCTGGTGGGCAAAATTTCACATGGTTGAGAACAACTGTTATAGATATAATGTATCTGAATTTTTTCCCAAGCATTTGACAATCTTTTATGGTACTATTTGGGAAAAAATGAACAGATATAAATGGAAGATTTCTAATAATCATGTGTATTATTAATATTATCTGGCTTACTTTCTTATTCACAAATACTTATTGAAAATCTGCTTATAGTCTGGTATTGGTATTAAAAACAATATGAGTTAATATATCAATACCAATTTTCAGGAAGTTTTTCATGCCTCTATCTTTAATCCTGTAAGGTTCAACATTTGACTGATGGTCTGGCTGTAGACAAAATGTTATCAGTTGTTAAGCACAGCTGCGAGCCTTGTTTAAGTGGATTTTCAAAGATTGATCAGCATTTGTTATGCCAATGGGAACAGAAAAATGTGAAGTTGGAAAAGGTTTTAGAATGAAACAATGACACATCTGAAAAGAAAAAAAAAAATGCCTTTCAGTTTGGAGACAAAGAAGAAAGGAAAAATGTGGGAAAGTATAGGTATATAAAGGTAGTGAAAGGCTTTGTAAACAATTCTTAGAGTGTTTGTTTTACATTAAGCAATAAGAAAACACCAGATGTGTTAAGAAAGAAGTATCTGATAAGAAGAGATTTGTTATTGGTAACATTAAGTCTCTGTGCAGTGTATCTAGGCAGGAACAATGAAGAGCCATGGCAATAACCCAGACAAGAGATGACTATAGCCTTTATTACAATGGTAGCACTAAGACTGGGGAAAAGTCAAAGGATTTTTGAAAATAAAACAAAGAAGTGAAAGAAGATGCTCTTGTGCAAGATCCAGATCCAGTCTAATCTCTTTCAGATAGGAAGCACTCCCACAGCTTCTAGGGCTTGTTAGTTAGAAGTAGATACCTCTCAATTGATGGCCTACCTTGAATCTGACTTCTGGAAGTGAGCCACCTCACCCAAAATCATGACTAATTCTTGTGGTCAACCTCCATCCAGTCAATGTAGAATTGTACTGTTCTGGGAAACTTGTTGCACATAAATAGTAACCATAACATGCCCATTATTTCAGAATATCTTATAGTTAAATATGGTTAATGTGATTAAAATAATACTCCTATATAAAATATCTGTATCTCTAAGGGATATTTTATTAAGTAAGTAGTAATGTTGGATAAAAATTGCTCTGAGAAGTGGTGTCTGTCAGGATAGTGAAAGTTGGTGACATGCTGACATTCTTGACTAAGCTTGGGTATTTCCTAATTAACTTTTACAGTTTAGAAGTTTCAAAACTCTGTGTATTCTGTTGCGATGTCAAAACTGTATTGAGAGACAAAATATGCACAAGATGTCACAGTTTCCACTTGGTACACTTTATGTAATAGGCTAAGAGACAGTCAAAGTTAGGAATACATCTACAATCCCCAAAGAAGAAAACACAATAATAGCAAAGAAAAAGATTACTAAAACACTGATACTATGAAACACTCAAATAGTGCACATAATATCCTTGTCTTGTATCTTTTCTTCAACATCACAGCTTTGCTACATGTTTCACTCTAAATTTTAGAAGGATGAATTACCTTCTTTATTGTTGCATTGAAATGAAAGCAAATCTTCACCAATGCATATTAATTCAAAGTGACTTGCTCCTCACCATCTTTGCACTGCCCCCAGAATGTTTGCTGCATGGTTATTAGAATGAGCCTGGAAATTGACACAAGTAATGATGCTTTTAGATGCAATGAGCAAATCTCCATGAATTTCTTCGCTATTCTTTAGTACCTTTGTCCTGAAATGAGTCAAGAAGGGTGTACCTTCTGAGATGAGCCACAGTTCAAATAGTCTTTATTTTTAAGCTTTCCAAATGCTTCTCTTTTTGGAGACATTTATTTAAGAGTGTTCTTGATTATTATTAAATCTGGCTGATTCATCCTGAGTGTCTGCAGTGTATCAGCTCTTTTTGGAAAGCTGGAAGCAGGAGAGAGTGACTGCTGTATAGAGAATAACATCTATCTGAAATAGCACTGAGCTTTGACCTTGGCAGTTTCTCTGTAGCTGCTTCAAGTATTTATTCAGAGTGGGCAGTGACTCATCGACTCTGGCACTACCTCAGTCATGTTATATTAATTCTAAAGCCTTCATGCTGCAGAACCTCCATTTTTAATCCTTATTTGTGCACCATATGAGTTCAAACTTGAATACCCTTAACCTTCAAAATAAACTTATTTTATTCTTTTAAAAATTCATGTAGAAAAAATAATGATCTGATAATGAGATAGCATTTCTAATTGTAATGTTAATATAATCATTTGCTGGACTAGCTTATGGATGGCTATTTTATTCTGGCATTTAAAAAGTAATTTACTGACTTTTCTTCCCATGATGAAAAAGAAAAAACATGCTCCTTTCATTTCATCTCTCTATCAGAGTAGGAATTTTATTTACATATCCACATACAAAATTAGCATTTTTATAACTTTTCAACATAGAAAGGTTATGACATTTATTAAATAATATATATGTATAAGCCCATCTATACCATTGGAATTATTTAAACAAGTGAAGGTTTTTATGATGGTTAAATAATAAAATGCAAAAATCATCTAACTTTTTTCTTCTATTCTCATCATGATATACTATATAGACACACACATACACACATGTATGTGTGACATAAACGTACACACATTTTTGCTATATATATATATATATACATACATACATATATATATACACATATATGTATATATATATACATACACACACACACATATATATATACACATATATTTCACAGACATGAAAGTTTATATACTGTGAAATTCATTTTCATTGGAAACAGAGTTTTTGAAAAGTATGCCACATCCTCCCATTAATATGATCTATTAATATATTTGAAAAATCTGCCATTTTCATTGTTTTCTCAATGAAATGAGCATTTAGCATTAAAAGGAATAGTACTACTGTAAGTACAAATTATCACATATAGTTTACACAACATCCATATTTTCTGCAACTATCAGACACAAGTTAACACAGAAGGAAAACTGGACATTTTATGTAATTCACTCTAAGAAAGTAGACTTTATTCCCTACAGCAGGGAAATTATGTCAGAATTTCATCTTTCCAAAAAAATTACCTCTCCTATTTCATACATGAAGTATGGTTTTAAAACTTTACCTTAATTAAATTAATCATTTTCTGTAGTGAATTTAGAATTTTATATAAAGTACATTTGATCATCTATTTGTTTTGAATAGTGATTGAGTAAAATTATACACTTCCTCTCTCACCTTATCCCCTGGTTATATTTGCCATACTTCTTTTTTCATTGTTGTTCATCAACTGAATTAATGAACTGTGAAATCAGTTATTAGTCTGTGTGTATATAAATTATAATTTCAAAACTGATGCTTCCTTAACCCATGAAAATCTGGGAAGTATCTCCAATAAGTATTTCATAAAGAAGTCAATTAACAGCAACAACAAAGATAACTGCCAGTGAGTTAGGAAGAGCAGATCCCTAGCTGTGATTCCAGCTGAGGCATTGTGCTCTGTGCAGCAATCTATGTATGAGCAAACACTGTTGAAATACTGTCAGGATGAATCTGTCTTCTGGGTCTTCACTGAATGTAATTAGTTTCATGTAAAGCGACTTGTTTTCAAGTTGATTATGTATGAATTTAATATACCAAATAGATAGAATACAAGAAATGAAAAGTGGAAAAAATTTTTGAAGGTTTATATTTCTCCAATGAGCACAAAAATAACCTATCTTGCATTTTCTCAGTTGCCACAAAATGCACATTACTCTTGACTTTTCCCACAAGTGAAGTGATTAACTGTTTTGTGCTGGGCTTTTTATTTTTTCATTTTTTTTCTTCTAAGGATAAAGAAGAAAAAAAAACCATAAAGAGGATACATGACTGAGTTTGTGAAATTAAAGTGTATGCAAAACAGACACCTCCTTTATATGAAATGTTTGAATTATGAGAATCTCCAAAAGATGATTTTAGAAAATTTGATAGGTGTCTTTCATTTCAATTCAGTTTATCTAATTTATTTGTTATTGATAATATATAAGGGAAATTAGTTTGGTAAATATGTGCTGTTTATTAAATTTTCCATGATCATGAATTTTTGGCAGCTTTTCTTTTTATAATATGCTAATTATGACTTTTATAGCATTTTGTATTTATTTTTTCTTAGTATTAGACATGTACATTTTCCTTATACAGAAATTGAGTTTTTCTATGATATTTTCCTTCTTTTGGGAGCTATATACTTAATTAAACAAAAGGAATTCCAAGTCAGGAAGAGCTCATTCTAAACTGTGATGGATCAAAGAGCTTATACATGCTTAGGTGTGATCTTTTTAGAAAGCCTTTCTCTGACCACTTGTTCTAATATAGTTTCCTCTTTCACTTCCCATGTAGTATTTCATTTCATTCTCTAAAATTTACTGTTCTCTGACATATTTTAATTTATTTTTTCCTGGCATATTTTCCTCAGGTTTCCCCCACCCACTAAAATATCTGTGTTCTTGCCAACTGGTTTATTTATTTGTCGTTAGTACCTAGGATTTTGCCGTGCAGGACTAGGAATCACGGACATAATTTGAAAAAAAAAAAAAAATAGTGTATATACTACGTATGCTGAGCCTCAACCATGAATCTGAGAATAAACTATAAACATAGGCAAAGTGTGTATATCTGTGTGTGCATGTGTATGTGTGTGTATAACTGGATCTTAAAATGTTTTGACTGAGATATTTTCCAAAATGTAGTACTAACACTGATTCAAAAATTTGCAGTTTGCTATGCAAAAACCAGTTAGGTTGGGGAGTGCAGAGTTTGAGAAAGAGAAAGAAACAGAGATGAACAGAGAAAACATGTAAATAATGTAGGAAGCATACATTTAAGATATAAACTAGTTAATACCTTTGACTCCTCTGTGCTCCTATCTACTCAGCATTCTATGAACATGTTCCAGACACTCACAATTCCAAACACCAACAGTTTATTTCTTCATCCAAGTAATTTCTGCCCCAATTTTTCTACCAGAAAGATTATTTAGAGTATTTAAGGCTTAACTCAGTTGCCATGGCTTTTCTAAGCATCTTCTAATCCTGCCAGAATATAATCCCAGTGTGCAAGTGCTTCATTAGATCTTGGGAGATGTTATGTAATTCATATCTATTTTCCCCACTAGATTTTAAAGCTCTTTATTATAGGCTCATACCTTATTGATCGTAGCAAGCTAGTAAAGAAGAGGCTACCTTGTATATAATTACCTATAAATAATACAATGCAGTGTACTGAGGTGGAAAGACTGCAGACTTGGAAACCACAAGAGAGGGTCTGTCTACCAGAGGGATTTTCTACATCCCTCCCAGTCAGCACTTCACACATGACTTCTTCCACTTCTCATCAGAGAGCTTGTTTCCCTAGGATTCCCTTTACTGTCTGTGAATTCAGACTGTAATGTTACCTCATAGAGTTTTTCATAATAATTGCATGAGTTAATATATACAAAGTGCCAAAGCATTCATATATTATAATTATTATTATTAATACTTTGATAATTACTTTTTAAAATGGAAATCAATTTAGTTAGAAAGATGAGCAAAGAGTCAAATCATCTGTGAGCTGTTCTGCTTCTTATCCTGCCTTGGTATGTTCATTTTCTATTGCTGTGTAACAAACACCACAAACTTAGTAACTTAAAACAATAGCTTTTCATTTCTTACAGTCTGTAGATTGAGGCTTAGCAGAGGTGTCTACTCTGTTTCTCATAAAGCTGCATCAAGTATTAGCCTGGATCAAAGTCTCATATGAGGCTCATGGGCCTTTCCCAAGCTTGCTGGAAGAATTTACCTCCTTGCAACTACACAATTCATGGAGGCTATATAGTCAAGGTCAGCAGGAGAGTGTCTCTCTAATGTTTCACCTGTTTAAAAGCTTAATTGGATACATTAGGCACACCCAAGATCATTACACATCTTCAGGATAAAGACAAACTAATGTTCTATTTTTTAATTAGTGAGAAAATAAGATTATGGTTATATATAAGGAAAAAGTCATTCAATTGAGTTGAGAAGGCCTTGAGTATTCTTTGAATAGCACAAATAAGATAATCAGTAAGTGAGTGTTTCAAGGGAATGAAAGAAAGAAAGGGAAGAATGGAGAGAGAGAGGGGGAAAAAGAGGGAAAGGAAGAGGGGAGAAAGAGAAAGAAAGAGTCAGAGAGAGACAGAGAAGAATGCGGGAAAAAGAATACCTCATTTTGTTCCTTTTACCACAATAAAGAGAAAAAGAGATGAATATGAGATTCAAGAGAGTGACTTCAAACCAGAACTTTAAAATGTATCTAAACAATTACATAGAAAATTATTCAAGTAAATATTCAGAAAGAAATTATATAATCAATTATAATTTACCACTAATTTTTAGGAATAAATCTTTCATAAACAAAAATTTATATCATGAGGTTATTTCATCATTATTTTTAAACTTCGAAACACCACAACTTGCCAAACTACTGCCCACATACTCTTAAAGCAAACAAAGGATTCTTATTAACAAGCAGACACATTTGTTTTCTGTTTTTTTTCTGTGGTATACAGGAATAGATTTGAGCTAAATTTTACATTTATTTTGGGGGGTGGTATCATTTCTTAGAAGCAAAACTTCAAAAAAAGTCTTTGTTTTTGTTTTTGTTTTCCAGATAACTTCAAATTTGCAGTATATTAAATTATTTATTTCTTGAGCATATTCCCTGTCAAACTCTAAAGTGATGGTGGACACTTTAGTCCATATTTACATATATTGGCATAAATCCACATTGAGCAGTCAGAGGTGTATGTGCCAGGAAGACTAGGTTCTGCTGGGGGAGGGCAATAATGGAGTTTGATGGTTTTATGTCCAGAAATGCAAAACCAGTTAAATCTTGCCCTACATGGAGAATTATTCAAAAATAATTTCTGTAGGGTGAATCAAGCTACCACTTTATAAATAACATTTATACCCTTGAACCACCAAGTTCAAGAAAAGTCTGTATTGGAAATACTGGGTCAGAACTGAAGGCTAAATGAGACCAGAATCAACTCAATGTCCTCCCTCTCAACAGCATTTTGGGACTCCTGTTATCAAACTAATGGTAAGAGAGAGAGAGAGGGAAATCTGCAGTGATGTCCTTGACTTGATTAAACTCATATAAGAGTATGCTCACAGAATTTCTAAAATAAGAGAAGGAAATGTAACCCTGAAAACCCAGTCAGCTGAAGGAATGAAGTTTTTCATAGGTCTACTTACTATATCAGTTCAGTTCAGTTCAGTCACTCAGTCCTGTCCAACTCTTTGCAACCCCATGAATCACAGCACTCCAGGCTTCCCTGTCCATCACCAACTCCCAGAGTTTACTCAAACTCATGCCCATCAAGTCGGTGATGCCATCCAGCTATCTCATCCTCTGTTGTCCCCTTCTCTTCCTGCCCCCAATCCCTCCCAGCATCAGGGTCTTTTCCAATGAGTCAACTCTTTGCATGAGGTGGCCAAAGTATTCGAGTTTCAGCTTCAGCATCAGTCCTTCCAATGAACACCCAGGACTGATCTCCTTTAAGAATAACTGGTTGGATCTCCTGGCAGTTCAAGGAACTCCCAAGAGTCTTCTCCAACACCAGTTCAAAAGCATCAATTTTTTGGCACTCAGCTTTCTTCACAGTCCAACTTTCACATCCATACATGAACACTGAAAAAACCATAGCCTTGACTAGACGTATTTTGTTGGCAAAGTAATGTCTCTGCTTTTTAATATGCTGTCTAGGTTGGTTATAACTTTCTTTCTGAGGAGTAAGGGTCTTTTAATTTCATGGCTGCAATCACCATCTGCAGTGATTTTGGAGCCCCCCAAAATAGTCTGTCACTATTTCCACTCTTTCCCCATCTATTTCCCATAGACATGGAATGACAAACTGCTTCCAAATAGGAAAAGGAGTATGTCAAGGCTGTATATTATCACCCTGCTTATTTAACTTATATGCAGAATACATCATGAGAAATGCTGGGCTGGATGAAGCACAAGCTGGAATCAAGACTGCTGGGAGAAATATCAATAGTCTCAGATATGCAGATGATGCCACCCTTATGGCAGAAAGTGAAGAGGAACTAAAAAGCCTCTTGATGAAGTGAAAGAGGAGAGTGAAAAAGTTGGTTTAAAGCTTAACATTCAGAAAACTTACTACATAGAAGCATGTAGTTCAAGAAAAAGAGTGAATTCCTGACTTTAAAGTATAAAACCTGATCTCATTAGTAAACTTTAACTTAAGGGGTAAAGAGAAGGCTTGTAAATAGGTCCAGTCTATTGTGTAACGGGCCCTACAGTTTGAGGATCTGACTCAATGAACACTATGAATCTAAATGTCCCTGTATGGGTGAAGAAGCCATGTGAGGTTTCCAGAAAACCCTAATTGGAGTATCCCAGCACAGATGCTCATGTTCTACAGCAAAGCCAACTCTTCAGCATCAGAGAACTACTCTTTGTATGCAAAAGAGTTCCTATTACCTGGATGAATACCTGACTAAAACTGGTGAGTAATGATACATCAGAGAAACCCAATATCATCCTCATATTGTTAGGTAACAGAATCATGAGATCAGGTGACTGCAGAAGTAGTCTGTTATGTAATGGAAAAGGTACACCCTGGAACTGGCCCAAATAGAGCTGAGGGACATAAGATCATCTCACAGGCAGGTAGTCTGGCCTCCATTTTACTTGTGGTTCTTCCACAGCTCCCAATCTGGTCACATGGCTAACAAAAGCACAGTTCACAGATGGGCTGGCTTCAAAACTTGTTGCAAGATGAAAATGTAAAACCAACAAAGGGCAGACAAGGAGGAGTTTATCAGTTCCCCTGGGCTGTCATAATGATGAGTGTCATAAAGTCACAGATTGGGTGGTATAATGAAACAGAAATGTATCTTCTTACAGTTCTTGAAACTAGAAGCCTGACTCCAAGGCTCCAGAGAAGAATCTTTTCCTGCTTCTTCCTAGCTCTTGTGTTGTCACAAATCCCTGCTGTTCCAGATCTTACAGCTGCATCACTCCAATCTCTACCTTGATTATTTCATTGCATTCTACCTGCCTGTGTCTCTGTGTCCAAATCTCCCTTCTGTTAAAAAGATGCCCATCATCGGATCAGGGGTCACCCTAATTCATCATGACCTCATCTTAACTTGATGTCACCTGCCAACTTTCATGTAAGGTCACATTAATCAGCTCAGCTCAGTCACTCATTTATGTCTGACTTTTTGAGACCCCTTGGACTACAGCACGCCAGGCTTCCCTGTCCATCACTGACACCTGCAGCTTGCTCAAACTCATGTCCACTGAGTCAGTGATACTATCCAACCATCTCATCCTCTATTGCCCCCTTCTCCTCCTGCCTTCAATATTTCCCATCATCAGCGTCTTTTCCAATGAGTCAATTCTTCCCATCAGGTAGCCAAAGTATTGGAGCTTCAGCTTCAGCATCAATCCTTCCAATGAATATTCAGGAGTGATTTCCTTTAGGATGGACTGGTTGGATCCCCTTGCAGTCCAAGGGATTCTCAAGAGTCTTGTTCAACAGCATAGTTCAAAAGCATCAATTCTTCAGTGCTCAGCTCTTTATGATCCAACTCTCACATCCATACATGACTACTGGAAAAACCATAGCTTTGACTAGATAGAGCTTTGTTGCAAATAAATACCTATGCTTTTTAATATGCTATCCTAATGGGTTTTAATATGCTGTTTTAATATGCTTTAATTGGTTGGTCATAGATTTTCTTCTAAGGAGCAAGTGTATTTTAATCTCATGGCTGCAGTCACCATCTGCAGTGACTTTGGAGTCCAAGAAGATAATCTGCGACTCTTTCCATTGTTTCCCCATCTATTTGCCATGAAGTGATGGTACCAGATGCCATGATCTTAATTTTTGAATGTTGAGTTTTAAGCCAGTTTTTTCACTCTCCTCTTTCACTTTCATCAAGAGGCTCTTGAGTTCCTCTTCACTTTCTGCCATAAGGGTGGTGACATCTGCATATTTGAGGTTATTGATATGTCTCCTAGCAATCTTGATTCCTGTACTGGGGATTAGGACCTCAACAGATCTTTGGGAGACACAATTCAAAACAACAAGGAGGGGAACTAAAGGGAAGTGACAAGGTAATTCCTTGCTGTGATCAGTACTGGGAGAAGTTTACTTGGTCAGTCACTTATCCTGAAGAAGATCTGAAGTGAGGTCAGGATACACAAGTTATCTAGACAATTGACAAGGTGCCATCTGGGAAAGAGTGCACAGATAGACTCACAGGAGTCAAGATTTTTGAATCTCAAATCAATGCCAGTAAAGTTGATATACCACAAAGGATGCATTAAAAAAATCAATAGAGAGGATGAGTAAGCCAGTGGACATTAACCAACTTATGCTTTTTACCATGTGTGTTTGTGGAAGAAGTCAGGTGTAGACATCCTGTGGGGGGAGGGATGGAATATATACATGGGCCCAATGGCTTGAGTTTCTTTTCAAAAATCCAGGTCTATCTTGTACTGATGCTTGAAAGTCTGAAAGTTTCATGGCAGAGACCAATGCTGAGCTGATGAAGTGGACTTGTCTTTCAGTGAGACTTAGTCACTTCATGGCAAACTAATTACATTGGGCCCTTCCACCTTGGAGGGCAGTATTTCAGCTGAAACAGAATTTAATCTTATGTGAGTGCTGACTTCCCTTCCATGCTTACAGATTTTGCCAGCATCAACATCAGAGACTTATAGCATGTGGCATCATGGTAGTCTAAATGATCCATTTAACAAAAAAGGTGGTGTGACAATGGCATATTTCTATGAGAGCCTCTGGTTCAAACCTATGCAACATTATCCAAAACCATCTGGCATAATGGAATAACAGAATACTTGACTAAAGATTCAACTAAGGCACATCCTTTTTACAAAACAAATCTAGGGTTGAGACATTGTCTGCCTGGATGCAGTATATGTACTGAACTGATTTCTGGAAACATGGAGAGTAGTGCCCAGTAAATAGAACACACCCTGCAGGGATCTAATAAGATTGGCTTCTTTCACAATCACTGCCTGTCACTTATGATCAATTTATTATTTCTTGCCTGACATCCTAATTTCAGCTGGATTGGATGTTGTAGTTCTTGGGAGTAGATGGGTTGGGACATTTGTACCCAGAACATAGTAGAATTAGAATCTCTGGGAACAGAGTATATGTCAACATGATGAGATTTACCTGGGCCTCTCTTGGGGTTCTTGGTTCTTGGTTGCTTCATTAACTAAAGTAAAACCATGGACTCTTTATATCACAACAAATTGTGGGAAATTCTCAAAGAGATGGGGATATGAGATCAACTTACCTTACCTGTCTCCTGAGAAACCTCTATGTGGGTCAAAAAGCAATGGTTAGAACCAGACATGGAAAAACAGACTGGATCCAAATTGGGAAAGTAGTATACCAAGGCCAAATACTGTCACCTTGCTTATTTAATTTAAATACAGAGTATGTCATGTGAAATGCCAGGCTGGATGAATCATAAGGTGGAATCAGGATTGCTAGGAGAAACACTAACAATCTCAGATATGCAGATGATGCCACTCTAATAGGAGAAAGAGAAGAATAATTAAAGAGTCTTTTGAAGAGAGTGAAAGAGGAAAGTGAAAAAATTGGATTAAAACTCAGGATTCAAAAAATGAAGATCATGACAGCTGGTCCCATCACTCCACTGCAAATAAAAGGGGGAAAATGGAAACAGTGATAGATTTTAGTTTCTTGGCATCCAAAATCACTGCTGGCTGTGAGTGTAGCCATGAAATTAAAATATGCTTGCTCCTTGGAAGAAAAATTATGACAAACCTAGCTCAGTTGAGCATTTCAGTCATGCCCAACTTTTTGTGACCCCATAGAATGAAGCATGCCAGGCTTCCCTGTCCATCACCAACTCCCAGAGATTAATCAAACTCATGTGCATTGAGTCAGTGATGCCATCCAACCATCTCATCCTCTGTCAACCCCTTCTCCTCCTGCCTTCAGTCTTTCCCAGCATTAGCATCTTTTCAAATGAGTCAGCTCTTCACATCAAGTGGCCAAAATATTGGAGTTTCAACTTTAGCATCAGTCCTTCCAATGAATATTCAGGTCTGATTTCATTTAGGATGAAATGGTTGGATCTCCTTGCAGTCCAAGGGACTCTCAAGTGTCTTCTCCAACACCACAGTTTAAAGCATCAATTCTTGTATTTCCATACAAATTGTGAAATTATTTGTTTTAGTTCTGTGAAAAATACCGTTGGAAGCTTGATAGGGATTGCATTGAATCTATAGATTGCTTTGGGTAGTATAGCCATTTTGACAATATTGATTCTTCCAATCCATGAACACGGTATATTTCTCCATCTGTTTGTGTCTTCTTTGATTTATTTCATCAGTGATTTATAGTTTTCTATGTATAAGTCTTTCGTTTCTTTAGGTAGATATACTCCTAGGTATTTTATTCTTTTTGTCGCAATGGCGAATGGCATTGTTTCCTTAATTTCTCTTTCTGTTTTCTAATTGTAGGTGTATAGGAATGCAAGAGATTTCTGTGTGTTAATTTTATATCCTGAAACTTTACTATATTCATTTATTAGCTCTAGTAATTTTCTGGTAGACTCTATAGGATTTTCTATGTAGAGGATCATGTCATCTGCAAACAGTGAGAGTTTCACTCCTTCTGTTTCTATCTGGATTCCTTTTACTTCTTTTTTTGCCCTGATTGCTGTGGCCAACACTTCCAAAACTATGCTGAATAGGAGTGGTGAGAGTGGGCACCCTTGTCTTGTTCCTGATTTTAGGGGAAATGCTTTCAATTTTTCAGCATTTAGGGTAATGCTTGCTGTGGGTTTGTCATATATAGCTTTTATTATGTTGAGATATGTTCCTTCTATTCCTGCTTTCTGGAGAGTTTTAATCATAAATGGATGTTGAATTTTGTCAAAGGCTTTTTCTGCATCTATTGAGATAATCATATGGTTTTTATCTTTCAATTTGTTAATGTGGTGTATCACATTGATTGATTTGCAGATATTAAAGAATCCTTGCATTCCTGGGATAAAGCCCACTTGGTCATGGTATATGATTTTTTAATATGTTGTTGGATTCTGTTTGCTAGAATTTGTATGGAAATACAAAAAACCTCGAATAGCCAAAGTAATCTTGAGAAAGAAGAATGGAACTGGAGGAATCAACCTGCCTGACTTCAGACTATACTACAAAGCCACAGTCATCAAGATAGTATGGTACTGTCACAAAGACAGAAATATAGATCAGTGGAACAGAATAGAAAGCCCAGAGATAAATCCACGAACCTATGGTCACCTTATCTTCAACAAAGGAGGCAAGGATATACAATGGAAAAAAGACAACCTCTTTAACAAGTGCTGCTAGGAAAACTGGTCAACCATTTGTAAAAGAATGAAACTAGAACACTTTCTAACACCATACACAAAAATAAACTCAAAATGGATTAAAGATCTAAATGTAAGACCAGAAACTAAAAAACTCCTAGAGGAAAACATAGGCAAAACACTCTCCGACATAAATCACAGCAGGATCCTCGATGATCCACCTCGCAGAATATTAGAAACAAAAGCAAAAATAACAAATGGGACCTAGTGAAACATAAAAGCTTTTGCACAACAAAGGAAACTATAAGCAAGGTGAAAAGACAGCCCTCAGATTGGGAGAAAATAATAGCAAATGAAGAAACAAAGGATTAATCTCAAAAATATACAAGCAACTCCTCCATTCTCAACTCCAGAAAAATCAATGACCCAATCAAAAAATGGGCCAAAGAACTAAACATACGTTTCTCCAAGGAAGACATCCAGATGGCTAAAAAACACATGAAAAGATGCTCAACATCACTCATTATCAGCGAAATGCAAATCAAAACCACAATGAGGTACCATTACACGCCAGTCAGGATGGCTGCTATCCAAAAGTCTATAAGCAATAAATGCTGGAGAGGGTGTGGAGAAAAGGGAACCCTCTTACACTGTTAGTGGGAATGCAAACTAGTACAGCTGCTATGGCAAACAGTGTGGAGATTTCTTAAAAAACTGGAATTAGAACTGCCATATGACCCAGCAATCCCACTTCTGAGCATATACACTGAGGTAACCAGATCTGAAAGAGACATGTGTACCCAAATGTTTATCACAGCACTATTTATAATAGCCAGGAAATGGAAGCAACATAGATGCCCATCAGCAGACGAATGGATAAGGAAGCTGTGGTACATATACACTATGGAATATTACTCAGCTATTAAAAATAATTCATTTGAATCTTTTCTAGTGAGATGGATGAAACTGGAGCCCATTATACAGAGTGAAGTAAGCCAGAAAGATAAAGACCATTACAGTATACTAACAGATATATATGGAATTTAGAAGGTTGGTAATGATAACCCTATATGCAAAACAGAAAAAGAGACACAGATGTATAGAACAGACTTTTGGACTCTGTGGGAGAAGGCGAGGGTGGGATGTTTCAAGAGAGCAGCATCGAACCATGTATATTATCTAGGGTGAAACAGATCACCAGCCCAGGTTGAATGCATGAGACAAATGCTCGGACCTGGTGAACTGGAAAGACCCAGAGGGATCGGGTGCAGAATGAGGTGGGAGGGGGGATTGGGATGGGGAATACATGTATATCCATGGCTGATTCATGTCAATGTATGACAAAAACTACTACAATATTGTAAAGTAATTAGCCTCCAACTAATACAAAATGAATAAATAAAGCATCAATTCTTCAGTGCTCAGCTTTCTTTATGGTCTAACTCTCACATCCATACATGACAACTGGAAAAAACATAGCTTTGACTAGACAGACATTTGTTGGCAAAGTGAAGAACAGATGCTTTTGAATTTTGATGCTGGAGAAGACTCTTGAGAGTTCCTTGAACAGCAAGGAGGTCAAACCAGTCAATCCCAAAAGAAATCAACCCAGAAATGGAAGGACTGATGCTGAAGCTCCAATATTTTGGCTACCTGATTCAAATAACCAACTCATTTGAAAAGACCCTGATGCTGGGAAAGATTGAAGGCAGGAGGAGAAGGGAGTGACAGAGAATGAGATGGTTGGAGAGCATCAGAAACTTAGTGGATATGAATTTGAGCATTCTTTGGGAAACAATGAAGGACAGGAAGCATGGAGTACTGTAGTTCATAGGGTCACAGTGTCTGACATGACTTAGCGATTAAACCACATCAACAACTATATGAAAACACTTTTGCAGCAATTACACTTAGGGTCGAGGATGCCCAAGACTAGTCTTCTTGGAGATGAAGTTTTGGCTATTCTCTCAGACAAGCAACCTAGCCCAGATGAAATCCTGCTTGAAGGGGAGGCATATCTAAAGTTGGTGGTGAAGAAAGAGCATGATAAACATAGCTAACATATATTGGTTGTTGTTGTAAAGTTACTTTGTCATTCTTTGTGACCCCCTGGCATGTAGCACATCAGGCCTTTCTGTCGTTCCCTGTCTCCTGGAGTTCATTCAAACTCTTGTCCATTGAGTCAATGATCTATCTAACCATCTCAACCTCAGTCACCCCAATATCCTTTTATCTTCAATCTTTCCCAGCATCAAGGTCTTTCTCAGTGAGTCAGTTTTTTGCATCATAGAGACAAAGTACTGGAGTTTCAGCTTCAGTAACAATCCTTCCAATGACCATTTAGGATTGATTTTCTTTAGGATTTACTGGTTTGATGTACTTACAGTTCAAGGGATTTTCAAGAGACTTCTTCAGCACCACAATTCAATAGCATAAATTATTTGGCACTCAGGCTTCATAAGACACAATTCTCACTTTTATACATGGCTATACAAACCTTTTTGGCACTGTGATGTCTCTGATTTTTAATATACTATCTATATATGTAAATAGCCTTCCATCCAAGAAGCAAACATCTTTTAATTTCATGGCTGCAGTCACCATCCACAGCAATTTTGGAGAACAAGGAAATAAAATCTGATACAGCTTCCTTCCACTTTGTCCCCTTCTATTTACCATGAAGTGAAGGGATCAGACGCCATGATCTTAGTTTTTTAAATCCTGAGTCTTAAGCCACCTTTTTCATTTTCCTCTTTCTCTCTCATTAAGAGCCTGTTCAGTTCTTCTCTTTCTTCCATCAGATGAGTATCATCTGTATATGTGAGGTTGTTTATATATTCCTAACAATCTTAATTCTAGCTTGTGTTTCATCCAACTCAGCATTTCCCATGACAAATACTGCATACAAGTTTAATAATCAGAGTGAAAATATACAGCCTTGATGTATTACCTTCCCAATTTTGAACCACTCCATTATTCCATGTCTGGTTCTAACTTTTTGACTGACCCACATACAGGATTTTCAGGAGGCAGGTAAGATGGCCTGGTATTTCCATCTCTTTCAGAATTTTCCAGTTTTTTGTGATTCTCACAGTCAAAGGCTTTAATGTAGTCAATGAGACAGAAGTAGAAATTTTTCTGGAATTCTCCTTTCTCTATAATACAATTAATCTTGACAATTTGTTCTCTGATTCCTCTGACTTTTCTAAATCCAGCCTGTACATCTGAAAGTTTTCAATTCATATATTGCTGAAGCCTAGCTTGAAAGATTGTGAGCATAATCTTACAAGTATGTGAAATGAGCATAATTGTATGGTGCTTTGAACATTTGATTAGAATGAAATCATCCATTCTTGCATGAAATGTTCTCTTACCTCCAGTTTTCTTGAAGAGATTTCTGGTCTTTTCCATTCTATTGTTTTCCTCTATTTCTTTGCAATGTTCATTTAAGAATGTCGTCTTTTCTCTTTGCTAGTCTCTAGAACACTGCATTCACTTGGGTATATCTTTCCCTTTCTCCCTTGCCTCTTGTTTCTCTGCTTTCCTCGGCAGTTTGTAAAGTCTCCTCATAAAATCACTTTACTTTTTTTGCTTTTCTTTTTCTTTGAAATGGTTTTGGTCATTCCCTCCTGTACAATGTTATGGACCTCCATCCAATGTTCTTCAGTCTCTACCAGATTTAATCTTATGAGTCTATTTGTCACATCCACTGTATAATCATAAGGGATTTGATTTAGGTCATGCCCAAATAGCTTAGTGGATGTCCTAACTTTGCAGTCGAAGATGGAGAAGCTGTATACAGTCAGTAAAAACAAGACTGGGAGCTGACTATGGCTCAGATCATGAACTCCTTATTGCCAAATTCAGACTTAAATTGAAGAAAATAGGGAAAATATTAAAATATCAATGTTAATTAATAAGATATAGAACTGTAGGTGTTTTCTTTTGTTCTCAAGAAGATTTAATAAACTGTCCTTTGCAATATTATCTGAAAGTGATCATCTGATCTGAAAGTTGCATACCCATCACTGAAAGAAGTATTTCAAATCATGTTCTTTGTTTTTTTTTCCCCAGAAGAATCTGGGAAAGTGACTCTCTGTGGAGGTTTTCTGAGGTAACTCAAAGAAACCATGAACAATATCCTACTTATTATGTATAGAGATTTTTTTCAATCATTTCCATTCTTTCATTCAGATTGCTATTTTAAAAAATTTTCTCAGCTATTTTCCAAGGAGTTTTCTAGATTCTTACAACAAAGCAGTTGAAAAGATAATCTCTGCTTTCATAGAACTAACACTATATTTGGTAAACAGAATAAAATGTTAGATATATAATACATAGTGGTGTAAAGCATGCTAAGAATAAAATGATTACAAAAGTAAAAGAATAAAGAGGGATTAGTATTGATATTTAGATATGGGGATTGAAAAAGACATCTTGAGAAGAAAGCATGTCTAGTGTTCTAAAGGAACTTCCATCAACTATATGGGGACAAGTTTTCAGGACAGAGGTAATATGAGGAAAAAAAGTCTAAGATAGGAGCATGCAGGGCACACATAAGAAGAGTGTAAAGGCCAGCACAGCGTGCAGAGGGGAGGGTGGCAATCAGGGGGCAGATCATGGAGGGACTTTCAGATTTTTTCCTTCGGTGTGATGGAAAGACACTGGAGTGTTTGGGGCAAGGGCATGGGATCTGAACAAGGTTTGAAATGACTCCTTTTGACAGCTCTGTGGAAAATACATTTTTGTTGAAGCAAGCAAAGTTGTATTTAAAAATAAATCTGAAATCCTACAAAGAAAATGGAAAACCTGAGGATAAATAAAAATGATTACATTACCTTGTTGGAAATGTCCATAGACCCAGAGTCCTTTTGTTACTTTGGACATAGAGATATTTGTTATATTTAAAATGATTTAATACGTTTTTGGATATTTATTTCTGTCACTCTTTTCCTGCATTCATAGTACCCTTCTACTATGATCTTCTTGCCTTTTAACAAAAGACACCAAGATAATCAGTAGGAGAAAAAAGGTTGCCAAAATATGTTATTTGGTTCTGCTTAAGAAGAGGCCCCAAGGATGCTGTCAAGCAGCCATTAAAATCCAAGAAGGTCCAGGATGTAAAATGAGCTTAGCATCAACATGTTGTCCTGTATGTAGCCAGTGTTACTCAATAGGGTGAAGTCCTGCAGCTAGTGATGGGAGAATGTGAGTTCCACAAAGGTGTTGATTTTATATATGTATACACACACACACACACACACACACAGTATGTAGTACAATTAAGCACATAGCATCTAAAGAGAAGAATAAGAAGCAATAAAAGAAGAATGTTAGGACCTCAGAGCTACTGTCTTACTGGTGAGAAGGCATAGTCTGTGCTATTTACCATTGCTCCAGAAAGACCAGTCTCACACTTAACATGTCACTGACAGGCATATGTTCCTAGAAGTCCAAGAGAGAGCACGAGCTGTGGTTAAGCTGGGAGTTCATTCCAATTTGGAGAACCAGGGATCACCGAGGGGTGCTCAGATTAGAGGGGCTGGCCTGGTGGCTTAGATGGTAAAGAATCTGCCTGCAATGTGGGAGACCTGGGTTTGATCCCTGGGTTGGGAAGATCTGCTGGAGGAGAGCATACCATCCACTCCAGTATTCTTATCTGGAGAATCCTCACAGACAGAGGAGGCTGGTGGGCTGCAGTCCATAGGGTCACAGAGTCAGATACAACTGAGTGATTAACCACACACACACAAACTAGACTATTTTTTAAAAAATAAAATCATGCCATTGATTGTTACTTGTGGATAAAAACATTTGACATTTATCTCTTTTATGCCAAGAGAAACATAACACAAAAGGAAGATGAAAAACAAATATATGACCATGACCCTAAGCAAGTAGTGTCTGAACAATAGGCTTTCAGGGTTCAATTTACCATCAAAACATACAAAGTTAATCGGAAAATTAAATATTTGTAAAAATTTAAAATTCACTTTAACTTTAGGGTAACTTGAATTAGGTTTTAGGCAACTCTTCTCTCTTCTCTCTCTCTCTCAATATCTAAAACTGTTAAAATAGGAGTAGCTTTACCATAATATGTTGTGAAACATTTTTTAGAAAAAGCTGTCCTGGCCTCTCTCTTACAGTTTCACAGACAGAATGCAGATGGCAGAGATAATGCTGAGCCCCAACCCTAAGGGATTGTTGCTGGTTAATTGCAAAGTTTATATTTTTCCTCTTTTTATAATGCTGTGTCATTTAGGGGCTCCCAGCCCACTGGCATGGGTCCTGTCGCTTAGTTCCTCATGTCTACTGAACAGCTGCAAAATGTGGCAGCCTGGTGTGTTGAGGCCACAAGTCGCATTTGCAGCATTTGTCCCCATGTTACCATTATCATTTCACATTTTTAAACGATACCTACTAAAAATGAGTGGTTCAGTTTTAAAAAGCCTTACAAAACCAATTTAGGTGGATAGCTAATAGGTAAGTAAATAGGCATACAATTTAACATTCAGGCAATGTTTATTTTTGATAAAAAATTCATTAACAACTGAATCATTCATTGATTAAAAAATACCAAAGTGACTATATCACTTATACTCTTTTTATATATCATTAAGCATTTCAAAGGGAAGACATCATTGCTATTTGCAGAAAACGAGTATATGATTTAGAGAGTGTCTTATATACCTATGCTCTTTTTTCCCCCTTAATTGAGCAGAATTTGGAAAATAGCTTTCATGAAATTCAATTACCATTTCTTAATGTGCCAGCGTTTTCAGAAAATATGATTACAATAAATCCTCAGAGATTATTCCATTGTCCAGTGGAAAGTACTTGCAGGGTAGGAAAATGTTGCCCAATTTGCCCTCAAAAACAACTTGTCTACCAAAGGTGATCTTTATGGTAAGCCCAGAAGCAATGATATGAACCCCACCTTGTGTAAATAACCACACTGGTTTTTCAACTCTACAGTTCTGCCATATGAGAGCTCATCCAGGAAAGTGAGAAGTGGGTAAAAATGAAACTGCACCAGCAGGTGTCTCATCACAGCCTCTGTGTTTTAACATATTTGAGTTTCCTAAGCAACTATGCTCCCTAGGAAACTGGTTAAACTGCTTCTATAGAAACCATTAACTGAGCAATTCCTCCTTCATACCAGCTTTATGGAGAGAGCAAAGGAAAATAATGGGAGAATATTTTCTACTTCCTCAGTTCTAGAAATTTCTTGTGGAGTGTTTCAGAACAATACCGGATAAATGTGAGCCTATATGTCACTAGATTTTCAGTATTTCCTGCTTATTTCATTGCGTATAATATAGACACTACAATGTTGAAGAATGTTGTTTATTCATGTGAAAATTTTAGAGGACTAGGAATATTTTACAGTTTGCTTGTAGGAATAATTTGACATTTTTCTCTATTAAACAATGGCCCATAAATTAATATGATTAGCTTTGGACTTATTAGAACACTGCATTTCATATTATCTATTTCATAATGAAATATATCCTGCCATTGCTAAATTGCATCACCTTTATGCCTTATCATAAGAAACACGAAGGTACATTTTTAATAAAATTAAATTTACATATTTATTAAAGTATGTATATTCCTTTGATTGCCATTTTTACTCACATTTTTGAAAGTTATATTTTATTACTACTTTGTGTTAGCCAACTCTTGTGTGTTGTCCTTTTTTATTAATTTTAAGACTAAGCAAAATAAGTAATCCAGGGATAATGATTAGAGCTCACATATTTGAGAACTGACAATAGGAAAAAGATATACAAAATAAATCTTATATATATATATATATAATTATTGGTCCATGTTAGAGTGATTTTAAAGTAAAAAAAATTAAAAAAATAAAAGAATGCACTTATGTTGAGATTTAATCAAGTATAATACCAATTACATGTGTGAAAGTTCAGTTCAGTTGCTCAGTCATGTCTAACTCTTTGTGAACCCATGGACTGCAGCATGCTAGGCTTCCCTGTCCATCACCAGCTCCCAGAACTTGCTCAGGTTCATGTCCATCAAATCAGTGATTCCATCCAACCATCTCATCCTCTGTTGTCCCCTTCTCCTCCTGCCTTCAATCTTTTCCAGCATCAAAGTCTTTTCTAAGGAGTCAGTTCTTCATATCAGGTGGCCAAATTATTGGAACTTCAGCTTCAGGATCAGTCCTTCCAATAAATATTCAGGACTGATTTCCTTTAGGATGGACTGGTTGGATCTCCTTGCAGTCCAAGGCACTTTCAAGAGTCTTCTCCAACACTACAGTTCAAAAGCATCAATTCTTCAGAGCTCAGCCTTCTTTACAGTCCAGCTCTCATGCCCATACATGATGACCGGATAAACCATAGCTATGACTATAAGAACCTAAGTAATGTCTCTGCTTTTTAACATGCTGTCTAGGTTGGTCATATATTTTCTTCCAAGGAGCAAGAGTTTTTTAATTTCATGGCTGCAGTCAGCATCTCCAGTGACTGTGGAGGCCAAGAAAAGAAAGTCTGCACAGTTTCCAACATTTCTCCATGAATTTGCCATGAAGTGATGGGACCAGATACCAAGATCTTTGTTTTATGAATGTTGAGTTTTAAGTCAACTTTAATACTCTCCTCTTTCACTTTCATCAAGAGGCTCTCTAGTTCCTATTTATTTTCTGCCATAAATCATCTGCATATCTGAAGTTATTGATATTTCTCCTGGTAATCTTTATTCTGGTTTATGCTTTGTCCAGCCTGGCATTTTGTATGATGTACTATGCATATAAGTTAAATAAGCAGGGTGACAACATACAGATGTGTTGTACCCCTTTCCCAATTTGGAACCAGCCTGTTGTTCCATGTCTGGTTCTAATAGTTGCTTCTTGACCTGCATACAGACTTCTCAGGAGGCAGGTGGTCTGGTATTTCCATCTCTTTAAGAATTTTCCACAGTTTGTTGTGATCCACACAGTCAAGGCTTTGGAGTAGTTAATGAAGCAGAAGTAGATGTCTTTTCTGGAAATCTCTTGCTTTTTCTATGATCCAACAGATGTTGGCAATTTGATCTTTGGTTCCTCTGCCTCTTCCAAATTCAGCTTGAGCATCTAGACATTCTTGATTAATGTACTGTTGAAGCCTAGTTTGGAGAATTTTGAGTATTACTTTGCTAGCTTGTGAGATGACTGCAATTTTGTGGTACTGTGAACATTCTTTGGCATTGTCTTTCTTTAGGATTGGAATGAAAACTGATATTTTCCAATCCTGTGGCCTCTGATGAGTTTTCCAAATTTACTGGCGTATTGAGTGCAGCTCTTTCACAGCATCATCTTTTAGGATCTGAAATGGCTCAGCTGGAATTCCATCCCCTCCACTAGATTTGTTTGTAGTAATGCTTCCTAAGGCCCACTTGATCTCACACTCCAGGATGTCTGACTCTAGGCAAGTGATCACACAATCATGGTTATAAGGGTCAATAAGATGTTTTTTGTATAGTTCTTCTGTGTATTCTTGCCACATCTTAATGTCTTCTGCTTCTGTTAGGTCTATGAAATTTCTGTCCTTTATTGTGCCCACCTTTGCATGAAATGTTCCCTTGGTATCTCTAGTTTTCTTGAAGAGATCTCTAGTCTTTCCAGTTCTATTGTTTTGCTCTATTTCTTTGCATTGATCATTTAAGAATGCTTTCTTATCTCTCCTTGCTATTTTTTGGAACTCTGCATTCAGATGTATATATCTTTCCTTTTCTGCTTTACCTTTCATGTCTTTTCTTTTTTCAGCTATTTGTAAGGCATCATCAGATCAGACATCCATTTTTATTTTTGTATTTCTTTTTCTTGTGGATGCTTTTGATCACCGCCTCCTGTGCAGTGTCACAAACCTCTGTCCATATTTCTTCTGGCACTATGTATACAGATATAATCCCTTGAATCTATTTGTCACTTTCATTGTTTAATCTTAAGGGATTTGATTTAGGACATACATAAATGGTCTACTGGTTTTTCATACTTTCTTCAATTTATGTGTGAATTTTCCAATAAGGAGTTCATGATCTGAGCCACAGTCAGCTACTGGTATTGTTTTTGCTGACTGTATGGGGCTTCTACATCTTTGTGTGCAAAGAATATGATCAGTCTGATTTCAGTATTGACCGTCCTGTGATGTCCATGTGTAGAGTCATCTCTTGTGTTGTTGGAAGATGCTGTTTGCTATGACCAGTGCATTCTCTTGGCAAAACATTTTTAGCCTTTGACCTGCTTCATTTTGTACTCTAAGACCAAACTTGCCTGTTACTCCAGGTATCTCTTGACTTCCTGCTTTTGTCCAGTCTCCTATGATGAAAAGGGAATGATTTTTTTGGTGTTAGTTCTAGAAGGTCTTGTAGGTCTTCATAAAATCATTCATCTTCAGTCCTTTGTCATTAGTGGTGAAATACCTATGTGGGTACTTTTATTTAAATAAGATAGTGTAGTATTATTTTTACCACATACACATTTGTTGTTAGTATTTTTCTTTCTCTTACTCTACTCCTACTGCAGACCTTCCATTTTTGGTGTTTGTAAGATTAATGTAGTAATTTATTTTAAGTTTTAGCATTACAAATAGCAGTTTAATTATTTTTACTTGGCTTATGATAAATCTTGTCATATTGTTCACATATATGTATTTGTATATAACCAAATGTTTAATATTTTATCCCATAACTTAATTTTCCTATATTTTTAATTCCCTCAAATTTCTATATTTTCAAATTTTTGTTAGTTTTATTTTCTATATTCATGAAGATAAAATTTACTTTTATTCAGTGTAGAGCATCCAATATGTTTTCTTCCAGAATGAACTGAAAGGCGAGTTCCCCTATTTCATCGTATACATTGAGAACATGCAGAGAGGACATAAGTTTAGCCATATAGAATCTTTTTAATCTTGGAATTTAGGTGTCATTCATTATAGACTTTCCAGCGAACATCAATAATTAAATTACTTAATAGTAGTAACTTCAATGTAAATCTTTTTAAGAGACACTTCATATTTTCTTGCTTTGTTCAATAATGTCAACATACTTTAATATTTTACTCATGATGACCAGGATTATCATTAGAAACATCAACAATGTTTATAATGAGTAAGTTCGTCCATTGCTTATTGATGAACTTAATAATTTTCTGCCTTCATCATACTTCTCAGAATTGAATGCCTTTTGCCACTCCTGCCTTAAATACTCTCCTCACTTTATGTGGTGGAAATACACACCTGACTTCCTCCTAACTCTCCAGAGCGTCCATCAGGGCCTTCACCAGGCGAAATCTAAGTGCTGAAATTCTTCAAATGTTCATTGTTAAGTTTGTTTCTTCTTTCTCTATACTCTCTTTATAGCTGACAATATTGGGCTGAATTGTGTTCCACAAAAGGACATGTTGACTTCTCTGATAGTTCAGTGGGTAAAGAATCTGCCTACTATCCAGGAGATACAAGAGATGCTGGTTCTATTCCTTGGTCTAGAAGATACTCTGGAGGAGGAAATGACAACCCACTCTAGTATTCTAGCCTGAAAAATTCCATGGACAGAGGAGCCTGGCAAAGTACAGTCCACGGGGTCACAAAGAGTTGGACACGACTGAGCACATAGTGCATGGCATGGCAAAAAGATATGCTGGAGTCCTATTCCCCAAAACCTCAGAATGTGACTGCATTTGAAAATAGTGTTATCACAGATGGGCTTCCCTGATAGCTCAAGTTGGTAAAGAATCTGCCTGCAATTCAGGAGACCCTGGTTTGATTCCTGGGCTGGGAAGATTCCCTGGAGAAGGGAAAGGCTACCCACTCCAGTATTCTGGCCTGGGAATTCCATGGACTATATAGTCCATGAGGCTGTAAACAGTAGGACACAACTGAGTGACTTTCACTTTCACAGATGTAATTAGTTAAGATGAGGTGACTCTGGAGTAATCTTGGACTTTCATCTAATATAATCAGTATCCTTATAAGAAGTGATAGATATACACAAAAAACAAACATCATGTGATAACATGGAGTCACAGAGGGAAGATGGCAAAAGAAAATGGGGACCTAGACAGTTGTTACACTTCCTAGTGCTTAAAGAAACTGCAAGAAAAAAACAAAGATAACTCCTCTTAGAGAATTCTGAGGGAGCTTAACCCTGTGGATACCTTGATTTACTTCTTAAATCTTCCAGCACTGTGAGAAAACAGTTCTATTGTTTTAAGTCACTTAGTTTGTGATACTTTGTTACAACAGTTCTAGGAAGCTAATAAATTGACCTATTATCTCCTCAAGATTAAATTCCATTCAAAGTTACATCATCAAAAATTCATGATCTAAAAGTTGAGAACTGTGTTTTATTAGGCAATCTGAGGATTTCAAGCCCACGAGACAAGACTCAGATAAATTCTAGAGGAACTGCTCAAAAGAGATAAAGGGTGGGGGAGCCAGGATATATAGAAGTTTTTGTAACAAAGATCAGGTGGGTGGAACATCAAAAGATAACTGTTAATTAAAGAAAACCAGATATTTTAAGTTAAGGAATTTAGTGTTTTTTTTTTTTTTTTTTTTTTTTTTTTTTTTTAATGTACAAGATGCAAGACTCTGGGCTCATTGAAATCATTTCTTTGATATGCACCTCAGCTATCTGGGACTACTATTTTGCGTTTTCCCATCCTGAGTTTCCTCAGAGTAAACTCTTGTTGGGCTTGCAGCGGCTGACTTCTAGAGGGGGTGGGAGCATACTGCCTTCATCTTGAATTCCCTCAAGGTTCACCATCAGGGTTGCTGTAATATTATGATTTGATGGCTGCAATATCCTTTGTTTCCTGATATGGCAGACCATATTTTTCATTCACATGGTTCTCTTGTTTAATATGTAGAAAAGCAAAAAAAAAAAAACTACTTTTGAATGTAATATATGCAATAACAAACTGCCAACTTTCCTCTCTCAGCTTCTCCCCTCCCCCAAAACACTATGAGTTCATATTTCAGTGAATGTGAATTTCAGCATATGTGAATTTCAGCAAATATTTGCTGAATCATTCAAGCCCCAAAATGAGGAATAGCAATGGGTTCCCCTCTTTATGTCACAGAGAACTACATATCATCACTAATTCTACAAAACTGCCTAAAAAATAAAACCTACTTTCTCTCCAGTTTCCTACTTTTCTTCTGTACTAGTCCACACCATCACTTACACTAACCTGGATAATTTTAATTTGTCTATTTCTTTGTTAGGGGCTTCTGTGGTAGTTCAGACAGTAAAGAGTCTGCCTACAATGCGAGAGACCTGAGTTCAATCCTTGGGTCAGGAAGATCCCCTGGAGAAGGAAATGGCAACCCACTCCAGTATTCTTACCTGGAAAATCCCATGGACTGAGGATCCTGGTAGGCTACAGTCCATGGGGTCACGACTGACTTCTGTACAAATTACAGATATATTTTATAAATATAAAATACAGCTTAGAATGCCTTCAATTAGCATTTTCAATGTTTCTCCATTGCATTTAGACAGGGATTGGAAGACCTATGTGATACATCCTATGCTTATTTATCCAACCTCAAGGCAAATGATTCTTCTGCTCATTCAGTACTATTTGTCCACAAGGCCTGTCTTTCACATGCATAGCCTGACTGCTTATGCCAGTCTCCTGAGTGAATCATTCTCTCCCATAAATACACTTATTCTTTTCATGGCTGTTTCCTTCTCATTGTTTAAATATCATCAAGTGCTACTTTCTCAGAAATTTTTTTCTTAAATATGCATCTAATACTACAATCTAATATATCTAATGCTTGTTATACACTCTACCACTATTCATTTTTTTTCCCAAAATATTTGGCCATTAACTTTATTGTACTTGCCATAATATACAATCACAATATACATATTTTATATTTATATTTATCTGTATTCTATTTTGATATTTTGCTGTCTCCCCCTTAGACTCTAAGTTATGTGAAGAAAGCTGCCACATTATTGTGGTCCACACTGAATTCCGTGTTTTAGCATAGGACTTAGCAAAAAAAAAAAAAAAAGGAGGGAAGCAAAAATAGAACGAAGAAAAGAAGGAAGAGTGGAAGGAAGGGAGGGAGAAAGAAGGAAGGACAGAAACAAAAGATGTTATTTCAGACTTTAAATGATTTTCATTACCATGGTGAAGGACTGGGTAGAAAGAGATTCAGCTATTTTTTGTGACTACTAATATGTATCCAACAATTGGGATCTACTGCATCATTCTAAGGAGAAGGCAATGGCAACCCACTCCAGTACTCTTACCTGGAGAATCCCATGGACGGAGGAGCCTAGTAGGCTGTAGTCCAAGGGGTCGCTAAGAGTCGGACACGACTGTGCAACTTCACTTCCACTTTCATGCACTGGAGAAGGAAATGGCAACCCACTCCAGTATTCTTGCCTGGAGAATCCCAGGGACGGCAGAGCCTGGTGGGCCGCCGTCTATGGGGTCACATTGAGTCAGACATGACTGAAGTGACTTGGCTGCAGGGGCATCATTTTAAATATCCAAAAATAACTGTAGCTTCTAAATGGTGTAAAATTTGGCTAGCCTCTGATTTTCTTTTAAATTTTTGGTCACCAGTGTGCTTTTAAATTTAAACTTGGAAAAAATCTTTTTCTTGTTCCATCAAGATATTGTTATCTTTACTCACAATCCTTAATATATTCATAGGTTATATGCATATGTATGTATATATGTGTGTATGTATATGACATCAGACATAATAGATATATATATATATATATACATATAAGAACATTATCAGTATATAATTATCATAAGGAAAATACTAAATTATTGTTTCCTGTAGTGTCAAATATCAGAAAAAAAAGTGTTCAACAAAGTAATTAAATAATTTCACTGATCAAATTGCAGATTTTGTAAAGGAAAATATTCAGTTCTTACTGAATGTGAATAATGAATGTTGGCAGAAGTAATCTGAGTATTCAGTAATATAACAACTATCTAGTTAATTTTGTATAGCTTTTTAGAACTATGGAAATATTAAATATCTCAATACACATATATTAAGGAGGAACAATTAAATTTTTTTTTCCTTCAGTTGTTTCTACTCTTTCAATTTGTTTGTTTTGTTTTTGAGATGTAAAAAAGGAGAAATCAAGGGCAGGACAACAGACAAAAATAGTACTTTAGAGGTGTAGTTTTTGTTTTAGTCACTTCAGTTGTGTCTGACTCCATGTGACCCCATAGTCGGCAGTGCACCAGGCTCTTCTTTCCGTGGGATTTCCCAGACAAGAATACTGGAGTAGGTTGCCATTCCCTTCTCCAGCAGATCTTCCCGACCCAGGGACTGAATCAGGTTCTCCTGCATTGCAGGCAGGTTCTTTACCATCTGAGCCACCAGGGAAGCCCATTTTAGAGATATACCCACAAGTTAGTTAGGAAGCTATCATTTGAGAATATTCACCAAGCATATGGCATTCCCTTAGAACATATCTACAAACTAAGGTGGCAGAAGATAGCAATGTATTGAGTTTCAATGCTTCAGTCTTGAGTGTTTTATCAGGACATTTTAGAGAAACCAAGGGCACTGAGCTGTACTGTGCCTGGAATCATATTTGTGAGTTAATGTAAACTTTTCCCCAATAAAATCAAGGAAAACCAAAGAAAATTAGATAGTCCTAGATGAGTTTCACCGTCTTTTTGCTTATGGATTCTGACTATGTTAGCAATTAAGAATCATGCACAAGCAAAAATTACCTAGAGACAAATGAAAATGAAAGAACAACAATCCAAAATCGATAGAATGCAACAAAAGCAGTTCTAAGAATGAAGTTTATAAGCAATATAATCTTTTTTTTTGCAATATAATCTTATCTCAATAAACAAAGAAGATCTCAAATAAACAACCTAACCTTACATGTAAAACAGAGAAAGAAAAACAAAAAAGAAAAAAAAAAACACCTAAGGTTAGGAGGAAGAAAGAAACAATAATTGTCAGAATTGGAAAAAAAACACAAAGAAAATAATAGCAAAGATCAATGAAACTAAAATCTGGCTCTTTGAAAAAATAAATAAAATTGATAGCCAGCCTCATCAAGGAAAAAGGGAGAGGACTCAAATCAATAAAATTAAAAATGAAAAAGAAGTTACAACTGACTCCACAAAAATACAAAGGGTCATAAGTCATTACTATAAACAATTGTATGCCAATAAAATGGACAAGTTGAAAGAAATGGACAAATTCTTAGAAAGGCAGTCTCCCAAAACTGATACAGGAAAAAGTAGAAACTATGAACAGAACAATCACAAACACAGAAGTAGAAACTGTGATTAAAACCTCCTAACAAAGAAAAGTCAAGGATCTGATGGCTTCACAGAATTGTATCAAACATTTACTGAAAATATAACATGAATCTTTTTAAAACTCTTCTAAAAAATTGCAAAGGAAGAAAAAATTTCAAACTCATTCTATGAAGCTACCATCACCCTGATACCAAAACTAGCAAAAACACAACACCATCAAAAAAAAATTACAGGTCAATACCACTGATGAATATAAATTCAGAAATCCTCAACAAAATACTAGCAGTCTAAATCCAATAATGTATCAAAAGGATTATACACTGTGATCAAGTGGTAGTCATCCTAGGGGTACAAGGAATTTTTTTTTTTAATATTAAATCACTCAATGTGATGCAACATATCAGCAAACTGAAGAATAAAAATGACACCATCATCTCAACAAATACATAAAAAGCCTTTGACACAGTTTAACATCAGTTTATGGTAAAAACTCTTTAGAAAGTGGTCATAGAGGGAAACTACACCAATATAATAAAAGCTGTAGACAACACATCTAGAGCTAGCATCATACTCAATGGTGAAAAGCTGAAAATGTTTCTTCTTAGATCAGGAACAAGGCAAGGATATCCACTCTAACTGTTTTTATTCAACATTGTTCTAGAAGTACTATCTATAGCAAGCAAAGAAAAGAAAGAAATAAAGGGAATCCAATTTGGAAAAGAATAATTTAAGCTGTTAGCATTTGCAGATGACATGATACTATACATAGAAGATACTAAAGATTCTACCAGAAAGCTATTAGAACTCAGTGAATTTGGTAAAGTTGCTTTTTGCAAAATTAATACACATAAATCTGTTGCATTTCTATACACTTACAATGAAGGATCAAAAATAGAAAGTCAAGAAACAAATTTACATTTGCAACAAAAAGGACAAAATACCTGGGAATAAATCTACATAAGGAGACAAAAGACCTATACTTCAAAAATGATAAGATGCTGATGAAATAAATCTAAGAAGACATAAGCCTATGGAAAAATATACCATGTACATGGGTTGCAAGAATCAATATTGTCAAAATGACTATACTACCCATGGCAGTCTGTAAATTTAATGCATTCCTGATCAAATTACCAATGGTATTTTTCACAGAACTAGAACAAATAATCTTAAAATTTGTATGAAGACACAAAAGAACCTGAATAGTCAAAACAGTCTTGGGAAAGAAAAGCAAAACTGGAAGAATCAGGCTCCCTGACTTCAGTGTATACTACAAAGCTAAAATCATCAAAACAGTATGTTATTGGTATAAAAATAGAAATATAGATTGATGGAAAAGGATATACACGTCAGCAATAAAACCCACATATGTATGGTCAATTAATCTACAACAAAAGAGGCAAGACTACACAATGTCAGAAAGACAGTCTCTTTAACAAACGGTGCTGGGAAAACTGGGGAGCACATGTAAAAATATTAAATTAGAATCATTTTTTAATACCATATACAAAAGATAGCTCAAAATGGATTAAGGATCTAAATATGAGATTAGACACTATAAAACTCCTAGAGGAAAACAAGCAAAACACTCTCTGATGTAAATTGCGACCATATCTTTTTTGATTCATCTCCCAGAATAAAGGAAATAAATCAAAAATAAGCAAATGGGACTAATTTAAACTCAAAAGTTTTAGTGCCATGGGGAACAATAAACAAAACAAAGGCAACTCACAGATTGGAAGAAATATTTGCAAATGAGGTAATGGACAAGGGATTGATTTCAATCTCTTGTTTACAAATCCCTTGTTTACAACCCCAAGTTTGCAAACAGTTCATGAAGCTTAATGTCATCAAAACAAATAACTCAATGAAAAAATAAGTAGAAAATATAAATAGATATTTCTCCCAAGAAAGCATACAGATGGCCAAGAGGCATATGAAAAGATGCTCATAATTATCAAAATATATCAAATGCTGGAGAGTGTGTGGACAAAACAGAACCCTCATAAACTGTTGGTTCAGTTCAATGGCTCAGTCGTGTCTGACTCTTTGTGACCCAAAGGACTACAGCACTCCAGGCTTCCCTGTCCATCACCAACTCCCAGAGTTTACTCAAACTCATGCCCATCAAGTCGGTGATGCCATCCAGCCATCTCATCCTCTGTTGTCCCCTTCTCTTCCTGCCCCCAATCCCTCCCAGCATCAGGGTCTTTTTCAATGAGTCAACTCTTCGCATGAGGTGGCCAAAGTATTGGAGTTTCAACTTCAGCATCAGTCCTTCCAATGAACACCCAGGACTGATCTCCTTTAGGATAGACTGGCTGGATCTCCTTGCAGTCCAAGGGACTCGCAAGAGTCTTCTCCAACGCCATAGTTCAAAAGCATCAATTTTTTGGTGCTCAGCTTTCTTCACAGTCCAACTCTCACATCCCTAATGACCACTGAAAAAACTATAGCCTTGACTAGACAGACCTTTGTTGGCAAAGTAATGTCTTTGTTTTTTAATACGCTATCTAGGTTGGTCATGACTTTCCTTCCAAGGAGTAAGGGTCTTTTAATTTCATGGCTGCAATCACCATCTGCAGTGATTTTGGAGCCCAAAAAGATAAAGTCTGACACTGTTTCCACAGTCCACTGACACTGTTTCCCCATCTATTTGCCATGAAGTGATGGGGCCAGATGCCATGATTTTAGTTTTCTGAATGTTAAGCTTTAGGCCCGCTTTTTCACTCTCCTCTTTCACTTTCATCAAGAGGCTCTTTAGTCCTTCTTCACTTTCTGCCATAAGGGTGGTGTCATCTGCATATCTGAGGTTATTGATATTTCTCCTAGAATCTTGATTCCAGCTTTTGCTTCTTCCAGCCCAGCATTTCTCATGATGTACTCTACATATAAGTTAAATAAGCAGGGTGACAATATACAGCCTTGATATACTCCTTTTCCTATTTGGAACCAGTCTGTTGTTCCATGTCCAGTTCTAAGTGTTGCTTCCTGACCTGCATAATCTAATAACAAATGGAAGACTATTGAGAGTCTCTTGGACTGCAAGGAGATCCAACCAGTCCATCCTAAAGGAAATCAGTTTTGGGTGTTCATTGGAAGGACTGATGTTTAAGCTGAAATTCCAATATTTTGGCCACCTGATGCGAAGAGCTGACTCATTTGAAAAGACCCTGATGCTGGGAAAGATTGAAGCAGGAGGAGAAGGGGATGACAGAGGATGAGATGGTTAGATGGCATCACCAACTCAATGGACATGAGTTTGGGTAAACTCCAGGAGTTGGTGATGGACAGGGAGGCCTGGTTTGCTGTGATTCATGGGGTCACAAAGTGTCAGACATGACTGAATGACTAAACTGAACTAAATAACAAATACAAAATATGGTGAACTTCAAGGTTATTTGCTTTTTAGGTAGAATTTTGAACAAAATCCATTAAGGTAAATAAATCCTAATGGTGGGGTGAAGTTATGTGTTGGATTACATTTTAGAAGAAGTTTAAGAGTACATCAAATTGTAACATTGAGAACAGTTTCTAACTATCCAAAAGGAGTCATACTCTTTTAAAGATTTATTGAGATAAACACTAAATTTCTCTACTTTTTCATACAGTTTTGTTCTAAACTCAAAGCCCTTGGCTATTTCAATTGGAAATCATTAGATGAGTATGAGACTTTTGTGATTATCTACCCTACCTGGTAGACTTCCCTGGTGACTCAGTGGTAAAGAATTGGCCTGCCAGTGCAAGAAACATGGGTTCATCCCTGAGTTGAGAGAATTCCCTGGAGAGGGAAATGGCAACCCACTCCGGTATTCTTGCATGGACAGGGGAGCCTGGTGGGCCCGTTCATGGGGACGCAAAGAGTCAGATTTGACAGAGTGACTAAAAAGCAACTGTACCTTATTGATGCATCTTACTTAATTTTGTCATCCTGAGTCTTAGTCTGTTTTTGTTGCTGTAGCCTCACAAAACCACTATCAGTTGATGTTTGTGGCGATGAGTTGTTGTTTTAAACAGTAAGAAACTTATTCTGGAGTTAGCATTTTGTCTGTAGTGATCATATACTTAGGTATGGGAAGACAAGTTTTAATTCTTTTGTATTTTAAAAGACACATTACTATAAATGCATATGCCCTGTGGAGTTCAAAATTTGCTTATACATTAGAAACACTCAAGTTGCCTTTGAAATATGTGTTTATCTCTTTTTGAGAGTTAATTTCTAAACAGTCACAAAATTATTTGAAACTTATAGTTAATAGGCAGGTGTCTGCCTTAGTGAGCCTTTCAAATTCAATAGAATCTAATGTGTCTCTGTTTGGCATCATCAATAAAATATGTCTTTTCAGGCAGAAATCTAACTTTTGCACAGTCATTTTAAAAATTAACACAAACTGTTTTATGCAAAAGGGTTAATCATCATCTCTTCTTTCATAACAGAATTGAGTATAGCTGTTCAGGCAACTGTGAGATATGCGGTTTGATGCCTGGGTTACTGTGATTAAAACAATGGCCTTTAGTTTGCAGTGCCATGAGCCTGGTACATGTCACTAATACTGAATTCATTTTTTAGAGCAGAACCATATACCCATCTTCCATGGCAATTACTGCAGAGGAGGAGAGATTCAGAAGTAAAAATGAAACATTTCAAGGATGAATAGGTCCTGAAAATTAGTAAAGTGGCAGGAAAGTCCAAGTTTGAAGAATGAAGAAATGGATATACATAGAAATAGCAGTTTGGAAAATATAAAAAGAATGATATTTTACAGAAACATCTGTTTGTTGTTGCTGAAAAATTTTAGCATCTAGATGATCTCATTTGAGTTCTGCAGTTAACACTTCCCTGAAGTAGCTCACACCTTTGCTATTGCTCCTGTTCAGCTACAGATCGTTTTAGGCAAGGCTGATTTTAACAAGAAAATGGTGCATTGATTTACAACTTGCAAAGTATTTTAAAAGTGGCAAAATCTAGGCTTTTGTGAAACTTTGGAATCTGAAGAAAATAGAAATACTTAAGTAAACTTCTTTAAAATGACATAATGCACAATAAATTATATTCTGATTAAGATCATTGGAAAAATTAGTTATAAAAAATCAGCTTCTAAACTTGCAGATATTCTATGATTTTGCAGTCTCTCTTCACTAGTGAATCAGATACAATCTCAGACATCATTCAGCAAAATTATTTTACATCTTTCTCTTTCACCTGCTTGCCTTTGCTATCACTTTCACTTCCCATTCTCTATCATTTCTCTCTTCTATTCTCATTTCTCTCATTGATTTCTTATTTCACTCTTCGATTTCTTATTTTCCTTTACTCTCTTTCTTCCCATTTATTCTCTTCTTGTTTCCTGTTTCTTATCTTTTTAAAATTTCAAATATTTTAATTATGTCCCTAATGAAAGAATAAACTTGATATTGGGGGCCTATTCACACTCTTTCTTATCTCCCTTATTGGAGTAGTTAAAATTTTAGAGTTCTTTATTTCTGAACTATCTTAATATTTTAGATGCAATTAAGATAAGCAATGGAGATACCTGGGCCTTGTATATACATCTTCACCTAGTATTTTTTGTAAATGCCAAACAAACAGGCCAAACTGATGCAAATTTGTAGAATCTGTTTCATTGTTTCACTGAATAAAGCCCATCTAATTAAAAACATGAAGTTTGTTTCTTTTATTTTAAATGATAAATATTGAAGCTGTAAAAGAAAACTCTTCTAATACTTTACTCTCTCTTGTCAAAGTAACATAACAATTGAGTATCCAAATAAAGAACAACACAAACACTATTTGGGTATTTTCTCAACTAAAATCATAATATGTAGTGCAGAAAAAAGTTTGTGTTTGTTTTATACATTTGGGACTGATACAAACCTTTGAAGAATAATAGCCCAAGAAAATAACTCAGTGAAATACAGATTTGTTCTTTTTCTTAATATTTTTATACATGCAAATTAAGGTAAGGAAAGGTATTAGCATAAGAAAATATTAGTAAGGGTACTGAAAACATTATCTAATGATAATACATAAACACAGATGGTGGTGGAAAGAACGCAGAGAGTATTAGTAAGGATACTGAAAACATTATCTAATGATAATATATAAAACTCACAGATGGTGGTGGAAAGAACACAGAGATAAACACAAATATGGTTGATTATGCTGGCATATGACTTCCACTAGTGACCAATCAAAATCCTTATCCCCTGAGCCACTATCCAGGCTGAAATATACAGAGAGCCAAGGGTCATGTGTGTCACATATTGATTAACTAGTCCTAGAAAATTTAATTAGGAAATATAAACTCTCTTTCCTAGATATCAGATAGTCGATCATGTTTATGGAAGCATTCTCTAAAGTATGTGAATTTATTAAACATAAATTTAACATAAATAAACATAAAATATATGACTAGAGATAGAAAAAGATAAATGTAGATAGATAATGAATAAAATGACTTTTTCCTTTGCCACATTAGTAGAACTTCTACCATATTCAGTTCTTACACTTCTCAGTCTCAAATTGTGTCCCAATACTTAACCGATTTACAAACATCTCTTACTTGGAGTGGAACTTTGTAAGTAATAAGCAAGTTCTACTAAACTGGTAATGTTGCTTTTTGTTGTGAAACAAAAATGCCTAAGATATGCCCATTCTTGCAGATACCAAAATGGAAAGAAGAAAGCTACAACTTGCTAAGTACGAAAATTGTTTTATTGAAACTCTGGAAACAGAGAAGCAGAGGTAGACTAATTTATTCCAAAGAAGTCAAAGAGATTATGCTTTTTCCTGACCTCACTTCTTAAAATTACATTTGGCTATGAACATGATTTGCACTTAGATTACAAAAGATTGGTTCTATACTAGTTTTCTTGTTTTCCTTTTGACTAAACTACCAATATCTTTATTTTCTTATTCATTCCTTTGTATGCTTCTTATTCCTACTTGACTCTTGTTTTTACTTATTTTTTCATCCTTGCCTTTGTACTTTTCATGCACTTTTACACCTGTAATTTTTAAGCAATGCAAATTGGCATATATGCATATAAAACCACACTTCTGTTTGTATCTGTATCCAATTTTCTCATTAATCTAATTCAAACTTATTGAATCCCAATAAATCCAGGCAGAGTAACTGTATATTATTATATCAGTAATCCACATTTCTTCCTTTGTGTATGGGGGGGAAATCAATATCCTTCCTGTACGAGAAAACTTCTAAAAGAGGCATATTAAAGTATCACAAAAATATTCAATACCCTGCCAACAAGGACACTGAAGGAAACCTACCTGTTAGAGGAAGAGGAAGGGGCACTTTGGTTCATGCAAAGTTCCAGCAGCGTTCTCCACACTGACTGTGGCAGCTGACTCTTCCAGTAACAGTTGGCTCCAGTTTGTTTCCTGTATTCCTAGAAGAAGCCCCACAACTTCCTTCAGAACAAGTTGCAGCCTACTGAGCCCCTTTATCAGAAATCCAGTGCCCCTTCTCCCTGTTTGTGAACTTTAATAATTTCTACTTCTTCCCACTCTAGAGGTGATAGCTACGTCAGTTACTATGTTTTTGTCCCCTTTTGTCTTTTAATTTCCCTAATACTTGGTTAACGATTCCTTGTATTAAATTCTCTTTGTTAAGATAATGATATTGTCTCTAATCTCTTGAATGGACCTTGCTTGAAACGCCATTTCTAATTTTGGAAATTAGCTCCTAGCTACTCGAAGTTAAGTAGAAGATAAAAATCTAAAGTTAATTTCTCTCCTTAATTCCCTGCATGTAGAGTTTTCCCTTAAAAAACACTGGATTGTAAGACTGATTTATCATATTATCCTTTGGTGTGAAAGCTGTATTTTATAGGTACCCTTCTGAATTTCATTTCAACATATATTACTGTTATTAAAAAAAAGAATAATTTTCATTACAACATGTTTCAAGTAATTGTATTTGAAAAATGATAGTGTATAAAGTTAGTACAGCAAGATATATTTAGGTAGGAAAACATGATATAAACCCAAGGAATAAGAAGATTAAGCCAGGTAGTGTTTGTTCATTCATTCAAAAGTAAACATTGATTATGTAATAAATATAACCCTTCAAAGCATGAAAAAACTGGTTCTTATTCTAAAATCTTATTTTCAATCTTTTTTTTATACCCCATGTAAAGGAGAGCTTGACACCAGATTATATGATATTGAAAATATACCAAACACAATCTATATCTTTTTAAAAATTCCAGTGCAAGAGGTATGCATGGCATACGGGGGAAAAGAAATGAAAAGAACTGGAAGAGTAGTATAAAATGTTAGTGATGGCATCAAGAAGGACACTGACCAATCAACAAACAACTTGATGCTTTAAAGATTATGGTAATTGCCTAAGAATACAGAATAAACCTCAGAAATAGACCTCCTTTATAAAATCTGTTACCGAAAATGGTAATTTAAGTAGATATATATTTAAGTATATATTATTACTTTAAGATTATCTAATGTTTGATAATGAATAAAACCGAGGAGTTTAAAATAACAGCAATCAATTATGTTGTTCTTGATTCTAGAATTTAAAACAGTCTTCTTTGCTTTAATCAATTCAAAATGCAGAATGTCCATCTGGGCTAGAGGACCACTTCTGAGAAGTTCACATAGCAAGTAAATTGGTACAGGCACTCAGCTGGAAGCATAGCTGCAGTTAGTGGTAGGACCTTGGTTCCCATCATCTACATCATCATCCCATCTCATCTACATGAGTCCCTTTGTATGGGGAAGCTTGAGCTTATTCACAAGATGGTGGCTGAATTCCAAGAATAAGTATTCTAAGAGAAAGGAAGTAGTTGACAATCCGGTAAGGCTATGGCCCAGAAATACTTCTTCTGTAATCGTTTTGGCTAATTAACCACAGAGTCCTCATAGATTCAAAGGGAGAGGCTACACACCTCACATTTTGGTGGAGGATTGTCCAGGAATGTGAATCCAACTCTAAATGTACTATATATTTATTCTGTAATATTGGTAGATATCTCTTACTTTTGCTAGTGTATATTCAGGTAATCAGTTTAAAGATGTCAACATCA